>OX451737.1:1343098772-1343407624 GCA_948472305.1 Vicia faba
AAACTCTTAGGCTTTGTCGTCAGCAATAAAGGTATTGAAGTAGATCATGCCAAGCTGAAAGATATACAAGAGATGCCTGCTCCTCGTACTGAAAAGGAAGTTAGAGGATTCTTGGGACGTTTGAACTACATTTCCAGATTCATTTCTCACCTGACAGCTACTTGTGAACCAATCTTCAAACTATTGAAGAAAGATCAAGTAGTCAAATAAATGATGAATGCCAAACTGCTTTCGACAAGATCAAAGAGTACCTGCAAGAGCCTCCTGTTTTGATGTCACCGGTCGAGGGAAGACCATTGATTATGTATCTGGCCGTGTTGGAAAATTCAATGGGGTGTGTGTCGGGGCAGCATGACGAGTCTAGCCGAAAATAGCACGCTATTTATTACCTAAGTAAAAAGTTTACCAACTGTGAAACAAGATATTCACTGCTCGAGAAAACTTGTCGCGCTCTGGCATGGGCTGCTCGCAGGCTAAGACAATATATGTTGACCCAGACTACCTTGTTGGTATCTAAAATGGATCCAATAAAATACATCTTCGAGAAACCTGCACTCTCTGGGAGAATAGCGAGATGGTAGATGATCCAGACATAATATGACATACAGTATACTACCCAAAAAGCAATAAAACACAGTGTACTAGCTGATCACCTTACTCACCAAGCTGTAGAAGACTACCAGTCCATGAAGTTCGAATTCCCAGATGAGGATATCATGATGGTAAACGACTATGAAGAATCCAGACCATATGACGGACCTGAACAAGGATCCTGATGGACCCTGGTTTTTTATGGGTCATCTAACGCACTCGGCAGTGGTATTGGTGTTGTACTCATATCTCCGGAAGGATGTCATACTCCATTTACGGCAAGACTCTGCTTCAATTGTACAAATAACATGGCGGAATACGAAGCGTAGATCTTTGGTCTCAAAGCTTCCATAGACTTGGGGATCAAATCTTTGAATGCATTCGGAGATTCAGCTTTGGTTATTAGCCAGATCAAAGGGGAGTGGGACACCAAACACCCTAACCTTATCCCTTAAAAAGAACATGTTTTGATGTTGCTCCCACATTTTGAGAAGATTACCTTCGAGCACTTCCCGCGAGAAGAAAATCAGCTAGCCGACGCACTAGCCACAATGTCATCTATGTTTAAACTGAAATGGGATAATGAGGCTCCCTAGATCACCATTGAATGAAGGGATGAACCAGCACACTGTCACAAGATTAATATTGAAGAAGTAGTGGACCAGCCTTGGTTTCACGAAGTCAAGAGGTATCTCGAGGCTCAAGAATACCCAGAAGGAGCTTCAGTCAATGATAAGAAGTTGTTAAGGAGATTCAATGCTAAATTATTCCTTAGTAATGGCATTCTTTACAAACGCAACCATGACTCTGTGTTACTTCAGTGCATAGAAAAGGTTGAAGCTGAAAGGATCATGGCTGAATTACATGAAGGCACTTTTGGCACCCATTCCAGTGGGCATACGATGGCAAAGAAAATCCTACGGGAAGGCTATTACTCGTCTACCATGGAAGTAGATTGCTATCAGCACTCTCTAACTTTCCATAAGTGTCAGATCTATGCTAACAAGGTGCACGTACCTCTGGTTCTTCTGAATGTCTTGACGGCTCCTTGGCCCTTTGCTATGTGGGGCATCGATATGATTGGGGAAATCAAGCCAACAACCTCTAATGGACACCGCTTCATCCTAGTGGCCATTGACTATTTTACAAAATGGGTGGAGGCAGTCTCCTTCGCTTCCGTCACCAAGAATGTTGTTGCCAGGTTCGTCAAGCAGAACCTCATCTATCGTTACAGTATCCCGAAGAGGATCATCATAAATAATGGTATGAACCTGAACAATACTATGATCACCACCCTGTGCGAGCAATTCAAGATCCAGCATCACAATTCTTCCCCTTATCGGCAAAAGATGAATGGTGCTATCAAAGATGCAAATAAGAATATCAAAAAGATCATACAGAAAATGAAAGTCACATACAAAGACTGGCATGAGATGCTACCATTATCTCTCCACGAATATCGCACCATAGCTCGCACATCAACCAGGGCAACACCCTATTCTCTGGTATACGGCATGGAGGTTGTCTTTCCTATTGAGGTCCAGATCCCCTCTCTGAGAATTATGAAGGATGCAGGGCTGAATGAAGACGATTAGATCCAGACTCGACTTAATCAACTAAACTTGATTGATGAGAAAAGGATTATTGTTTTCTGCCATGGTCAAATGTATCAAAAACGGATGATCAAGGATTTCAACAAAATGGTCAGACGCCAAGTGTATCAAGTTGGAGATCTGGTGATCAAACGCATCATATTGCCGCAAGGTGATCCCAGGGGAAAATGGACTCCTACATACGAAGGACCATTTGTAGTCAAAAACATATTCTCTGGTGGCGTAATGATCTTGACCACCATGGATGGTGATGACCTGCCGCACCCTGCGAACGCGGACATAGTCAAAAGATGTTACGCATAAGAGACCCGCTAGGTTGACACACCTAGGAAAAACAAGGGCATCCCGGTGAACCAAAAAGGTTAGGGCAAAAATTAGGGATAGAACAAAAAAATATGTACACCCGGCAAGTTGAAAACCCGAAAGGGAGACTTGGGCAAAAAAGGGTTTCCCGGTGGACTGAAAACCCGAAAGGGCGGTCCAGGAAAAAGTTAGGGAATTAAAGCATATGACTATGTCCGTTGGATCACCTTACGAACAACCTTTGGCTTTAACTGACAAACTCAGAGGTTCTGATCAATTCAATCATCTTAAGATGAGGCAACAGATAGACAAGATGCTCGGAGATACAAAGGCTATAGCAGAATGAGACCCCTATGGGATTATTGCACATAACTATCTTTTCTTTATATCAAAATTTTCATTTTTTTACGACAATATTCTCTTACTAGAATGCTTGTCTCATTTTACAAATACTTACTCAAAGTCAATACAAAGATATCCCTTTGAAAGTGAAAAACTATATGTTTTTCTTTACTTTTGTGTTTTGTTTACAAAAACGTCCAAATGATTCATTTTTGAACATATGCATTTGAACATAATTACTGTTTACAAATAAACAAAATAGAAAGACAATCACTGATTGGCTTTAAGGGGTAGGGAAATCTCTCCATGCTATTTCCATAAGTCCCCGCAGTACGCAGTTTAATCCCCAACGGAACAAAGCTCCCAGCTATTAAATCCCCAGTAGAAGTCGTCAAATTTCTCAGGATTCCCCAATAGGGTTTTACAAACAGTACACGACATTCCCCTTACAACAGAGTTTATTTCACTAAGGAGAAATTCATCAGCACTTCAACTTCACAACATGAAGACTTGCACTCCATATCCTCAGCAGCGGACATGGATTTATTTTCCCCAATCTAATAGCAGTACTGCAGAATCAGCTCACATACGCATACATTTCATCCATATATCATAAACATTGAAAACACAAATGCAGTATACTATGCATTTCATACAACATGACTTTTCATTTTAGCTAACATTTTACCCTTTTCAGGATAAGGTTAACAGCTACCATTAACAATGTTCAAAGTTTTCAGATACAGTTCAGATAAGCTCCAGACACGGATGCCATTCTGATACTCATTCAGATTTCAACTTTTGATACAGTTCAGATAGGCTCTAGACACGGATGCCATTCTGATACTCATTCAGACTCAACTTTTGATACAATTCAGATACATACCAGATACAGATGCCATCCTGATACTCATTCAAAGACAGCTTTCAGATACAGTTCAGATACGCACTAGATATGGATGCCATTCTGGTACTCATTCAAAGACAGCTTTCAGATATAGTTCAGATACGCTCCAGATACGGATGCCATCCTGATACTCATTTAGATTCGATTTTCAGATACAATTCAGATATGCTACAGACACGGCTGCCATTCTGATACTCATTCAGATTTCAACTTTTGATACAATTCAGATACGCTCCAGTCACGGATTCCATTCTGATACTCATTCAGACTCAACTTTTGATATAGTTCAGATACGCACTAGATACGGATGCCATCTTGATACTCATCCAAAGATAGCTTTCATATACAGTTCAAATACGTACCAGATACGGATGCCATCCTGATACTCATTCAAAGACAGCTTTCAAATATAGTTCAGATACGCTCTAAACACAGATGCCATTCTGATACTCATTCAGATTCAACTTTTAATACAGTTCAGATACGCTCCAGACACGGATTCCATTCTGATACTCATTCAGAATCAACTTTTGATACATTTCAGATACGCACCATATACGGATGACATCCTGATACTCATTCAAAGACAACTTTTAGATACAGTTCAGATACACACCAGATACATATGCCATTCTGATACTCATTCAAAGACATCTTTCAGATACAGTTCAGATACGCTCCAGACACGGATGCCATTCTGATACTCATTCAGATTCAACTTTTGATACAGTTCAGATATGCTCCAGACACAGATTCCATTTTGATACTCATTCAGATTCAACTTTTAGATATAGTCAAGATACGATCAAGATTCGGATGTCATTCTGTCAGTCAAATACAGTCCAAATACAATCACCTCTGGATGGCATCTATAAGCCCATCTCCAATAATTGTCCATTATTTCTCCAAATGTAATATTTAAGCCCATTCCCTATACAATTAACCACAACATCATCGAGTGCAAATTTCTGGGCACTCTAGTGTTCAATCATCTTCCACCTTCAAGTCACGAATGGCAGATCCACCAATCTAACTCTCCAGGTTAAAAAGGATTGAATAGGGGCATTTGTTGTACCCTAAAATTTGCCCTCTCATTTCTCAAAGGATCACCCTAGACCCTCAGGTTTGCTTCCATCCAATTCCAAGATTTGAATTACAAATTTTTCAAGAAAGTCATTCACATGGGCAAAATGGTCATTTGCACACTGAAGAGTCAAACTTTGACTTTTGGATCAAAATCAAGTTTCAAGATTCATATTTCATCAAGACATGTTGAGATATGAAGTTTGTTTCATCTAGAAATTCAAAAGTCAAAAGTCACTTTGGAAAAGTCAAATTTCTAAATACTTAGAATTTTTCTAAGTGTTTAAGAAATATGACAAGCTTAGAACTTCTGATCAGATTATCACCATGATGAAAGCTGATTCTGGATTAACTTCTAACACAAGAGTTATTAACTCAAACAAGATCTGAAACATTACAGAACAAAACTTCTCCTAGAAATGCTAGGATTTCAAGTTATAACTCCTCAAAGACACGTCCATGAAACTGAAGCACTCAGCAAATTTTGGAAAGTTCCAAGATAGAGTTTGGTTACAACTTCTAGGCCAGTTTTCACAAAGATTCAGTCAGAGTTTGCAAGGGTAGTTTAAAAAAGGTTTACAAAGCGTGTTGCAAGCTTCCTGGAAAGTCTAAGAGCTCCTTCAGAACATGCTGGAGCAAGGAGATACAAAGATCAAAAGTTGGATGTCTATTCTAAATTATGCTGAATCTCACATTGCAGGATTTCTGGTTTGATAAATCTCATCATCATTTAATGCTCACAACCACTTTTGAGTCTTTACCCATAAAAATTTCCCCACGTGTGGTATAGGAGTACCTTTACTGTCTTAGAAAAGAAAACTTTTGTACAAAATTGTGCTGGGCCCATACGTTGCTTTTGCTTTTGAGGTTACCTTTCCTTAATTCCTGCTTACAAATCCAGCTTAGACGCTGCTAAAACTCTTAACCACCATACCTATTTGAATTTACTTCAAGAGCAAGTCAGCGCCTAGCTTATGATGGTGGTGCCCATTGACCTCTCCAAGCTACTAATCCTTTGCATATAAATTAGACTTTATTGGCAACTGTAAAAGGGTGGAATTTTTTAGAAAGAAAAAAGCCTTGAACCCCTGCTAAAATTCCAAGAGTCCAAAACTGCAAATACAAAAATATAAAAACCTGTTAGCTTTTGATTCTTGCATTCAGACTCCATTTTTTCCCTCAAGTATTTTTTGACCAAAACCATCCATACAGTTTCTGATATACATTCAGAAATCATCCTAACTTCTATGTTTAGACTGTAACACATTCTCCATCCATATTCACCTCAAGGAAGTCATAACTTTTCCCCCTTGGTTGTTCCAGAATTTCTCTAATCATTCATAGCCAAAGTTGAAAGCTTCCAGCCTGCTGAGTACATGAAGAAGCTATTCAGAACATCACCAGAGTTCAGAACTAGACTCCAGCTCACAAAGTATTTTCCAGCTGCAAGGTAAGCTTCTGCTGACTCTCATCATATTACTTAGGCATTGTCAGATTTGCATGTTCAAAAATACAATGTAGACATCATGATCCTGATGCTGTATGATTTCTTAGGTTTCACGTATTTGTCTGCTTAAGTAGGGAGTAAAGTAGTTCTTAACTTCTTAAGGAAATTAGGATTAGCAAATTCATGCTTGCTTCTGATTTATAGTTCTGATATCTCTTGTTTCAGAAACACTATGAAACCTGCCATAACTGTTATATGCGCATCTTCTGTTCTGTTGAGAAATGATTAAGTTGCAGATGTTCTGACTAGCATGGAGAGGGAGACTAAGTTCTGCCAGTGGTATCAGAACTTCTGAAATCTTCTTTGTTCCCAGCGGACCCAGAACTTCTAACTTTACCTATTTCTACTAATATGATTTCTGTTTTTACAGCACGCCAGAGTCAGAACTTCTGATCTCTTTTAGTCAGCAATGTGCTGATTCTATTTTCTTTTTCCTTACTATTTTTGCTATCACTTCTTATTTCACTAATCAAAAACACTAAAAACGTTTTACATTTTACATGCTTTATTTTATTTCTTAAAACAAAAAGGTCAAAAATATTTTCTTAAACAAAACTTATCTCTTTTCTGAAACCAAAAAAAGTTCATTTCACATTTTCTTGTACATTCTTATCCATTCAATATGGTTGTAATAGTAACTTAGGATTTAATTTTATTTTCAATCTCCATTTGTAAAACTGTACACCCCATCCCCCTAACGATTGTAATTGCGTAGGATATTTACTTTCCGCACTTTTTATTGCTTTCATATATTGCTAGTAATTAGGGTGTGTATGGCAAGATAAAAACAACAAATAGACAACCTAAAAATCAAAGACTAAAATGCATGCAATCCGACACACCTTGCACATATGCACACCTTAGGGTAATCTCACTTGTTGCCTATTGGAAAAATAGTCATGTCCCTCGAACATGGACATTTTAGCAAAGACCCTCGATAAAAGATCGTAGTCCCTCGATGACCCTCGATGTTGCCTTCGGTAAACGATCTAGTCCCTAAAAAACATTTCTAAAACATCCATAGATTGCCTTCTATGACTATACGATGACCCACGCCCATCCCATTTACATCCAAAGATAGGGTTACTTACCAAATCAATGGTAAGATAACAATGTCAAAGGAAAAGGAAATGAACGAGAAAGATTTTTGAGTAGGTAGAATGCTCCTAATTACTTGCTCAATTTCAAACAAAACATCCTTGATATTTTCCAAACAAACACTTACCCTTTCAAAACATCTTACAAAACTTGAAAACATTTTCAAAAGATTAAACATCTTTGTATACATTCTTACGAACGAGAATCATTACAAAGATTGCCTAAACAATAGCCTCTTTACAAAATACATTCAAAAACCACACCAAGCACAACTTTCAAACAAAAAGCAAGTGATCTAGAAAGTAACTAAGAGCCCGTGGAAAACCATGGATGAAAAGGGTGCTAATACCTTCCCTTTTCATAATTTACCCCTGAACTCAAGAAATAATCTCAAAGGTCTTTCCTGTGCTTTTTCACCTTTCCTTTTGGATAAAAGAAAAGTCGGTGACGACTCTTGCTAAACCGCAACATTTGCGATCAAACGCAAAACACCCAAGTCAGTTCTCCCACTGTATCACACATGGTCCCTTGGATCTGAATTTGTTGAGTACATATATGAGAAGGAATTAGGTCAACAATAGTGAATGAAATCTTTTTGCATTATGATAAAAATCTCTTCTTTCAATCTTGCATGAAAAATTTCCTTTTTAAGCCAATCATTCCTTCCATGATATTACACAAGTGGCTAGCTATTCATGAGTTTTTGGGGCTTCAAATTTGGCCCAAGACCAAAGCCATGCGCCTAAGTCTAATCATTTGACATTTATTTAATTTATTTTGAATTAATAATGAATAAAAAATCAAAATAAATGAATCAAAAGGTCAAAGGGTGAAAGAGTAAGATGTGAGGTCCATTATAAGTTGCAAAACACGTTTGGACTCTGAAATAATGGTCCATTAGCCCAAAATATCAAGTTTGTTAAATTTGAGCTTTATGCATTTGCTCAAACGTTCCCAACTTGCACTGGTCATAACTCACTCAATATTTATCTTTTAAAGGTGATCTTAGACTTCTTGGAAATCTCAAGATGTACTCTAAAATTCCTCTTTTGATCATTTTTATATTTGGATACTTTTTATTGATGTAAGTTGCCTTGACAAAAAGATTTATTGTTGACTTTTGAAATGACTTGTAATGTATTGGCTCATATGTATCAAATGAAACATTTTTTGGACTTGAGCTTAGAGATACAAAGTTGTAGAGAATTGAATTTTCATCAAAATGAGCTTTGGTTGGGGCGAAACTGATGAAGCATGTGAAAGTTATGCTTGGTCAAAGTTCAGTTGACTTCTCCTAAGAAAACTCTAATTTGGCAACTTTTGACTTTTGATGACTTGAGAGTTTTCCTTGAAGAATAATGATCAACGCTTGATCAAATGATGAATTTAAGTTCAAAATGTTAATGTTGACCAAAAATCTTGAAGATTGACTGTATGTTGACCACAATTGACTTTTTGTTCAATACAGTTGATTTTCAGTTATCTGAGCAATTAATTGAGCAATCTTATGATGCAAGGCATGAAACTTGGTATGAGCATTCTATGGGACCTATAAGAAACCAAGAATTCCATTTGGGACTTTATATACCCAAATTTCCTTATGAAAGATGAAACCCTAGTTGTGGACCCTTTGCTTAGGAGGAGAATTTGTGTGATCAATTCTTGGGCAACCTTGAGCATTTGAGAATCCTAGGAGAATGTCTTGAAGAAAATGAGGGAAAATTTTGGGGTACAATAGACGATGAGTACCTTCTTCCAGCAACTTGCAGCAATTGGATTTGGGTTGCGCAACAGTAACATCTTTCAATCCAACCCGTAAATAAATTGGCCTGTAACAGATGCTTCTTGATAATTTGGAGGGGAGTAACCAATTCACCTACAGCAGAGACATACAAAACATTATCAATAGCACTAATGCCTTTGTCGTGCTTAGGAATTGGTGCAGTAATCACGTTGGGAGACTCGGGTGGATCAAACTCAATCTCTTTATTGTCGATCATGTCTTGGATCTTGTTTTTCAAGGCCCAACAACTATTGGTGTCGTGCTCGAGACTATTGGAATCGTAGGCACACTTCACATTTGGATTATAACAGGGAGAGGAGGTGTTGGGATTATGAGGAGGATCCCTTAATGTTATCAGGTCTGCTTTTAAAAGATGTTGCAATGCCTGAGACAGTGGCGTGCTGATCTTAGTAAATTTTTTTCTCGATGCGTCTGACCTAGGCTATTTGTTTTGCTGATGTTGTTGAACAGGTGCAGGATTAGAAATTAATACAGCTCCTACAGATGAATAGTGATTACCTCTAGTATGACCCTTCTGGCCATAAACAACATTTGTTTCCTTCTTACCATTGAACGTATTTTTTACGGTACTCAAAGACACGGCCACCTGAATCTTTCCACTTATGATACCCTCTTCGACACGTTCACCTATTAGTATTAATTTGGTAAAAGTAGATGAATAAATTCAAATCAGATGATTAAAGAAGGGCCATGTCAACATTCCCATGAACATATAAACCATCTCTCTATCAGACAAAGGAGGTTGAACTCTTCCAGCCAAATTTCTCCATTTCTGGGCATATTCTTTAAACCCTTCATTCAAGCCCATAGTCATACTTTGTAGTTGCACATGAGTTGGTGCAAGGACAGAATTGTATTGATACTGCTTGTAAAAATCAGCAGCCAGGTCTTCCTAAGTGCGGATGTTGGTTCCTTCCAGCTGATATAACCATTCTAGTTGTGTCCCAGATAAGCTCTCTTGAAAGAAGTGAACCCATAACTTTTTGTCAGCAGTATGGGGTTGGATCTTCCGAACATAAGACCGCAGATGAAGCTTAGGACAAGATATACCATCATATTTGGCAAAGACGGGGACCTTGAACTTGTTATGGATAACAACCCCTGAACTATGACCCAACTCTTCAAAATCCAGCCCAGGCTCTTTCTGTATCTACATAGCTTTAAGTCGATCTTCCAGCTGTTTGTATCTATCATCAGCAGGAGGATATTATTTAGCAGAATAGTCTTCATCAGAATCTTTTCCAGAACCAAGGTTGTTATCCTCTTCAACTTTCACACTTTTGTCACCTTCTTCTTGGTTATCATCTTCATTTGACGGGACCTCAAAATCTAGAGCCTTTTGACCAGACTTTTGAATCTTTTGCCCATATTAAGAAAGACTGTTGGCTTCTTAGTCTTCTTTTTATTCCCTTTTGTGATGAGGGTCTTCATTCATCTTGTCCATTATATAAGTCCAGGAACATTTGCTGAAACTGAGCGTTCTGAGCTTGAAGTTCTTTCATAGTTTGTTCTAGGGCCATCTTTTACTGAAATAAACAGTAAGAAGATGAGAAAACCTATACTGGGAAAATACCTGTTATGTAATGACATGCATGATATGTGGATGCAATATTTTCAAGGATCTTTGTGGGATTTAAATTTGTTAAACAAAAGGAAACAAAGAAGTTTTAGTAACAAGCTCAAATTATAATTTCCTTCTAGGTTTATAATGACAACAAAAAGAGTTACAAAAAAGCAAAATATGAACTCAAGTCTCCCATGGGCGCTTCCTCTTTGTGTTGACATATACATTAAGGCTTTGTTATTCATGGAGTCGTTTCATAAACTCCAATACTTTCATCTCGCTAGCATAGAACTGAGTCTCAAAGACATCCCTTTCTTCCTTGAGTTGAATCTAGAACTTCTGTAGTTCTTCGAAGTCATTAGGCATATCAGGATAAAGAGTAGTATGAGGAACATATCCTTCAACAACAAGTTCTACAATCACTAGTAGGATAGCAGGATATGGCATCATAATATTTTGAGCACGAGATCGTGCCCATCTGAGGTAAGGCTCCCGAGGAATGGAATTCTTATGCCCTAAAGACCTGATATCAATCTTATTGATCATGCCCCAAGCATGTATAAACCTTTGACGGTAGCTTTGAGGATTATTCTCATAGTCAAATATTATACCCTGGATGAGCATATCAAGAGGAACGTTTCTTCAAGCATAACCAAACTGACGTAGAGCTAGGGAAGGGTTGTAAGTGATACATCCCCTTATTGCAAGGAGTGGCACGTTATGTGATTCCCCTCAGCGGTCAATAAGAGTGATGTCCTCCTAAGATCAGGAACACCAATAGATATCTGAATGAGCGAGTGACATCACCCTTTGAGACCACATCAAGCCTTGTTCATTCTTCATTACTGATCGGGGAGGTGTCAAATAAACAACTTAGAATTTAGAGGTATGTAACACATGAGAGTCCCTCGCTTCCTCATAGTACGAGTGTGAAGAGAATGCAGAATATCTCCAAGCAAAGTAAGCACGGGATTATGGGTAAGAAATATTTTGATGGTGTTTACATCTATGAGTTGGTTCGAGTTAGGGAAAGCACCAAATCATAGATCATAAAAGCCAAAGTATCCTCAAAAGCAAAAAAACTCATGGCATATAGAAACCATTGAGCCTTCTCTATTCGAAATTTAGGAAGAAAACCCTTTACTCTATTTCTTGTTTCCCAATTAGATACGATGTCTGATTGTTTCAGATGTAAGGTTGTTGTAATGTATTCAGGTTTTGGAACTTGCTCTAGACCGGTGAAGGGTATTTAATCATGAATAGGCACTCAGAGTAACTTAGAGAATTCTTCCATTTTGGGCACCAAATGATAATCCGATAAGGTAAAACATTAATGCTTAGGATCAAAGAGCTGGAACAGAACACTCATCATGTCTTCTTTGAAGCCGGTAGTAACCAGACTGAGTAGATGAACATGTATCTTGGTGAATTGAGAATTTTCAGGAACCTTTGAGACTAATTCCTCAAGCTTGGAAGGTACCTTTACAAATTTTATTCGGATAGTATTTCTGCGATTGGAAGCCATGACCCTGCAACAAAGAACAAAGATAAATCCCCTAGATCCTTAAAATGGTTAGTCAAAATTTCATGATATGATGTTATGATGTCATGTTTGAACAGATAAAAAACACAAAAAAACACACAAGAGCCTTAGGTTTAAGGCTTGCATGGGCCTGTAGGTAAGTACCATCTTGATGTTTAGTTGGCTCAACCTTTCCTAAAATACTAACCGGGTTCTAGGGATCTCAACATCATTGATTTTTCACACAGGTTTTGTTTAGCACGACATCTGACTTGCCACCAAAAAAACCAAGATTCGAATCTCAATGAGCATAGCATCGAGTATCAACCAACTTCATACTGCACCAAAGTCGGCTATCTCACTACCTTCTAATGTCCAAGTTGGGTCAATTAAGGTTCTAAAGGTGAGTTAGTGCTTATGACAGCACGTGACATCCTAGTATTCTCCCCGACTGACTCGAGGGACACCAGTACAAACCAAAGCGTCGCACTAACGTAGCCATCACTTCAACCATATCGGTATATGTCGTAAAATTTCCATGATCTATAGCTACTTACCTAAGGGTACCCCCAGATCTGGGTATAGGATCTTTGCAAGAAAAGTAAACCCAAGAAACCCTTTAAAGATAAAGCAGGCAAATCAAACAAAGCAATAAAGTGATAAAACTCTAAAGGTAATCCCTCTTTTTAATTTCCCCCAGTAGAGACATCAGTTCTGTAATACGGTGGGAGAACTTACTTGTTTTGCATTTTATCGCAAATGTTGCGAATAGCCAGAGCCGCCACTGACTTTTATTTTATTCAATAAGAAAAGGATGAAAAGAGCAGGAAATACCTTGAAGATTTTGAGTTCGGGGGGTAGTTTATGAAAAGGGAAGGTGTTAGCACCCTTTCATCCGTAGTTATCTACGGGCTCTTAATCTCTTAGCTCACTTTTTTTGAAAATTTCTTTGTGTTGTGTGTTTGAAAATATTTTAAAAAGTTGAATTTTGGAATGATTCTTGTATCTGCCCTCGAGAATGTGTACAGAGTGTTTGGTCGAAAATATTTATTGAAAAGTGTTTATGTGAAATGTTTTGTTTTTGTTTTGAAAAGCTTTGCAAGCAAGCGATTACGAGCATCTAACCTACTCAAGGTCGTTCTTGTATTTTCCTCCTCCTTTAAATAGCGCTATTTATATCATTAGTTAGTAGGAAGCCCTATCGTTGGATGTGAAGGGACATGCGTGGGTCGTCGTACAGTCATTGAAGGAAACTGGTAGGGACGTTTTAGTAGTTATCGTTAAGGGACTAGATCGTTTACCAAAGGTAACATCGAAAGGTTCATCGAGGGACTACGATCTTTGTTTTCGAGGGACTTTGCTAAAGCGTCCCCACTTTCGAGGGACATGACTATTTTTCCGAAGGCAACAAGGGAGGTTATCCTAGAGGTACGAGTGTGCAAGGTGTGTTGTTTTTAGTTATGTTTATCTTGCAGTTAGGGTTAGCTGGAGTTTGCTTTTAATCTTTCCATATAAGACCTAATTACTAATAGTAATATAGAAAAATAGGAAAGCACTAAATGTGCGGAAAGTAAATGCGGAAAGTAAATCCTAGACTATTACAATGCTTCGGGGAAATTAAAAAATAGTAGAGTCCAGAAAATAAACCCTAATTAGTATTACAAACTATGAGCAGATACAATAATCGAGAAAAATGCGAGAAGAATAAACTACACAACATGTAAAAATAGGAAAAAGAAAAGCGAAAAGGTTTTTGATGATTTTTTTTTTATAAAAAGGTTTTAATGATCAACCTAAAAAAAACCATAATTAATTTTAATTAAAATAAATAAATTTATTAATTAAATTAAAATCCTAAACCCTAATTTTGATTACGGTTTTAAAAAAGGTTTTGAAAAAAATTCAGTTTGTTAAAAGGTTTTTGGTTTGATGAATTTAGGGTTTGTAAATAAAAGAATAAGGAAAATATGAAGAAAACAAAGTTTTAAAATAATACTTCCAGGAGTGGATGTTGAACCCACACCCTTTGGTCTTTCCACCAGGACCTTCACCACTAGGCTTGGCGCGTGCCTGTGTCAAAGAATGGAAGCAAGCGTGCTTTGTTTTCATCCTGCAAAACATAAAATTATGAAAAACTCAAAGTGCCAAAAGCAGGGATCGAACTCGTGCCCTTGCATAGTAAATCCTTTAGCGCGCGTTTAACCATTGGGGTTGTGATACATTCATTATTTAAAACAAGACAAATTAAATATATTACATACAAACTGCATGGAACGAAGAGGTGTCGGAGCCCTAGCTCCGGTCATCTTCTCCGATAGCCTCTTTCCTTCAAACCTGCAAAACAAGAAATATTAGAAATCCCAGAATACCCTACCCTCCTAAATTGAGGCTTGCGGATTCAATGGGATGGTTATTTTTTACTGAAATGCAATGGTTTGTATGGTACGAAGAGAATTTCATGGATCGATGTGGTTATGGCAACTCGTGATTCTAGCAGCATGAAGGTCATGGGATTGACCTTTTCTGTATATGGAGACCTCATGAACACATTAGCATGATTAGTTTATCTTAAAACATAAAGAAAAAAAACTAAGATTCATGTAGGGATTGAAAATCGATGATGCATGTAGTGGTGTTTTGAGCATTTTGGATCATCAAGGATGATCCAACCTTCCCATATGACCTTCCTCGAAGTGAATGGAAAGGATAATATGTGTTAAAAGTGGCTGAAATAAGGGTTTGCAAGTTGCCATAATTGAGATGATTTTTGTGAATTTTGCAGGGTGATGTTGCTGCAAGGATTTCGTTC
Source organism: Vicia faba (assembly GCA_948472305.1). Classification (NCBI taxonomy): domain Eukaryota; kingdom Viridiplantae; phylum Streptophyta; class Magnoliopsida; order Fabales; family Fabaceae; genus Vicia; species Vicia faba. Next base: position 1,343,113,916 of record OX451737.1, read on the forward strand.
TTTTTTTTTTGTTTGAATGCATGCAATATATAGAAGAAAATTTAGGTCAAAAGTTGGGCTTGGACTCTTGTAATAAGCCTTGTCTTATTATCTTATTTATTTTGAATTAATAATTAATAAAATCAAAATAATTAGAATAAGAAGATCATGGGGTGCATGAGTAAGATGTGAGATTCATTATAAGCTGCAAATCACGTTTGGACTTTGAAACAATATCCTAATAGCCCTAGTTTCCAAGTTTGGTCACTTTTGGTTTCATGTATTTTCTCAAAATTTTCCAACTTGCACTAGTCATAACTCTCTCAATTTTTATCATTTAAAGGCGATCTTTGACTTTCTGGAAATCTTAGGGTGTCCTCTACAATATCTATGTTGACCATTTTTGCATTTGAAAAATTTATCTTGATGTAAGTTGCCTTGACAAAAAGTGTCTTTTTGTTAACTTTTGAAGTGACCTATAACGTATTGGCACATATCTCTCAAATGAAACATTTTTTGGACCTAATCTTAGAGATAACAAGTTGTAGAGAATTAAATTTCCTTCAAAATAATATTTGGTTGAGGAAAATCTGATGAAGCATGTGAAAGTTATGCTTGGTCAAAGTTCAGTTAACTTCTCCTTAAGAACCCTAATTTGGCAACTTTTGACTATTGATGATTTGAGAGTTTTCCTTGATGAATCATTATCAAACCTTGATCAAATGATGGATATGACTTCAAAATCTTGTTGTTGACCAAAAATCTTGAGGTTTAACTGTATGTTGGCAATAATTGACTTTTTACCCAATATAATTGATTTTCAGTCATCTGAGCCATTGAATGAACAAACTTGTGATGCAAGGCATGAAACTTAGTATGAGAATTCTTGGAAACATATAAGAGACCATGAAATCTACTTGAGACCTAAAAAACCCAATCTTCCTTGACAAACATAAAACCCTAGTTGTAGGTCAATTACTTAGGAGGAGAATTTGTTTGATCAATTCTTGAGCAACCTTGAGCATTTGATAACCCTAGGAGAATGTCTTGAATAAAATGGAGGAATTTTGGGGTACAAACCATAGTAAATAGTGTAAGAACAAGATTTAGATCTATGTTTAAATCTATGATTTTTGATGATAACAAGTATATGTTTTATGAAGAACAATTTTAGTTCTAATGGTTTCATTAAGTGTGCAGATACATGATTAGAATTCGGGATAGTCTTAATCAAGATATCATCAGAACCACTTTACCACTCATAAGAAGAACCATTGACTTTTGTTTTTAATGAAGCATCAGTAGTTCTATGGAATGCTAAATTTTCGACAAGAAAAGAATCTCAATGAGTTTCCAAGAAGAAAGAGTTTCTGATAAGCTCTTGTTACAAGATCATAAATCAAGAGTATACAAGAAATAAGCTTAAAATGCAGAAAATCAGAAGTCAAGGTTCAGTCATTAGAAGAGTTGATGCTTGGATTCTAAAGACTAAGTTAAGACTCAGAACATATGTGAAGAAAGATTCTACTACAAGATCAGAAGTCAAGATTTGCTCATCAGAAGAGTTGCTGCTCATAATTCTGAAGACAAAGTCAAGATTCTGAAGACTCAAAGATTTCATGGAAAACTTACTTTCATTCAACATCAGAAGTATTCCATCAAAATAAATGAAGAAAGATCTTGTGGACTCACATCGAATCTACATCTCAAAGTCCAGTAGAAGACAAGATCAAAAGGATGGTATTTTCTCAAGCTAATCTACTCAATAGAAGTAATATTTATTAGAAGATAAATGTCATCAGAAAGACCATTGCACTCAATAGAAGAAATATTATGACCACTTCTACAAAAACATCAGCAGTTATAAGGAATGTTAATTGTTCATCAGAAAGTGAATAAATACAAAGATCAAGAGATCGGAATGAAGATATTCAACAACAAATCAGATGTACTGATATAAGTTGTTGCTTCAAAAATGAGACATCATATATGCATCTTAGAAAAGTTGATTATCAAGGAATCAATACAAGGTCAAGATCAGATAGAAGGAACTCAATGTGAAAAAATTAGATGTATTGATATAAGTTGTTGCTTCAAAAATTATACATCAGATATGCAGCTTAGAAATGCTAATTATCAAGGTATTAAGACAAGATCAAGATGTAGTAGATCAGAAGAGCTTTCACTCAAAGAAGTTGTTCATCAGATAAGTTGTTGCATGTATATATGGAGATAATGTTCAATATCTGAAAGACCATGACTCTACAATAAATAAGAATCTTCTAAATCATTATCACTTCTCTGATCAAAACAATTCAGCAAGAAGAAAATAATCAAAGCTCAATAATTCAAAGACTTGAGAATCAGATAGGTTGTAGTCATAATATTTTATTTTAATGTCTATCATCAGATAAACTTTTGATATCTTCATCAGAAAAGCTTTCATAAACTATCAAGACTTGTTTTATTCAGATAGGATGTTATCGATCATTCTGAAAACAAGAATCCACTATTGAAAGTAACTGAATAAAACATATTCTCAACACAATATTAATCTAAAGGCTATATAAAGAAGACCAAAGCTTAAAACTCAAATTGACGAAGATATTGTAAAAGAAGACAACGTTTAAGTCCAAACAATGTTGATGTTCTTAATATCAAACATTTACAACATTGAAGAGATGAAATGAATAAGCATGGAGTTGCTGCTCATATCTTGCTTAATGAAGAAAGAATATGAAGATAAAGAATTTTGCAAGATGTTATTCTACTATGAATCATATACATCTTGGAAGAATTATGTAGAAGCAAGGAGTTGTTGCTCATATCATGCTCAACAAAGAAGATGAAGACAAGAAGACTACAAGATGCTGCATTTAATTTAGATTATATTCATCTATGTAGAAATATTGTAAAACACAATAGTTGTTTCTCAAATAGTTTTATTTATTAAGAATCTTCATGTAAGTTGTTTGTACACAAGAGTTGTTGCTCATATTGTGTTATTTCTTAAGAATCTTCATGTAAGTTGTTTGTACACAAGAGTTGTTACTCAGAATTGTGTCAAACAATATGTACTTAATATAGGAGTAATCTGCTTGATAAGAAGCACTCATGTAATCTCCAGAAAAATAACTTTGTTTAGAGTTGGTGGTTTCTCAAGTGATCAAGTGAAAATTAGAAAGCTTAAGAAGACGAGTGGTTGTGGCCTTCATAGACGAACTCATATTCTAAGGATACTAGTTGGTGAGAATTCTTATAGGGTCAATGATCTCTAACATATCTAAGTGTGTCGGGTGGGTTATAAATCTTAGGAGATCACTGGTTGAGGGTCATTGTGAGAAATCCCTCATATAAAGATCAGGTTTTATTAGAATTTTTATAAGGTCAATGATTGTTATATCTCGTAGAGATCACTAAATGTATCATTGTGTGGTTCCTTAAGTGATCAAGTGAAGATCAGAAGGCTTGATATGACAATGGTTGCGGGTCATTTTGAAATCCTGTTAAGAAGATCAGGTAGGTCAGATTTCTTAAGGGGTTAATGGTTGCTAATCATTGTGTTTGTTAGTCACCGGAAGGTGGACCGTGCGATTGTAATCAATTTGGTTATAGTGGATTAAGTCATTGTTGAAGGAAAAAATCACTTGAGAAGGATGGACAATAGTATCCTAGTTAATGGTAAACCTGGATAACTGAATGTGTCTCTTTATATTTATTGCATTCTATATTATTTCATAGTTTAAAAAAATATTTTTTAAAGGGGAATATTTTCTTAAAACCCAATTCAGACCCCCATTTCTTGTGTTTTTCTCTACCTTCAACTAGTACAAAGAAAAACCCAATAGAAGATTACACTTCCAATACAAAAATACTTAGTTAAGACTCTTGACTAAAAACAATACTTGATCTGCTTAAAAGTTTCTTCCAAGAACAATACCAAATTCTTTGCTTAAAACCTTAAAGGAGAACAATACTCAACTCATCACCTAAAGTTTTTTGAGAGAGATCACTATGTCTACCCTAATGTATCAAAAGGTACAAAGGTTGACTTACAAAACAAAACAAATTTTACCTAGGTCTTGATCTTTCTTTTGTAAGCTTCAACTGTCCATGGGCTTCGAATTCTCTGCTCAATTATTCCTTGATCCATGAGCTTATTGCTGCAGAAAATATATCCTTAAATCTTGAAACAAATCTTCAAGTATCCTAAATTTTCTTAACAACCAAATTTAGAAACTTTAATGTTGTTGGAGATTTGATTCACTTGTTCCATATTACATCTTATTGACATACAAAAATAACAGAGCTATATCCAAAAGTAATATTAGAAAATAAAATAAAATCTTATCAAGAAATACCAAACAACAGCGTCTGTTGTACCAGACCAAGATGTCATCACATTATTTTCGACAGCTGGTTAAGGATCACATAACAACAGACTTATTATTACAAACCATGTTTTTACCAAAATTTAGCCAATCAAAAAACCATGGTACTAGAAATATACATAGTAAACTAAACTTCATCTATTATCAACCTGTGTAACAATTTAAAGAACAAAACATTGCTAAGTCACAAGAAGCCTTTTTCTTATGACTTAACAATGTTTTGTTCTTGTTTTGAAAAATAACATACTGTGATACGGTGGGAGAACTGACTTGAAGGTTTTGCGTTTGATTGCAAATGTTGCGGTTAGCAAGAGTCACCACCGACTTTTTTTTTATCCAAAAGGAAAGGTGAAAAAGCACAGGAAAGACCTTTGAGATTATTTCTTGAGTTCGGGGGGTAGATTATGAAAAGGGAAGGTATTAGCACCCTTTTCATCCATGGTTTTCCATGGGCTATTACTTTCTAGATCACTTGCTTTTATTTGAAATTGTTCTTTGTGTGGTTTTTGAAAGTATTTTGTAAAGAGGCCATTGTTTAGGCAATCTTTGTAATGATTCTCGTTCGTAAGACTGTATACAAAGATGTTAATATTTTGAAAATGTTTTCAATTTTGTAAGATATTCGAAAGTGTATGTGTTTGTTTTGAAAATAGCAAGGATGTTTTGTTTTGAAATGGAGCAAGTAATTCGGAGAATTCTACCTACTCAAAAAGTCTTTCTTGTTCACTTTCTTTTCCTTTGACATTGTTGTCTTACCATTGATTTGGTATGCAACCCTATCTTTGGATGTAAATGGGACGGGCGTGGGTCATCGTATAACCATGATTAGAAATGTTGCAAGGTATCTTAGAATTCTCCTTTAGGGACTAAGATCATTTGAAAGGCAACTTAGATAGCGTCATCGAGGGACTATGATCTTGTATTTGCTTGGTTTTGCTAAGATACCTTACATGCGTAATATGGTCATTTTTTATAGGCAACCAAGTGGAATAACCCTAGGGGTGATTGTGTACAAGTGTATTGATTTACATGCTTAATTTGTCTTTGATTAGGGTTTTCTATTGATTGGTTTTAGTCTTTCCATACAAACCCTAATTACTAGCATGTTATAACAAAGCGATAAATTGCGAAATTTAAAGTTACTATGCTATTACTACATTTGTGGGAGGGGGTGTATAAATTAAATGGGGATTGCAAGAATTTAAAGCCTAATTAGTCTATTACAACCATATTGAATTGATATCAATGTACAAGGAAATAAATAAATACAAAGTACAAAATGAATAAATGTACAAAAAATGTAAAATGTAAAGAAAATGTATCTTTGTTTGATTTTCATGAAAAATGGATTTTGTCTTAACCTAATTAAATAAAGAAAATAATTAATTAAATTTGAATTTTATTAAGAAATGATTTTAAATAAAACCCTAGTTCTATTAATTAATCAAAATAAAATAAGTTTAAGAAAAGTATTTTTTGGTATTTTTATCTTAAAAATATTTATAGCATTATAAAATATTTTTAGTCTTTTTTATATCAAAAATAATATATTTAAATTAGTATTAAAGAAAATAACTAATAAACTAATTTTAATTATATTTACAAGATAATAAGTAAAAGATAAATAAAGTATAGTTAATAAAATTACATTTTTGTGAGAAAAAATAAAATAAACTAAGTCAAAAATATAAATCTATCATTTTTTTGTATTTTATGATTTTTCAGTACTTAGAAAATATATTTAAGAAAATAAAAATGAAAATAAAAAAAGAAAATAAAAAATCTTGGGCCAGGGGTGCCAATAGCCTGCAGGGAGGTTGGTTAGCAAAAATAAAATAAAGTCAGGCCCAAAGAGGCCCAGCGCCTGCCAAAAAGCCAAAAATCAGAAAAGTGAAAATGTGAAAAATGAAAAGGGTTCCACTGGGGCTCGAACCCATGTCCCATAGGTTACAGGCGCGCACTTCTACCACTGGGGTGGCTATACATCCGTTAACATAAGCAAAACAATAAATATACAAGGCAAAACGCGCCCTGATGACTTCATCTTCAACCTCCAGCCAGACCAACTGTAACTTGCTCATTTCTCATCAAAAATGAAAACTGTAAACATGAAACTTGTAGCAAATTTTCTCATGATTCCAGAAATGTAAAGCGTTAAAACTATAGATCAAAGATGAGCATGAATTTTAATGGCCCTAATCTGAATCCTAAAAATCTCAGAAATTTCAGTTTCAAAATTCTCTAAGCTCAAGCAAAATTAATGGAAACTATGGACATGGTTAGCTTCAGGGCAATGATATCTACATGTTTTGTTCACAAATAAACTATTGATGATGCCTGTATAAAGAGTTCCAAGTTGATAAAACTTACCTCAAAACTGGAAATCGTGTTTTGAGTTTGAGCTTGTTTCAAGTGATCGTGATGATCAAGTTAGCTTCCTTGAGGTCCTAGGAAGCTAATGCAATGGTTTGCTTGAGTTGAGAGTGGCTGAAATGACTTGGAGAAGTCAATGTGCAAGGCTCTATTTTTGGTTATGGAGGATATGGTAAATGATGTTACAGTAATGAAACAGGGATAGGGATAGGACACACTTGATGTAAGTAAACTTTAGAAACTAAAAGGCCAAGAAACACGTGAGGGAAATGTGAGTTTGATGTTCAAGGTCAGAAACTGTGCAACAATGGAGTTTTTGGGCATTTTCTGATTTGAGAGAGTTTTGGTGTATTTCAAGGTCTTCAAGCTCGTGTCCTATCTCACAAATAGTGATTCTATTTATAAGCAACAAGTTTGGAGATTTTTTCTTGATCTGAATTCAAAAATCACATGTTGTGGCTCTTTTCTTGTTTTTGAAGCAAGTTTGACACACATTGTCCCAATGCATAGTACAAGGTTGTCTAGAGTGGTTGCAAACTTTAAACATGTTTATCTGACTTTGTATGTTGAGTGTGTGTTGAACAAACAAGTTAGAGGCTCAAGAAGAGTGGACTTTATGCATAAAGCCACTTTTCCAAAATGGCAATGTTGCCTTTCTTCCTAAAATGGTATTAAGCATGGGTAATGCATTGAATTCTTGGATTAAATCTTCTAACAGTTGTGCAAAACATTAATTATGGAGTGAAAAACAAGTTTGAGGCCTGCAAAGCAAAGATCATGCAGCCTATCATGGATTTGGTTCATGTGTTCATCAAAAATGACTTGTAATTCAAGTGACAAAACCCTAACTTCCTCTCTTCGATTCTCCCTACTCAAGAATGATCTCAAGGAGTTCTTGGACATTTTGGAAAGCTTGAAATGTGCTATAAAACCCATATTTGAATTTCTTTTGAAGATTCCCGTTGGAACTATATTAAAAAATGCCATGAAGTCGGGTCAAAATCCTGACCAAATTAGGGCAAAATTTCACTAAGTGTTTAGTTTCATGACCACATGTTCATAAAATTATAACTTGAGATCCAAGCACTTTTGGAAGGAGTTGTGTAAAGAAAAGTTGTAGATTTCATGGATATCTACAACTTTCATGTTGGAAGTTTATCTTGAATCATCTTGTATCATGGTGAAAATTTGCTCAAAGTTATGAAAAAACATGAAATTTCCAACACTTAGAAATATTTCTAAGTTTAGAAATTTAGACTTCTCAAAATGAAATCTTGAATTTTTGATTTCTTGATGAATAAGTTTCATATTTTGACATGTTTTGATGAATTATGATCTTTGGCACTTCAATTTGACCAAAAAGTCAAAGTTTGATTTTTCAGTATACAGTTGACTTTTGATCAGTTGACTTGAAAATTCATCTGTCAATCCAATGGACTTGCATTGTTTTGAACCATGTCATTAGGTCAAATTTATGAAATTGGACTCTTGAGATCATGCATTAAACCAATTGACCATTTTCTAGGTCAAAAATCAGAAATTGCCCTTTCCCAATCAAAACCCTAATTTTGACCATTTTGCCCTTTTGGATATTTGATCAAATTTCTTGAGGAGTTGTGGTCCAAACTTGTTAAAATGATACATATGAGTCTAAAATGTTGACATGGATAAACAATTATGAAGTTTGACTGTAAATTGGCCATGATTGACTTTTTCCCCAATACAACTGATTTTTAGGTCAACTGCTCAATTGACTGATCAAAAATGTAATCCAAGGCTTGAAACTTGACATGAGTAATTGTAGGTGTTTAGGTATTGGCTTGCATTTTTGGTAAATTCCAAGTGTATGTGTGAATGTCATGACTGATGTCATAACATTCTAGTTCAGGTTGTACTAACTCTTTAGGTACATATGCAGAAAAATATTGTAACTCAAATACTGATGTTTATAAGTGTGTATCTGAGCATGTTTGCAAAATGATCACATTTAGCTAATCAGTAGACAGGTTTTCTCAGATGTCATAACAGATGTTATGACATCCTGTTCTGAACTAGCAGGATTACAGGATTGGATAAGTCTGAGTTTTTTCAGGAAATAACTCAGTCCTTCCTAAAACAGAATCCTGCGTTTTCTGAGGAGTAACCTCGCTCAATCCTAACCTGATCAACAAAGTACTGTGACCTGGTCTTTAGGTCAAAAGGAATCAACCCTAGGTTTTTGGAAACCCTAACTGAAGTTGCAGCTGCTATATATTCAACAGAGCTGCGGTTTTTGAAGTTATCCCTGCTGATTGATTAGAAGATCAAGTTTGTAATCTGTATAGATTTGTTTATTGTACTCCAAGCAATTATCATTGTGATAAGTGTCTTGGAATAGGTTTCAATTGTAAGGGTTGTGTAGCACTCAAAGCTTTGAAGCAAGAGTGTTTGAATGTTACTTGACTAAAGCTGTGAAGCAGAGTCAAGTTAGTTGTGTACATCACTCAAAGCTGTGAAGCACGAGTGATTGTGTTACTTGATTAAAAAGCTGTGAAGCTTAATCAAGAGTGTGTTTTGAAGAGTGTCTTCATCAATTCTCAAGTCAAATTGGTTTATGTATCACTGCTGTGATTGAGGGGGAGTGAGTAGGAACTCGGGTTTAAGTTGTACTTAGATTAGAATTGCATTGGGTAGGTCTTAAGTGAAGGAGATAAACTGGTTGGTTTATTCCTGAATTAACATCTCTTATAGTGGATTCTCTCCCTGGCTTGGTAGCCCCCAGAGTAGGTGTTGTTGCACACTGAACTGGGTAAACAATTGACTGTGTTGTTTACTGCTTTTGTATTTACTGTCATATAGTAAGTCAGATACGGTGTCATAACATCGGACGTGACATTAAGTATCTGTAGCCAGAATTTTCAATTGGCATCAGAGCAGGCACCCTGCCTGTATTACTGGGTGAGATCTAGGGATATCACTTTCTGGCACTATGGACAAAGAAGGAGTTTTTGGAAATAGACCACCCATTCTGGATGGAACTAATTATGACTACTGGAAACCTCGTATGATTGCCTTCCTAAAATCTCTGGACAAAAAGGCTTGGAGAGCTGCTGACAAAGGATGGATTCATCCCACCATAACTGAAAGAGATGGGACAATCAGTCTGAAGCCTGAGGAAGAGTGGAGTAAAGAAGAAGATGAGTTAGCTCTGGGAAATTCAAAAGCCTTAAATGCCTTGTTCAATGGAATTGATAGAAACATCTTCAGATTAGTACATCAATATGAACTGGCAAAGGAAGTTTGGGACACCCTCAAAACTACTCATGAGGGCACTTCCAAAGTAAAGATGTCAAGGCTTCAGATGTTGACCACTAAGTTTGAGAATCTAAAAATGATGGAAGATGAAACCATCCATGAATTTCACATGAACATCTTGGAGATTGCCAACACCTCAGGAGCACTGGGAGAAAAAATGTCAGAAGAAAAACTGGTGAGGAAGATTCTCAGATCCTTGCCTAAAAGATTTGCAATGAAGGTAACTGCCATAGAGGAAGCCCAGGACATTAGCAAGTTAAAAGTGGATGAACTTATTGGGTCTCTTCAGACTTTTGAGATGGGGATCACTGATAATGGTGACAAGAAGAACAAAAGCATAGCACTTGTAACCAACACTGATGTTGAACACAAGGAGGATGAAGAAGAAAACATATCAGAAGCCATTGCCATGCTTGGAAGACAGTTCAACAGGCTCATCAAAAGAATGGACCCAAAGTCAAGGTCAAATGTTCATAACATTCCTTCTGACATTGACAGTTCCAGCAGAAGACCAAGATCAGAAGATAAGGAAAACCAAGGCAGAGGAATTCAATGCCATGGATGTGAAGGATATGGACATATTCGAGCTGAATGTCCTACCTTTCTTAAGAAGCAAAAGAAAGGAATGACTGTTACTTGGTCTGACTATGATTCAGAAAGCAATTCTGAAGAAGAATCTGCCAAACTAGTTACTGCCCTAACTAGTGTTTGTACTTCTGAAAGTGACACCAGTGATGAAGAAGTAACATTTGAAGAACTGGCTGATACCTACAAGAAATTGTGTATCAGAAGTGGTGAAGTCTGTGTGCAAAATGAGAAACAATCAAAACTCATTGTAAAGCTGGAGGCTGAAAAGAGAGCAAATCTTGAAACTATAAGTCATTTAGAAGGAGAAGTTCAACTGCTGAACTCACAACTGAATCAAATGACCAAATCAGTCAAGATGTTGACAAATGGAACAGACAAATTGGAAGAGATTCTTCAGGCTGGACAAAATATGGGAAATAAATCTGGCCTAGGATTTGTGGAAACAAAGAAATTTGTTACCAGGAAGCAAATGTCAAACCAGATGTCTCAACATTACTCTCAACATCAGGGACAGAGACACATGAAGAAGAGGTACCAAAGATGGAGATGTCATCATTGTGGGAAATATGGTCACATAAAGCCCTTCTGCTACAGACTACATGGATATCCTAATCAGAAATCAGATGTCAAACCTAAGTCTAAAAAGGTACCACACGCTCCTCAATGGAAGAAAAAGGCTATTGCACTGATAGCACACACTTCCCTGAAGATCTCAGCAAAGGAAGATTGGTACTTTGACAGTGGATGTTCCAGACACATGACTGGATTCAAAAATCTCCTCAATAATGTTATGCCTCACACCACCAGTTTTGTGACCTTTGGAGATGGTGCTAAAGGAGAAATCAAAGGAGTTGGTATTTTGGACTACCCTGGAGTTCCAAGTCTGAATAAGGTACTGCTGGTAAAAGGGTTGACTACTAATCTCATCAGCATCAGTCAATTATGTGATCTAGGATTCATGGTCAACTTCTCAAGATCTGAATGTCTAGTGTTTAATGAAAAACTAGATATTGTAATGAGAGGAATAAAATCCAAAAATAACTGTTATGTGTGGCAGCCTGAGAACACTGATATCCCCACTTTGAGTCAAATCATCAAAGAAGAAAAAGATATGAAACAATGGCAGCATAAACTTGAAGGAATGAAAAGAGCTATTCCTATGGAAGATGTCAGAAGAACTCCTAAACTACAGGCTGATAATATATGTGATGTGGCAAAGAACAAGTCTCATAAATTCTGTTCTCAAAAATTCTGGTCAACACAGATGCTACCTGAAGACAATGTTACACAAGATGTTGTGACATTGTGGTGTGATAATCTGAAAACATTCAACATTTCCTTAAACCCTATTGACTTTGGAGAGAAGAAATCATTTAAACTGAAACATAGTTTCTCTGAGCTTCAGCTAACTGATTCTTCTACCAAGGTGCTTGTTGGAAATCAACTTGAAAATTTGAGGGGCAGATTGGGCATTCACCAACATGAGAAATTATAGCAATTAGTTTTGCTGAAAACAAGGGTTAAAAGGATTAATTCTATTAAGTCTATATTTAGTGGGTTAATCATATTCACTCACAATTCCTTCAAAAGCCTTCAGAAGTTGAAAAGACTCCCTTGTACTCCCTATCTCTCTCATCCTTGCAACCTGTTTTCTCCTCTCAATCAAAGAGTTTTCTCAAACTGCTACTGCTACTCAATGTTAAACACAATGTCTCAGACATCATCTTCCACCATGGCGGCTTCGTCTCACTCATCATCATCATCATCTGATCAAGATTCTAGGGCAATCACTACATGCTTAGAATCTGAAGTTCTTGAGGTCACTCCTCTCAGGGAGATGGCAACTGACCCAACCAGAGTCAAAAAGCTCCGGACCAGACATGCAGGAAGAGCTCAAGCTACAATCTCTGGTAACTCTTCTCTTCCTTCGTCTTCTACACCTAATAAAGAAGGATCAGTTCAAGTACACCAAGCTATTGCTAGACTGGTTTCTAGCATTCTGAGTGGCAACCAATCTGTACCGGGGATTTCTATCCCTTTGAATCAATCAGAAAGTCCAAATGTGGAAGGTTCTGAAAATATAGATGTCACTAAGGATGTTGTGACACCAAAAGACAACATTCAAAAGGCTGTTGATCCACCTATCATTGATGTGGATGAAGATTACTCAGATAATGAACTGATTGCAAATGTGAACCCTAGCATTGCTAGGAGATTGATGAAAAGAAAAAGTAGTGAGACTGTTAAGCCTGATGTTAAGAAATCCAAGGCTGAAGGGTTGGCTGAGAAAATTCAGACTAAAGGGAAGAAGGCACAGGTGCAGACTGCTAGACAACCTGAAACTTCTGATTCTGAATCAGAATTTGAGGTTGACATTGACAATACTCCCATCAGAAGGAAGCTCCCCTCCAGCAAGATTGCTAGAGTGCCTGAAGTGCCAACAGACAACATCTCCTTTCATCATCCTGATAATGCAAACAGGTGGAAGTATGTTTGCTTGAAGAGAATAGCCTTGGAGAGAGAACTCAACAATGATGCTTTGGAGTGCAAAGACATCATGGAGCTGATCAGGAATGCTGGGCTAATAAAGACTGTGATGAAGTTTGGCAAATGCTATGAAAATCTGGTTAAAGAGTTTGTAGTGAACTTATCCAATGATTGTGCTGATGGGAGGTCAGCTGACTTTGAGAGTGTGTTTGTTAGAGGAAGAAGGGTCAAGTTCTCTCCATCAGAAATCAACAAGTTTCTTGGAAGAACAAATAAGGACTGTCCTGACCTAGAGGCAACTGACAATGAAGTATGCTTGACCATCACTGCCAGGCAAGTAAAGTGCTGGCCATTGAAAGGGAAGTTGAATGCTAGTAAACTCAGCATGAAATTTGCCATCTTGCATAAAATAGGTGCAGCAAACTGGGTGCCTACAAATCACAAATCAACCATCTCCACAGGATTGGGGAGATTCATCTATGCTGTAGGAACCAAGACTACCTTTGACTATGGAAGGTACATTTTTGAACAAACCTTGAAGCATGCTGGCAGTTATGCTGTCAAAGGACCAATTGCCTTTCCCTCCCTCATTTGTGGAATCATCCTTGCACAATATCCTGACATACTTGTAGCAAGAGATACAGTCTGCAAAAGAGCCCCTGCCCTTGGCCTGCACTACAAATTGTTTCAGGGATCCCATGCTCCAGACATTGTCATAACATCAGCTGAGACATCGTCTGCAAAGAGCCAGTCCAAAACATCAGATGTCATAGCTGTCTTAAAAGAAACTTGCAAAGATCTGGATGCTAGAAAAAGGACCCTAGAAGCACTAATTGCCAAGCTAGAAAAGGAAGAAGCTGAAGCAAGCATGAGGGAAGAAGATGAAGGACAGCTCAACATTGAAGAAAGTGGCTCCTCTGAGTCTGATGACAGTACTTGAAGGATGATTGCTGCTTGGTGGTGTTGCTGGTGGAGTTTGGAAGTATGTTCTGCTGTTGTCTGCTGCTGATCTCATTATTTTGTCTTGGATAACTGTATTACTTTATAAACATGTAATCTTTGGCCCATTTGTGGCTAAAGTGGGGGAGAATATTTTTGGTACTGCTTAATTAGTACTTAACACTATATTTTTCTGCTGTCACTTATTTCTGCTGCTATCTATCTATCTCTGATTGTTTAGGGACTTTAGCCAAAAATCTGCCAAAGGGGGAGTTTGTAGGTGTTTAGGTATTGGCTTGCATTTTTGGTAAATTCCAAGTGTATGTGTGAATGTCATGACTGATGTCATAACATTCTAGTTCAGGTTGTACTAACTCTTTAGGTACATATGCAGAAAAATATTGTAACTCAAATACTGATGTTTATAAGTGTGTATCTGAGCATGTTTGCAAAATGATCACATTTAGCTAATCAGTAGACAGGTTTTCTCAGATGTCATAACAGATGTTATGACATCCTGTTCTGAACTAGCAGGATTACAGGATTGGATAAGTCTGAGTTTTTTCAGGAAATAACTCAGTCCTTCCTAAAACAGAATCCTGCGTTTTCTGAGGAGTAACCTCGCTCAATCCTAACCTGATCAACAAAGTACTGTGACCTGGTCTTTAGGTCAAAAGGAATCAACCCTAGGTTTTTGGAAACCCTAACTGAAGTTGCAGCTGCTATATATTCAACAGAGCTGCGGTTTTTGAAGTTATCCCTGCTGATTGATTAGAAGATCAAGTTTGTAATCTGTATAGATTTGTTTATTGTACTCCAAGCAATTATCATTGTGATAAGTGTCTTGGAATAGGTTTCAATTGTAAGGGTTGTGTAGCACTCAAAGCTTTGAAGCAAGAGTGTTTGAATGTTACTTGACTAAAGCTGTGAAGCAGAGTCAAGTTAGTTGTGTACATCACTCAAAGCTGTGAAGCACGAGTGATTGTGTTACTTGATTAAAAAGCTGTGAAGCTTAATCAAGAGTGTGTTTTGAAGAGTGTCTTCATCAATTCTCAAGTCAAATTGGTTTATGTATCACTGCTGTGATTGAGGGGGAGTGAGTAGGAACTCAGGTTTAAGTTGTACTTAGATTAGAATTGCATTGGGTAGGTCTTAAGTGAAGGAGATAAACTGGTTGGTTTATTCCTGAATTAACATCTCTTATAGTGGATTCTCTCCCTGGCTTGGTAGCCCCCAGAGTAGGTGTTGTTGCACACTGAATTGGGTAAACAATTGACTGTGTTGTTTACTGCTTTTGTATTTACTGTCATATAGTAAGTCAGATACGGTGTCATAACATCGGACGTGACATTAAGTATCTGTAGCCAGAATTTTCAGTAATATTGGGGGTCCATAATGATCCATGAAAGTCATATGGGGCATTGGAAGTTCAAAAATCCTTGTGCAAACTCAAACCCTAATTTTGGTTATCAGTGCATGAGGAGGTGTCTTGAGTTGATCAAACCCTAGTGCAGTCTTGAGCCCAAGGAGATCTTTGTAAGCAAATTATTGATAAGTGAGAGGGAAAATTTTGGGGTACAACAGCTGTTCCTGTTCAATCTTCTTAAGCCTAAAGAGTTGGATTGGCTAGTTTTGCCATTCGTGACTCGAAGGTGGAAGATGATTGGACACTAGAGTTCCCAGAAATTTGCACTCGGCGATGTGATGGTAGAGGGAATGGGCTTAAAGATTCCATTTGGAGAGGTGATGGAATGTTGTCGGAGATGGGCTTTGTAGATCCCATCCAAAATGATTGCTGGATTGTAATTTGTAGGCTGAAAGAATGAGTATCAGAATGGCGTCCGTGTTTGGAGCGTATCTGAACTGTATTTGAGAGTTGAGACTGAATGAGTATCAGAATGGCATTTGTGTCTGGAGTGAATCTGGACTGTATCTGTAATATGAATCTGAATGAGTATCAGAATGGCATTTGTGTATGGAGTGTATCTGCACTGTATCTGTAATATGAATCTGAATGAGTATCCGAATGGCATCCGTGTCTGGAGCGTATCTGAACTGTAACTGGAAGTTGAAAACTGAATGAGTATCAGAATGGAATCCGTGTCTGGAGCGTATCTGAACTGTATCTGAAAGAGAATCTGAATTATTATCAGAATGGCATCCATGTCTAGAGCGTATCTGAACTGTATCTGAAAACGTTAAACATTGTTAATGGTAGC
This sequence comes from Vicia faba, assembly GCA_948472305.1. Lineage (NCBI taxonomy): Eukaryota > Viridiplantae > Streptophyta > Magnoliopsida > Fabales > Fabaceae > Vicia > Vicia faba. The sequence goes on from OX451737.1 coordinate 1,343,130,186, forward strand.
TGTTAACCTTATCCTGAAAAGGGTAAAATGTTAGCTAAAATGCAAAGTCATTTTGTATGAAAATGCATGGTATGACGCATTCGTTCTATCAATGTTTATGATATATGGATGCGATGTATGCGTATGTGAGCTAATTTGTTGTACTGATGTTGGATTGGGGAAAATAGATCCTTGACTGCTGCTGGGGATATGAAATATAAGTCTTCATGTTGGGAAGTCTAAGTGTTGATGAATTTCTGTTTGGAGAAATAAACTCTGTTGTAAGGTAAATGCCATGTACTGCTTGAAAAATCCTGCTTGGGGAATTCTGAGAAATTTGACAACCTCTGCTGGGGATTGATAACTGGAAGCTTTATTCCACTGGGGATTAAACTGCACACTGCAGGGAATTTTATGGAAATAACTTAGAGAAATTCCCCTATCTCTTAAAGCCATCAGTGACTTTCTTTTTATTTTGTTCATTTGTAAACAGTAATTATGTTCAAAGGCATATGTTCAAAAATGAATCATTGGACATTTTTGTAAACAAAACACAAGAGTAAAGAAAAATAGATAGTTTTGTATTTTCAAAGGGATATCTTTGTATTGACTTTGAGTAAGTATTTTTGTACAATGAGACAAACATTCTAGTAAGAGAATGTTGTCGTAAAAAATGAAAATTTTGATACAAAGAAAAGATAGCTATGTGCAATAATCCCATGGGGGTCCCATTCTTCTATAGCCTTCGTATCTACGAGCATCTTGTCTATTTGTTGCCTCGTTCGAAGATGATTGAATTGATCAGAACCTATGAGTTTGTCAAGTTGTTCGTAAGCTGATCCAACAGAACATAGTCATACGCTTTAAATCCCTAACTTTTGCCTGGACCGCCCTTTCGGGTTTTCAGTCGAACGGGATACCCTTTTTTGCCCAAGCTGCCCTTTCGGGTTTTCAGCTTGCCGGGTGTACAGATTTTTTTGTTTTATCCCTAATTTTTTCCCAAACCTTTTTGGTTCGCCGGGATGCCCTTGTTTTTCCTAGGTGTGTCAACCTAGCGTGTCTCTTATGCATAGTATCTTTTGACTATGTTTGCGTTCACAGGGTGCGGCAGGTTGTCTCCATCCATGGTGGTCAGAATCATCGCTCCACCAGAGAATATGTTTTTGATCACAAATGGTCCTTCGTATGTTAGAGTCCATTTGCCCCTGGGATCACCTTGCGGAAGTATGATACGCTTGATCACCAGATCCCCAACTTGATATACTTGTCATCTGACCTTTTTGTTGAAGGCCTTGATCATTCGTTTTTGATACATTTAACCATGGCAGACAGCATTAAGCCTTTTCTCATCAATCAAGTTTAGTTGATCAAGTTGAGTCTGGATCCAATCGTCTTCATTTAGCCCTACATCCTTCATAATTCTCAGAGAGGGGATCTGGACCTCAATAGGAAAGACAACCTCCATGCCGTATACTAGAGAATAGGGTGTTGCCCCGGTTGATGTGTGAGCTGTGGTACGATATCCGTGGAGAGTGAACGGTAGCATCTCATGCCAGTCTTTGTATGTGACTGTCATTTTTTGTATGATCTTTTTAATGTTTTTATTCGCGGCTTCAACAACACCATTCATCTTCGGCCGATAAGGGGAAGAATTGTGATGCTGTATCTTGAATTGCTCGCACAAGGCGGTGATCATAGTATTGTTCAAGTTTGTACCATTGTCTGTAATGATCCTCTCTGGGATATTGTACCGACAGATGAGATTCTTCTTGATGAACCGGGCGACAACATTCTTGGTGACGGAAGCAAAAGACGTTGCCTCCACCCACTTTGTAAAATAGTTAATGGCCACTAAGATGAAGCGGTGTTCATTGGAGGCTGTTGGCTTGATTTCCCCAATCATATCAATCCCCCACACAACAAAGGGCCAAGGAGCCGTCAAGACATTCAGAGGAACCGGAGGTACGTGCACCTTGTCAGTATAAATCTGACACTTGTGGCAAGTTCGAGAGTGTTGATAGCAATCTACTTCCATGGTAGACCAGTAATAGCCTGCCCGTAGGATTTGCTTTGCCATCGTATGCCCACTGGAATGGGTGCCAAAAGTGCCTTCATGTAACTCAGCCATGATCCTTTCAGCTTCAACCTTGTTTATGCAACGAAGTAACATTGATTCATGGTCGCGTTTGTAAAGAATGCCATTACTAAGGAAGAATTTAGCAGAGAATCTCCTTAATAACTTCTTATCGTTTACTAAAGCTCCTTCTGGATATTCTTGGGTTTCGAGATACCTCTTGACTTCGTGAAACAAAGGTTGGTCCACTACTTCTTCAGTATTAATCTCGTGAAAGTGTGCTGGTTCATCCCTTCGTTCAATGGTGACCTGGGGAGCTTCATTATCCCATTTAAGTTTAAACATAGATGACATTGTGGCTAGTGCGTCTGCTAGCTGATTTTCTTCTCACGGGAAGTGCTCAAAGGTAATTTTCTCAAAATGTGGGAGCAATGTCAAAACATGTTCTTTGTAAGGGATAAGGTTAGGGTGTTTAGTGTCCAATTACCCTTTGATCTGGCTGATAACCAAAGCTGAATCTCCGAATACATTCAAGGATTTGATCCCCAAGTCTATGGCAGCTTCGAGACCAAATATGCATGCTTCGTATTCCTCCCTGTTATTTGTACAATTGAAGCAGAGTCTTGTCGTAAAAGGAGTATGACATCCTTCAGGAGATATGAGTACATCACCAATACCATTTCCGAGTGCGTTAGATGCCCCATCAAAAACCAGGGTCCATCGGGATCCTTCTTCAGGTCCGTCATATGGCCTGAGTTCTTCACAGTTGTTTACCATCATGATGTCCTCATCTGGGAATTCGAACTTCATGGACTGGTAATCTTCTACAACTTGGTGAGCAAGTTGATCGGCTATTACACTGCCCTTTATTGCTTTCTGGGTAGTATACTGTATGTCATATTCTGTTAGGATCATCTGCCATCTCGCTATTCTCCCAGAGAGAGAAGGTTTCTCGAAGATGTATTTTATTGGATCCATTTTAGATATCAACAAGGTAGTATGAGTTAGCATATACTATCTTAGCCGGTGAGCAGCCCATGCCAGAGAGCAGCAAGTTTTCTCGAGCAGTGAATATCTTGTTTCACATTCGGTAAACTTTTTGCTCAGGTAATAAATACCATGCTCTTTTCAGCCAGACTCGTCATGCTGCCCCATCACACACCCCATTGAATTTTCCGAAACAGACAGATACATGATCAATGGTCTTCCCTCGACTGGTGGCATCAACACAGGAGGTTCTTGTAAGTACTATTTGATTTTGTCAAAAGCAATTTGGCACTCATCATTCCATTTGACTACCTAATCTTTCTTCAGTAGTTTGAAGATTGGTTCACAAGTAGTTGTCAGGTGAGAAATGAATCTGGAAATGTAGTTCAAACGTCCCAAGAATCCTCTGACTTCCTTCTCAGTACGAGGAGCAGGCATCTCTTGTATCGCTTTCACCTTGGCAGGATCTACTTCAATACCCTTATTGCTGACGACAAAGCCTAGGAGTTTACCAGACCTTACTCCAAACATGCATTTATTTGGGTTCAACCTCAGCTTGTACTTCTTTAATCTCTCAAAGAGTTTCTGTAAATGGTCAAGATGCTCTTCTTCTGTTTGAGATCTAGCTATCATGTCGTCCACATAGACCTCTATTTCGTGATGTATCATGTCGTGAAATAGGGCTACCATGGCACGCTGATAGGTTGCCCCAGCATTCTTCAGTCCGAATGGCATAATCTTGTAGAAGAATGTGCCCCATTGTGTGACAAAGGTTGTCTTCTCCATGTCCTCATGCGCCATTTTGATTTGGTTGTAACCTGAGAAACCGTCCATGAAGGAAAACACTTTGTGTTACGCTGTATTTTCAACTAGAATATCAATGTGGGGGAGTGGGAAATCATCCTTAGGGCTTTCCCTATTTAAATCTTTGTAGTCCACGCACATTCTCACCTTGTCGTCCTTTTTGGGCACGGGAACAACATTGGCCACCCATTGCGGGTAGGAGGTGACCGCCAAGAATCCAGCATTGAATTGCTTCATGACTTCTGCTTTAATTTTCTCTGACATGTCTGGTCGCATACGACGGAACTTTTGTTTTACTAGTGGGCAATCCTCTTTTGTAGGTAGACAATGTACCACAATATCTGCATCAAGTCCTGGCATGTCTTCATACGACCAGGAAAAGACCTCAACATATTCGCGTAGCAACTAAATTAGACGCTCTTTGACACTGGGTTCCAAATTGGCACCCACCTTGACTTCTCTTTTGTCTTCTTCGGTACCTAGGTTGATTGTATCCACGGGTTCCTCGTGGGGCTGAATGGTTCTCTCTTCTTGTAGTAGCAACCTGGCGAGTTCTCCTGGTACTTCACAATCTTCCACACCTTCGTTCTCGGCTTGGTAGATTAGATTTTCAGAGTCACCGAAAGCCATAGCAGAACCGTTACCCATGGGATCCCGAATGGATGTAGACCTGCATTATGAGTGTGAGTGTGTGTAAGATTATAGCTATCTTTGAAGGAAATGAAAATGTAAAAAGAAAAACAATGAGCACAAACTTTGTATGCAAAAACGTCCATGATTCATTGATGTCATATGGAAATGAGGTAATAACCCTTACAAATAGACCATTGTGCCTCGGGTAAGACACAAGGTTTTAAGAGTCTGAATTGTTTTAATATTACAGATCCAACAAAATGTAAAGACAAATTACTGTGGGATAAAAGTGATCAGGACAAAGTCTCTATCCTCCCAGTTGCTGAGCCCTCCATTGACAGTTGGGAAAATCTAATCCTCCAGGTTGTAGTTGTCTTCATCATCTTCCGTCGCATTGACTTCGCGGTTGCTGATCTTCAAGGGTGGTCTTCCGGCACGAGCACGATGAACAACCTTCTGGGCACCTGAAGTGAAACCCAGACTGAACTTGTCAGATTTGTATGGGATATCCGAGAGTTATCCCAGATAGTGCACCCATCTTCTTCTATCACTGTGTGATCGGTGGAAATAGAACTGACTGTTTTAAAGCTGGTTCGCGAAATGTCGCGGTAAGAAAGAGTCGCCACCGTCTTTTATGTTCTCCAACAAGGAAAGGACAAAAGCACATCAAAATTCCTTTTCGAGATGTCTCTCGGTTCGGGAGGTAGATTATAGAAAGGGAAGGTGTTAGCACCCTTTCTATCCGTGGTTATCCACGGGCTCTTAGGTACTTGCTCACTATGTTTTCAGAAATTGTTTGCTTTTCAAGTGTTTGTGGGTTTTGAAAAAGTTTCATTTTGAAAACTTCTAGGTAACTCTTGTATCAGTCCTCAAGAGTGTATGAAGTATTTGTTTGAAAACTTTTTGAAAGTGTGAGTGCGAAAAATTTGTTTTGTTTTTTTGAAAGAGCAAGTACCCAGGAGAAATCTACCTACTCTAAGGAATTAGGCTGTGTAAGAGTCCTTTAGACAGTTCTATCCCACTATTGAGAAGTAGGTAGCACCGTCGTTGGAGTTATTCGGGTCAATTCGATTATAAGGGACATGTGTGGTCACCAAAGCAATAGTAGGACACCTTAGTGGTAACCCTAATGTCCTAGATCCTTTTTTTATCTGAGGCAACCGTTTCGAGGCAACTGGATCTTTAGACAGGAGGGCGACCTCTAAAACACCCTATACTTGATGACCACGTCGAGGCAACCAGTGAGGCGTACCCTAGGAGTGGCATGTGCATGTGTGTTGTTTCAATTAAGATTATCTTGTACATGTTATTTGTGAGCTACGAATTGCTTTTATTTTCAAGCAAGTCTTGCATGCATATTAACAGTTTAATAATTTGCGGGAAATAAAGTGCGGAAAAGGTAAATCTACGCTATTACAAGGCGCGGGTCTATACATCGCCAAAAACAAAACCCGTTTGGAAAATAAATGCGAGAAAAGTAAATAAAGCGATAAAAGCCCTAATTAACTATTACATACTCGGCACAAATACATAAATATGATCCAAAGTAATAATGGACGAAAAGAAATTAAATCGGGACGTCCTTAGGGTTTTGACCCTTTTTGAGATAAAAGAATGAATTTGGTCCTTTTTTGCAATTAACTCAAGTTAAACCTAATAACTAATTAATTAATTATTTACAAGAAAAAGTATTTTTTATGTTTTTTAATGTTTTAGTGAAAATAAAAAGAAAAGGTCAAAAGTTAGTAAAAACCCTAATTCTATGTTAATTTTAATTATTGCAAAAGAAAAATTAAAGTTAACCTAATTTAACTAAATTAATTTATTAGTGTTTATTTACAAAAATAAGGTGAAACTAATAAATAATAATAATAATAAAAATATTTAGTTTTCAGATTTTTGTTATGAGCAAATTAATTAAGTTAATTAAATAATAATAATATTAATAATTAAAAATTAGTAAAAGCAAATAAAAAGAAAAAGAAAACAAAAAATAAAATAAGAAAGAACCAGGGGGTGTTGGGCCCTGATGGAGGTTTCTTAGCAATTTTCCAGCCCACTAAGCTTTCAGCCACGTTTGACTTTCTGAATGGTCTACGTGCAAGTTGACTGAGGAACATGGTGGTCATCCATCCCTGGCCTTTGGATTCACCTTGGTGGCCACTTGGCATGCTGCTTTGTGAGGTGTATGATGGACCCTCTTTGGAAACCTGCACACAAGCGTGTAAAGAAAAATAATATGGAATTTTGGGTGGACCTGGGAATCGAACCCAGGTCCCAATGATCCTTGGACAACGCAACAACCACTACACCATGTGCCTGTATTTGATAATATATTAAGAAATGAAAATAATATATGAAATACATCAATTATGCTGGAAAGAGAAAAAAGCGCGCGTCCGTTTGAACCATCCACTCAGAGATCAGCACATCATCGTCTTCCCCAGATTCCCTATAAAACATAAATGGATAGCGGGGGTTTTTAACCCCCACAAAGCAGAACGAGGAAAAATAACGAATAGATGTATGCTAAATATAAATTGTTCGCGAGCATGGTTTTTGATTCGTCTGGCCTTGACGAATTCAATCACAGGCGTTGGAGGTTCTAATTTTACCGGACCTGAAAAGCCCTAATTTAGGAACTCATGAACCCTAGAATCCTTTAATGGCAACTTGCGTTTCAGGGCGTCTTAATGCAATTAAATCACACCAATAGCTTCGTATGAGTCCTATTAACACAAAACAACCACAAGAATATGTTAAATATGCATGAATCAATATATACAATTATGGAAAAAAAGCTTCAAACCGTAAAACTGTTTGCCACGATTTCTTTAGCTATGAAGCTTGGTTTTGATTGTAAATCGTTCCTGGGAGGCCTAGCAATGTATTAGAAACAAGAACAAGCTTTGAATCACGTTAAATTATGGAATTCAGTTTTGAGTTTTCTTGCAAAAAATTCAATATGGCTATGGCCTTTTGCAGCAGCTTTTTCACGTGTATAGCATTAGGGTTGGCTTGCTTGCATATATGGGAATAGAATTAGGTTAAGTCTTGGCCCAAAGATCCATTGCATTCATGTTTGTATATTTGATTTTCAATCAAATATTTTTGCCTCTTTTTTATGGAGAAAACTTGCCAAAATTGGAGATCTTTGTCCCCTTGATGTGCACACGAATTTGCCAGCTCATATTGGCCATATTTGCTTCATAAAAAGATTTGAAAACCATATCTTTGAATTTCCTTTATTTTAAATCAATTAAATGAATTAATATTAATAAAAAATTCAATTAATTAATTAAAAATAAGAAAATAAATCAATTTAAGCTCAATGGGTCGTGCATAAGCCTTGGACAATGTTTCAAGAAGAAATTTGAGGCCCATTAGCAAAAATAAGGTATTTTGAGCAAAGTTGACTTTTGCAAATTCACAAACATTTCCCAACTTCTCCAATGCATATCTTGCTCAATTTTGATCATATGAACATGTTCTTGGACATTTTGGAAAGGTTTTGAAGTCCTCTAACCAATGCCTCTGGTCCCATGTCATTTGGATTTACCAATCTCATGTTATGGTATTTGACTTAAAGTTCCTTTTTGTTGACTTTTGAAATTGACGTATAATATAGAAATTGATAACTTTTTTTGAAAGCATTTATTGGACTTGGAATGTGAAGATGAGTTGTAGGAAATGTCATCCCCTTCAAAATGAGCATTGGATGTGATTTTTCTGATGAACCATGAAAAAGTTATGCCTTGGTCAAGTTACAGTTGACTTTTCATGATCAAGACTTGATCAAATGATGATTGTGAGCTCAAAATAAGATGTTGACCAAAAATTTTGACTTTTGACTTCCAAATGACCATTTTACCCCTGCAGTTGATTGTGAACCAAATAGGGCTTTTGACTGTGCAACTTGCCTCTGTGAGTCTTGAAACTTGGCATGTAGATGCTTGGCAATGTATATAGGCCTATGGGACTTGATTGAGCCATTGAAAACCTCAAATTCCTTGAGGGAACCAAAACCCTAATTTTGACTGGCTTAGGAGGATGTTTGACTGGGCAACCCCTTGATCCATTTGAAGATTGATCTTGACAAATCTTGAAGAATATGGGAGGGAAAATTTTGGGGTACAACATTTGCCCCTGTTCAATCTTCTTAGACCTGAGGATGTAGATTGGCTTGCGTGCCTTTCATGATCCGAAGGTGGAAGATGATTGAACACTAGAGTGCTCAAAATTTGCACTCACATAGTAGAATATCAGCAATGTGATGTCGGTAATGGGCTTACAGATGCCATTCAGAGAGATGATGGATGGGAGGATGGGCTTATAGATGCCATCTGAAGATGTGACCGAATCTTGTCGAGAATGGGCTTATAGATGCCATTTGGAGATATGATGGATAGGAGTGGAGATGGGCTTAAAGATGCCATTCGGGGGTGTCGATCGCGTAAGAGATTCCTTAGCGAGAACTTGCGTACCTGATAAAGAAAGATAATTTCCTGGCCTGTTACAGGGGTTGATCTTCAAACTCTTCATGCAGATATGCCCTGGCTAGATACAGGTATCGAATCTGGAACTGGTCGTCTACAGATATGCCCTGGCTGGATACAGGTATCGAATCTCTAAACTCTTCATGCAGACATGCCCTGGCTGGATACAGGTATCGAGTCTTCAATCAATCACTCACAGATATGCCCTGGCTAGATACAGGTATCGAATCTGGAACTAGTCGTCTACAGATATGCCCTGGCTGGATACAAGTATCGAATCTTTAAACTCTTCATGCAGATATTCCCTGGCTAGATACAAGTGTCAAATCTACAATCAATCACTCGCAGATATGCCCTAGCTAGATACAGGTATCGAATCTGGAATTAGTCGTCTACAGATATGCCCTGGCTTGATACATATATTGAATCTCTAAACTCTTCATGCAGATATGCCCTGGCTGGATACAGGTATCGAATCTACAATCAATCACTCATAGATATGCCCTGGCTAGATACAGGTGTCGAATCTGGAATTAATCGTCTACAGATATGCCCTGGATGGATACAGGTATCGAATCTCTAAACTCTTCATGCAGATATGCCCTGTCTAGATACAGGTGTCGAATCTACAATCAATCACTCACAGATATGCCCTGGCTAGATACAGGTATCGAATCTGGAATTAGTCGTCTACAGATATGCCTTGGCTGGATACAGGTATCGAATCTCTAAACTCTTCATGCAGATATGCCCTGGCTAGATACAGGTGTTGAATCTACAATCAATCACTCATAGATATGCCCTTGCTAGATACAGGTATCGAATCTGGAATTAGTCGTCTACAGATATGCCCTGGCTGGATACAGGTATCGAATCTCTAAACTCTTCATGCAGATATGCCCTGGTTAGATACAGGTGTCGAATCTATAATCAATCACTCACAGATATGCCCTAGCTAGATACAGGTATCGAATCTGGAATTGCGACAGTTGATAGTAATCATCTTTGGATTGACCTTTTTCCTGAAAAGGTAAAACATCAGTTGTATGTAATGTCATGATGTACGAAATGCATGATGTCATGATGTTCAAAAATAAATGAGATAGTGTCGTATGCACTTTATCATGTATGTAAGCAGGATGTATGAAATGTGAATGTCTATGAATGTATTTTCGTCTAGGAAAATAAATCCTTGACGAATGCCGGGAGCTTGTTGAATCCTGGGCTAATGTTTGAAGAGTAGAGTTCTTCATTTCCGCTGGGGATGATGATTGCAAGAATAAACCGGTAGGAGAAGATGACTCCGTTGAGGAATAAACCTGGTGAAGAGATTACTCTGCGGGGAATTACTCTGTGGGAAGAGATACTTCACTGAGGTTTGATGATAACTCCGCTGGGGATACCGTTGATAAGCTTTGTTGAGGAATTTGATGAACTCCGCTGGGGATAGGAAGAACTTCGCCGAGGACGATCTTTCCGTTGTAATTAGCTGAGGATAACCCAGTTATAAGCTCTGGCGGGGAACAACCTCTGACTATGGTCGGGGAGAGATGCATGTGCTCTGCAGGTGATAAGTTTCCAGAATCTACCGGGGATAAGCTTCCAGAATCTACCGGGGATAAGCTTCCAGAATCTACTGGGGAGGATGATTCAACTCTCCTGGGGAAACTTTTGGATTGTACTGGGGAAATGGCTCCACTGGGGTGTCTGGTATTCCGCCGGGGAACAATCTTATATCAAGACTGCCGGGGATGCTTGTTGAGGAATATCTGTATACTCCGCTGGGGAATGTTAAGATCTTCTGGGGATACCCAACTTCCTTGGGGCTGACAGTAGCCTAACTCTGCTCGGGGAGAGTGTTGCTGACTTGTTGGAGGATGCTGTGCCTTTTCGGGGCTGATGGGAGTCCAACTCTGCTTGAGGAGAGCATTGCTGAATCTTGTCTTACTCTGCAGGGAGTGAAGGTATCTCGGTGGACAGAGCAGCTGGTACAGTTCGGACAATTCTTATTGCCCCAGTTTCTGCGGGAGAAGAAAGCCTATGAGGAGCTTGATAACTGCCGATTGACAAATCTTCTTCTGGTAAGCAAGTGACGAGATGATGGGACATAGTTGTACGCTTTGATCCCTAATTTTTGCCTGGACCGCCCTTTCAGGTTTTCAGTCCATCGGGATACCCTTTTTTGCCATAGCCGCCTTTTCAGGTTTTCGACTTGCCGGGTGTACAAATTTTTTTTAAATATTTTTTATCCCTTATTTTTGCCCGAACCCTTTTGGTTCGCCGGGAAGCCCTTATTTTTGCCTAGGCAAGTCAACCTAGCGGGTCCTTGATTATGCGTAGTATTTTTTGACCATGTCCACGCTATCAGAGTGTAGGGAGTTGTCAGTGTCAGTAGTGTTGTGTACTACCAGAAGATCTTCGTTTGATCACGCAAGATTCGTTGCGGGAATCCATGTCCAATTCCCCAAGTGACTCATGAGGAGATTTTCCCCTGGATTTTTTGGCATTTTGAGAGATTCCTTGAATCTTGACTTGACTGCCCTAGATGATGGACAATGCTCATGCCTGCCCCTTGGTTGGAGGTGATTTTGTTCATTAGACATTCGTCGTGCGAACTTCTATGCTGTTCAAACAAATAGTCATATGCAAGCAATGTTATATTAAAAATGTAAAGCTTATGTCTGTCTTGAAGTTTTTGAAAATGCATTTTTTTCATAAAAACAAGTGAATTTTTTGTAAACTGTGATGTCAACTCGTTATTTTATCGCAAGCCCTACAGGAGTCAGGATACCTTTTGTAACAGTATGCTTTCGAACTAACCCATGCTTCAGCTAGGACTTTTGAGGGTTATAACATAGCCCGGTTCACGGTTTTTAGAAACAAAGGATAAAGGCTCAAAATGTATTTGTACCCACCCGCTCTTCATGATGTTCTTCAAACCTAAACTCAGCTAATCGCGCATTAGACCTTGTTTGAGTCTTTGCTTTGATATACCAGTGATGGTTCGGATATTGACAGTTTATTTGGAATAGGCAGTCATTCCTTTTTTCTTGTTGAGGGTTTGTAGGACCTCTTTCTTTTTTATTTCGTTATCCCTGTCTTTTGCCTGAACTGTTTCTTTTGTGATTACAGTCAGCGGGATGCCCCAGTTTTGTAAGTCTCCTTCATAGGTTTTGACTTATTGGGCTTTTATTTTTGGGAAATAATGACTGCCTATCTTTTATGATTATTCGGAACCATCACTGTCTTTTGTTTCAGAAGGACTTCTTTTGATGCCATTCGTTGTGCACCTGGATCAACTGAGAAGACTACCCTGCCCCAGGTTATGATTAAGGGTTTTAATTTTTTGTGAAAAAGAAAAACTCCTACTTCTTTGGCTCGAGGGGTTGACGAGGGATTATCTTCCTTATGACTCCACTGTTTAGGATTTGAAACAATGCTTGTACCTCATCAGCGGGGTTTGTCCAAAAGCATACTGTAAGGATTGTGGTATCGTTTTCGTCATCCTCCCTCAAGAGGCTTAGAATTTTTTAATCGAGAGTTGAACATCAAAAAAATAAAAGCAATTTTGAATATAGTAAACATAATTACTTCAAAACAGGCACGTGTAATGCATTAATGAAATAACAACGTTTGACATGAATAAATGTTTGAACAAATCAAAGAAAAATACAACTTGAACATTCGAATGAACAAAAGTTTATCAATCCTAGCCATGTTTTGGCAAGGGAGCAGTGATCACATTAGGAGTCTCAGCAGGCTCGAATTCGATCTCCTTAGCATCGATCATATTCTGGATCTTGTATTTCAGCGCCCAACAATCCTCAGTATCGTGCCCCGGGCTAACGGAATGATAAGCACACCTCGCATCTGGGTTGTAGTTTGGAGAAGAGGTCTTGGGATTTGCAGGAGGGTTAATCACCGCAATCAGATTCATCTTCAACATGTGCTGCAATGCTTGTGACAATGGCATATTGATGTTGGTGAACTGTCTTTTAGGCTCGTCTGGCCTTTGCTGATTTACCTTTTGCTGTTGTCGGCGTGGTGTAGAACCAGAGATCAGAACTGCCCCTACATGTTGGTCACGACGACTCTTCTGACTGTACGCAGCATTGGACTCTTTCTTCCCAGTGTAAGGCTTTTTCTGAGTGTCAAAAGGTGTGGCCTCTTGAATCTTCCCAGCCTTGATACCAGCTTCAATTCTTTCACCAGTCAGAATGAGGTCTGTAAACCCTGCAGAAGAATTACCAATCAGATGGTTGAAGAACGGACCCGACAGGGTCCCCAAGAACATGTCCATGAGTTCACGGTCAGTCAACGGTGGCTGCACCCTGCCAGCCAGGTCTCTCCACTTTTGGGCGTACTCTTTAAATCCTTCACCCGTCCCTAGTGACATACCCTGTAGTTGAGTACGCGTAGGAGCGAGGTCGGAATTGTACTGATACTGCTTATAAAATGCAGTAGCCAAATCCTCCCAGTTACGAATGCTGGCTCCATCTAGCTGATAGAACCATTCGAGTTGAGTCCCTGAAAGACTCTCCTGGAAGAAATGGATCCATAGATTCTTGTCAGCAGTGTAAGGCTGGATCTTCCTTACGTATGATCTGAGATGCAGCTTAGGACAGGATGCTCCATCGTACTTTGCGAAAGCAGGAGCCTTTAACTTATGAGGAATCACTACCCCAGAGGATAGACCTAGATCTTCGAAGTCCAGGCCGAGCACTTTTTGTATCTCCATAGCACTTAACCGGTCTTCGAGCTGTTTGTACCTGTCCTCCGCAGGAGGGTACTGTTCATCATAATAATCCGTCTCGTTGTCGGAGACTACGGGACTAGGAACCCTTTCCTCTTGTGGAGTGTCTTTCCCTACAGATGAGGTAGTCAGCTCAGCCTCATTATGTACTCCGTTCCCAGATCTGCGTCTAGTGTTGAACAAAACAGTCCTCTTCTTCTTCTTCTTCAGAATCAGAGTCTTCAACTCCTGTTGACCCTGGGCTAAGCTCATGACCAACTCTTGGAACTGGGCGTTCTGGGCCTGGAGGGCCTTGATAGCTTGTTCGGTAGTAGCTTCAGAAGTCATGATGATTGCTGAAATAAACAGCGAAGAAGATAAGTGACCTGTAGAAAGGGTACCTGTAATGCAATGATATGTATGATATGCATGCAATGTTTTCAAGGATCTCGCGGGGTAAACAAGAAAATTGTTAGAATTTTGAATCTTGTAGCTTGATGGGAGGAACTTCATGTTGTTGAGAGTCCTTCTTCAAGAGTCAAAGCTCACCATATCGAGTGGGTCATAGCCCCTGACTCAAGTCATCAACCTTAGCTAGAGGAAAATAAATCCCCTTTGCCCCTTGCTAGACAGTTGGTACATCATGACCTGCATCACAGACCCTTGAGATCCTTGAAATGGATTAGTCCTTATGCAGGATGTATGCAATGGTATGATGTTATGCTATGCATGGAGTGATGTAAGTAGACCCTGTTATGAGCCCAAATTAAGGACTGTAAACAAAACCTGCAAGAAACTCGTGTGTCAGATAACAAGTATGCAAGTAGTCAAGTTTGAAGGCACACAAGTCACACAAGACAGCCCTTAGAGTTTAGGCCAGCATGAAGTTCAGGTACTACCCTCTTGAAGTTAGTTGGCTCAAAACCTGTCCTGTGAATAGTAACCGGGTTCTAAGGAGCTCAATATCATTGGGTTGTTTTCTATGTTCATTGTTTTGATTTTGCCACTTAACTGGAGACCAAAATATTCCAAGAAAACAACCCTCAATGAGTGTAGTATCGAGTATCTACCAACTTCGGACTGCACCAAAGTCGGTCATCTCACTACCCCTAAAGAGGCCAGGATGGTCAAGTAAGGTTCCTAAGGTCAGTTGATGCTTCACGACACCACGCGGCGGCCCCGTACTCTCCTTGACTTGACTCAAGGGTTACCGGTACTCACCAAAGTGCCACATCAACGTAGCAACTGCTTCAACCGTGTCGGTATACCCCGCACAGTTCCATCACAGTTTGTTGCTACTTCTAAAAGGTATCCCCCAGATCCGGGTTAGGATCTATGAAACTCCAAAACAGACCCATAATTTTAAAGCAAACAAAACAAGCAATTGAAAACAAGAGTGGTCTAATCCTAAGGTACACCTCACTTTATAAGTTATCCCCAGCAGAGTCGCCAGTTCTGTGATCGGTGGAAATAGAACTGACTGTTTTAAAGCTGGTTCGCGAAATGTCGCGGTAAGCAAGAGTCACCACCGTCTTTTATGTTCTCCAACAAGGAAAGGACAAAAGCACATCAAAATTCCTTTTCGAGATGTCTCTCGGTTCGGGAGGTAGATTATAGAAAGGGAAGGTGTTAGCACCCTTTATATCTGTGGTTATCCACGGGCTCTTAGGTACTTGCTCACTATGTTTTCAAAAATTGTTTGCTTTTCAAGTGTTTGTGGGTTTTGAAAAAGTTTCGTTTTGAAAACTTCTAGATAACTCTTGTATCAGTCCTCAAGAGTGTATGAAGTATTTGTTTGAAAACTTTTTGAAAGTGTGAGTGCGAAAAGTTTGTTTTGTTTTTTTGAAAGAGCAAGTACCCAGGAGAAATCTACCTACTCTAAGGAATTAGGCTGTGTAAGAGTCCTTTAGACAGTGCTATCCCACTATTGAGAAGTAGGTAGCACCGTCGTTGGAGTTATTCGGGTCAATTCGATTATAAGGGACATGTGTGGTCACCAAAGCAATAGTAGGACACCTTAGTGGTAACCCTAATGTCCTAGATCCTTTTTTTATCTGAGGCAACCGTTTCGAGGCAACTGGATCTTTAGACAGGAGGGCGACCTCTAAAACACCCTATACTGGATGACCACGTCGAGGCAACCAGTGAGGCGTACCCTAGGAGTGGCATGTGCATGTGTGTTGTTTCAATTAAGATTATCTTGTACATGTTATTTGTGAGCTACGAATTGATTTTATTTTCAAGCAAGTCTTGCATGCATATTAACAGTTTAATAATTTGCGGGAAATAAAGTGCGGAAAAGGTAAATCTATGCTATTACAAGGCGCGGGTCTATACATCGCCAAAAACAAAACCCGTTTGGAAAATAAATGCGAGAAAAGTAAATAAAGCGATAAAAGCCCTAATTAACTATTACATACTCGGCACAAATACATAAATATGATCCAAAGTAATAATGGACGAAAAGAAATTAAATCGGGACGTCCTTAGGGTTTTGACCCTTGTTGAGATAAAAGAATGAATTTGGTCCTTTTTTGCAATTAACTCAAGTTAAACCTAATAACTAATTAATTAATTATTTACAAGAAAAAGTATTTTTTATGTTTTTTAATGTTTTAGTGAAAATAAAAAGAAAAGGTCAAAAGTTAGTAAAAACCCTAATTCTATGTTAATTTTAATTATTGCAAAAGAAAAATTAAAGTTAACCTAATTTAACTAAATTAATTTATTAGTGTTTATTTACAAAAATAAGGTGAAACTAATAAATAATAATATTAATAAAAATATTTAGTTTTCATATTTTTGTTATGAGCAAATTAATTAAGTTAATTAAATAATAATAATATTAATAATTAAAAATTAGTAAAAGCAAATAAAAAGAAAAAGAAAACAAAAAAGAAAATAAGAAAGAACCAGGGGGTGTTGGGCCCTGATGGAGGTTTCTTAGCAACTTTCCAGCCCACTAAGCTTTCAGCCACGTTTGACTTTCTGAATGGTCTACGTGCAAGTTGACTGAGGAACATGGTGGTCATCCATCCCTGGCCTTTGGATTCACCTTGGTGGCCACTTGGCATGCTGCTTTGTGAGGTGTATGATGGACCCTCTTTGGAAACCTGCACACAAGCGTGTAAAGAAAAATAATATGGAATTTTGGGTGGACCTGGGAATCGAACCCAGGTCCCAATGATCCTTGGACAACGCAACAACCACTACACCATGTGCCTGTATTTGATAATATATTAAGCAATGAAAATAATATATGAAATACATCAATTATGCTGGAAAGAGAAAAAAGCGCGCGTCCGTTTGAACCATCCACTCAGAGATCAGCACATCATCGTCTTCCCCAGATTCCCTATAAAACATAAATGGATAGCGGGGGTTTTTAACCCCCACAAAGCAGAACGAGGAAAAATAGCGAATAGATGTATGCTAAATATAAATTGTTCGCGAGCATGGTGTTTGATTCGTCTGGCCTTGACGAATTCAATCACAGGCGTTGGAGGTTCTAATTTTACCGGACCTGAAAAGCCCTAATTTAGGAACTCATGAACCCTAGAATCCTTTAATGGCAACTTGCATTTCAGGGCGTCTTAATGCAATTAAATCACACCAATAGCTTCGTATGGGTCCTATTAACACAAAACAACCACAAGAATATGTTAAATATGCATGAATCAATATATACAATTATGGAAAAAAAGCTTCAAACCGTAAAACTGTTTGCCACGATTTCTTGAGCTATGAAGCTTGGTTTTGATTGCAAATCGTTCCTGGGAGGCCTAGCAATGTATTAGAAACAAGAACAAGCTTTGAATCACGTTAAATTATGGAATTCAGTTTTGAGTTTTCTTGCAAAAAATTCAATATGGCTATGGCCTTTTGCAGCAACTTTTTCACGTGTATAGCATTAGGGTTGGCTTGCTTGCATATATGGGAATAGAATTAGGTTAAGTCTTGGCCCAAAGATCCATTGCATTCATGTTTGTATATTTGATTTTCAATCAAATATTTTTGCCTCTTTTTTATGGAGAAAACTTGCCAAAATTGGAGATCTTTGTCCCCTTGATGTGCACACGAATTTTCCAGCTCATATTGGCCATATTTGCTTCATAAAAAGATTTGAAAACCATATCTTTGAATTTTTTTATTTTAAATCAATTAAATGAATTAATATTAATAAAAAATTCAATTAATTAATTAAAAATAAAAAAATAAATCAATTTAAGCTCAATGGGTCGTGCATAAGCCTTGGACAATGTTTCAAGAAGAAATTTGAGGCCCATTAGCAAAAATAAGGTATTTTGAGCAAAGTTGACTTTTGCAAATTCACAAAAATTTCCCAACTTCTCCAATGCATATCTTGCTCAATTTTGATCATATGAACATGTTCTTGGACATTTAGGAAAGGTCTTGAAGTCCTCTAACCAATGCCTTTGGTCCCATGACATTTGGATTTACCAATCTCAAGTTATGGTCTTTGACTTAAAGTGCCTTTTTGTTGACTTTTGAAATTGACCTATAATGTAGAAATTGATAACTTTTTGTGAGAGAATTTATTGGACTTGGAATGTGAATATGAGTTGTAGGAAATGTCAACCCCTTCAAAATGAGAATTGGATGGGATTTTTCTGATGAACCATGAAAAAGTTATGCCTTGGTCAAGTTACAGTTGACTTTTCAGCTGTCCAAAAATAGCAACTTTTGCATCTTTGATGATTTTTGAGCCATGCTTGTGGAATCATGATCAAGACTTGATCAAATGATGATTGTGAGCTCAAAATAAGATGTTGACCAAAATTTTTGACTTTTGACTGCCAAATGACCATTTTACCCCGGCAGTTGATTGTGAACCAAATAGGGCTTTTGACTGTGCAACTTGCCTCTGTGAGTCTTGAAACTTGGCATGTAGATGCTTGGAAATGTATATAGGCCTATGGGACTTGATTGAGCCATTGAAAACCTCAAATTCCTTGAGGGAACCAAAACCCTAATTTTGACTGGCTTAGGAGGATGTTTGACTAGGCAACCCCTTGATCCATTTGAAGATTGATCTTGACAAATCTTGAAGAATATGGGAGGGAAAATTTTGGGGTACAACACACTGCCTTGGCATCCTTCAAAGATGACATCCTGAGTGGAGGCCTCGTGATCTTGGGAACTTGAGACACAACCTTGGTCACTGCCACATCTTGCGGGACTTCTTCAAAGTGTTGGAATGGAGTTTCAATAAATTCACCATCTAACTCCATATATCTGAAGGAATTGAGATGGCTGATCATATACTCTTCTTCTCCATGAATGGTGATGATTTTCCCTTGAATAGGATATTTCAGCATTTGGTGCAACGTAGAAGTAACAGCGCCAACATTATGGATCCATGGTCGGCCTAGCAAGCAGGAATATGAAGGGCGGATAACCATTACATAAAAAGTTGAATCAAATGTTTGGGTTCTAACCTTTATGGGGATATCCACTTCCCCATGCACCATCCTCTTTGAGCCGTCAAAGGCCCTCACTACTATGTTACTTTGTTTCAATGTCAATCCCTCACAATCAAGCCTATCAAGAGCCTTTTTAGGCAACACATTCAGAGATGAACCGGTGTCCACCAAAACATGAGCCAAGGTTGTGCGTCTGCATTCCACTAAGACATGCAATACCTAATTATGCTTCCTTCCTCTTGGCGTTAAATCAACATCCAAAAAACCTAGACCATTATCTGCAGTCAAGCTAGCTACGCAGTCTTGGAACTGATCGGCAGATGTTTCTTGGGGTACATGAGTAATTTTCAGGAATTTTACCATGGCTTTTGCATGAGCCTTGAAACATAGTAATAAAGCCAGCATGGAAATTTTTGATGGAGTTTTCCCCAGTTGCTGGACTACATTGTAGTCGCGTTTTTTTATGATCTTTAGAATTTCCTCCATCTCCTTCTGGGAGGTCTCAGGGATAGCCAATGATTGTGCCTTCGTTCGGACAGGCTAAATCAGAATACTTTTACCTCGAGTCTCAGTTGATTCGGCAGTAGGAATATCAGTAGGGGTGATAGCGGGGGTTGTAAGAGCTTTGTCGGTTGGAGTACTAGAAGAGATGATTGTAGGACTGGGAACAACCTTTGGAGGAGCAACAACAACAAGAGTGATTATGGGTCCAGAAATAACCTTTGGGGGAGAAATTTCTGGAGAGAAAATCCTTCCGCTTTGGGTAATCTTGCTAGTCCCTGCAATATTACTGACATCGGAGTCAATTTTCTCAGAACTTGAATCTTCGGAAGCTGGCCAATCTTGCTTGATACTGTGGTAGTAAACATCCCCTCCATAATTCCATGGTACGGTTTTGTCTAACAAATACGGGGCTGGTCCAGGCATTATAATTATCAAAGGAGTTACTTTTGGAACTGATGTAATTCTAACAGGTCTTTTGGTGGAGACCTTGGAAGAATTGTCAGAAATGGTCACGATGGAAACATCATTATAAGAAACAGTTGGGACAGAAGTCTTCTCGAACAAAATTTCCTCGTTATCTATTAGAAACTGAACACCTGCTTTTAACAAAGGACAGCTGGTTGGTGAGGACAAATAGAAATGACAACTTTCATCACAGCCCGCGAAAACATCGACATTCAACAAATTCTCTTTGATAGTCAGGAGTGGGGTCATAAGTTCATCAACTGAAGTAACAAACATATCTTCCTCAATGGCGTTGGTATTATGGCCATGTTTGGGCATAGGGGCAAAAATGACATTAGGCTTTTCTGGAGAATCGAATTCAATTTCTTTGGCTTCAAGGAGGTCTTGTAATTTGTTCTTTATAGCCCAACAGTTGTTAGTGTTATGGTCGGGACTCTCAGAGTGGTATGCACAGTGGGTATTAGGATGATAATGAGGAGAGGTTGTGTTAGGGTTCTTTGGAGCTTCTTTCAAGGTTACTAGGTTGGATCTTAACAGATGTGGAAATACTTGAGACAGGGTCATGTTAATTCTTGTGAATTGTCGGACTTGTCTTTCCAATCTTGGTTGGTTGTTTCTTTGCTGATCAGGCGCAGGTTTAGGAATCATAACAGCCCCCACCATTGGACGACGTTCGGCCCTATCTTGATTTCTCTGAGGATATACAACAACCACTTCTTTCTTTCTGATGAATGGCTTCCTTACAGCAACATAGGATGCATCTTTTTAAATATTTCCGTTCTTTATTCCGGCTTCTACCCTTTCTCCGATCAATATCAATTCAGTAAAACCTGCCGATGAACTCCCAATTAAGTGGTTGAAGAAAGGACCAGACAAGGTGCCCAAAAACATGTCTACCAAATCTCTTTCATATAGGGTAGGTTGAACTCTTCCGGCCAAGTCTCTCTATTTTTGCGCATAGTCCTTGAAGCCTTCACTTGAACCCATGGCCATACTTTAGAGTTGAGTACGGGTAGGCGCAAGATCAGCATTATATTGGTATTGTTTGTAAAAGGCTGTGGAAAGATCTTCCAAGTTATGAACATTGGCTCTTTCTAACTGATAAAACCAATCAAGTTGAGTTCCAGACAGACTGTCTTGGAAGAAGTGTACCCATAAATCTTTGTCAACGGTATGGGGCTGGATCTTCCTCACATAGGACCGGAGATGCATTTTAGGGCATGAGACTCCATTATATTTGGCGAACACAGGTGCTTTGAATTTTGGAGGAATGATAATCCTCAATTCTAGTCCCAACTCCTCGAAGTCCAATCCAGGCACTTTTTGGATTTCCATTGCACTCAACTGTTCTTCTAGATGCTTATACTTGTCGTCAGCTGGAGGGTATTGTTCTTCAGAATAGTCTTCTTCTTCCTCTTCCTCTTCTGAATCAGACTGAATAACTGTTTCTTTGCCTTTCCCATCTTGGTTGTCCTTCTCACCGGATTTCGTTGCAAAGTCTAAGGCCCTTTTTGTTTTCCCTTGGAATCTCCTTCCCATGTTCAGAATTCCGGTTATTTTATTCGTCTAATTTTCTTCTCCTCAACCAGCAGTTTCTTCAACTTTTCTTGTCCTTTGGCCAGAGTTAAGAACAACTGTTGAAACTGTGAATTCTGAGCTTGGAGGTCCTTCACCATTTGCTCGAGATCCATATTATTGAAATAAACACTAGAGAGATGAGGAGACTTGTTGCAAGAAACCTGCTTATGTTATGATGAATGATAAATGCATATGCAATGATTTCTAGGACTTTAAGATTCAAATTTGTTTTAGACCAAAAAGGAAACACACGTTATATTAATAGATTAAAGCTCGAGTACATCAATGCCTTCTTGGGCAAAATAATACAAAAACTCTAAGATAAAAAGGTAGTACGCATCCTCTTTGGTGCGATGTAGGCATTCAGAGTCTGCTCCTCATGAAGTAGTCTCGTGAGTTCTAAAACCTTCTTCTCGCTTATGTAGAATTGGGCTTTGAAAGTATCTCGCTCCCCCTTGAGTTGTATCTAATCCCTTTGTAGGTCTTCAAGAAAGGTGGGCATGTCAGGATGTAGGATAGTGTATGGAACATATCTTTCCATGACAGGCTCAATGATTACCGGGAGAATGGAAGGATAAGGCATCATAAGACTCTGAGCACGGGTTCGTACCCATTTGAGGTAAGGCTCAAGAGGGATGGAATTTTTATGCCCCAGAGTATTTCTATCTACCTTGTTAAACATCCTCCAAGTTCGGATAAATCTATGGCGAAGACCTTGATCGTCGTTGTCGTAGTCAAATACCAAACCTTGTATCAGCATCTCATGCGGGCCATCCCTTTGGGCGTAACCAAACTGTCTTAAAGCTAAACAGGGATTGTAGGTGATACCTCCCCTAATGCCAAGTAAAGGGACATTAGGAAATTCTCCACAACGGTCGACAATAGCAACATTCTCTATGGATCGGGAGAACCAATGAATGTCTGAATGTTTGAGCGTCATCAACCTCTGTGACCACCTTGAGCCTTGCTCATTCTTCAATACAGATTGGGGAAGATGTGAAATAAACCATCTTTCTAATAGAGGAGTACAACACATAAGAGCACCTCTTTTCCTCATTGTGCGAGTGTGAAAAGAGTGTAGGATGTCTCCTAGTAAAGTAGGCACTGGGTTACGGGACATGAAGATGTTGACGACGTTCATGTCTATGAGTTGGTCAGGATTTGGAAACAAAACAATCCCATATATGAGGAGAGCCACAATTTCCTTAAAAGCTTGCAGGTCTAAAGAATTCAACAGTTTTGGGCTTTCTCAAACAAGAACTTTGCTAGAAACCTTTGACACCACTCCTTGTTTCCCAATGAGTTGTGATATCAGATGAGTGCAAGTGTAGAGCTTGAGCAACCTCTTCTGGCTTTGGGTCTCTTTCCGTACCGTTGAAAGGTAGTTGATTGAGAATGGGAATTCTCAAGAGTCGGGAGAATTCTTCCAAAGTAGGCACAAGTTGATAGTCGGGAAATGTGAAGCAATGGTGTAAGGGGTCAAAGAGCTGAAAGAGCACCTTCATCATGTCCTCATCTGCGTTGGAGGTGACCAAGTTGAGTAGGCGACCATGTCTCTCGGTGAATGGAGAGTTTTCAGGAATCCTTGAAGCTAGCTCCTTAAGTTGTGGAGGGATCCTTACAAGGTTGACTTGAATAGTTTTCCTGCGAAGAGAATCCATATCCTACAAAACAAGGACAAAGATTAATCCCAAAATCCTTGAAATGGTTAGTGAATGTGTATGATGTTATGATGTTCATGACGTTATGTACAACTATGTATATACAAACAAAGCAAACAAGTACTTAGGTTTAGGCTTGCATGGAGTTTTATAGGTAAGTACCCTCTTGAAGTTTAGTTGGCTCAACCTGTCCTAGTAATAGTAACCGGGTTCTAAGGAGCTCAATATCACTGGTTTGTTTCCTTGGTTATTGTTTCAGCACAAGCCTCTTTAATGGCGACCGAAATATCCCAAGAAACTAAACCTCAATGAGTGTAGCATCGAGTATCTACCAACTTCGGACTACACCAAAGTCGGTCATCTCACTACATCCTAAATGGCCAAGTTGGTCAAGTAAAGGTTCTAAAAGTTAATTTCTGCTTCATGACATCACTCAGCGGCCCCGTATTCTCTTTGATTAACTCAAAGGCTACCGGTACCCACAAAAATGTCACACTAACAAAGCTATTGCTTAGACCATGTCGGTATACCCCGCACAGTTTCCACAACGTATTGCTACTTACCTATAATGTATCCCAAATCCGGGTAGAGGATTCAAACCCAAACAAAACCATAATGTAAAGCATACAAGTCAAACAATGCAAGCAAGTAAATGTGATCTAACCCTAAGGTAACCCCACTTTTAGAATTATCCCCAGCAGAGTCGCCAGTTCTGTGATACGGTGGGAGAACTGACTTGAAGGTTTTGCGTTTGATCACAAATGTTGCGGTTCGCAAGAGTCGCCACTGACTTTTCTTTTATCCAAAAGGAAAGGTGAAAAAGCACAGGAAAGACCTTTGAGATTATTTCTTGAGTTCGGGGGCTAAATTATAAAAAGGAAAGGTATTAGCACCATTTTCATCCATGGTTTTCCATGGGATCTTAGTTACTTTCTAGATCACTTGCTTTTGTTTGAAATTGTGCTTTGTGTGGTTTTTGAAAGTATTTTGTAAAGAGGCCATTGTTTAGGCAATCTTTGTAATGATTCTCGTTCGTAAGAATGTATACAAAGATGTTAATCTTTTGAAAATGTTTTCAATTTTGTAAGATATTCGAAAGTGTATGTGTTTGTTTTGAAAATAGCAAGGATGTTTTTTTTGAAATGGAGCAAGTAATTAGGAGCATTCTACCTACTCAAAAAGTCTTTCTTGTTAATTTTCTTTTTCTTTGACATTGTTGTCTTACCATTGATTTGGTATGCAACCCTATCTTTGGATGTAAACGGGACGGGCGTGGGTCATCGTATAACCATGATTAGAAATGTTGCAAGGTATATTATAATTCTCTTTTAGGGACTAATATCATTTGAAAGGAAACTTAGATAGCGTCATCGAGGGACTATGATCTTGTATTTACTTGTTTTTTCTAAGATACCTTACATGCGTAATATGGTCATTTTGTATAGGCAACCAAGTGGAATAACCCTAGGGGTGCTTGTGTACAAGTGTATTGATTTACATGCTTGATTTGTCTTTGATTAGGGTTTTCTATTGATTGGTTTTAGTCTTTCCATACAAACCCTAATTACTAGCATGTTATAACAAAGCGATAAATTGCGAAATTTAAAGTTACTACGCTATTACAACATTTGTGGGGAGGGGGTGTATAAATTAAATGGGGATTGTAAGAATTTAAAGCCTAATTAGTCTATTACAACCATATTGAATTGATATCAATGTACAAGAAAATAAATAAATACAAAGTACAAAATGAATAAATGTACAAAAAATGCAAAATGTAAAGAAAATGTATCTTTGTTTGATTTTCATGAAAAAGGGATTTTGTCTTAACCTAATTAAATAAAGAAAATAATTAATTAAATTTGAATTTTATTAAGAAAATATTATAAATAAAATCCTAGTTCTATTAATTAATCAAAAGAAAATAAGTTTAAGAAAAGTATTTTTTGGTATTTTTATCTTAAAAATATTCATAGCATTATAAAATATTTTTAGTCTTTTTTATATCAAAAATAATATATTTAAATTAGTATGAAAGAAAATAACTAATAACCTAATTTTAATTATACTTACAAGATAATAAGTAAAAGATAAATAAAGTATAGTTAATAAAAATACTTTTTTGTGAGAAAAAATAAAATAAACTAAGTCAAAAATATAAATCTATCATTTTTTTTGCATTTTATGATTTTTCAGTATTTAGAAAATATATTTAAGAAAATAAAAATGAAAATAAAAAAAGAAAATAAATAATCTTGGGTCAGGGGTGCCAATAGCCTGCAGGGAGGTTGGTTAGCAAAAATAAAAACATGCCAAGTCCAAAGAGGCCCAGCGCCTGCCAAAAAGCCAAAAATCAGAAATGTGAAAATGTGAAAAATGAAAAGGGTACCACTGGGGCCCGAACCCAGGTCCCATAGGTTACAGGTGCGCGCTTCTACCACTGGGGTGGCTATACATCCGTTAACATAAGAAAAACAATAAATATACGAGGCAAAACGTGCCCTGATGACTTCATCTTCAACCTCCAGCCAGACCAACTGTAACTTGCTCATTTCTCATCAAAAATGAAAACTGTAAACATGAAACTTATAGCAAATTTTCTCACGATTCTAGAAATGTAAAGAATTAAAACTATAGATCAAAGATAAGCATGAATTTTAATGGCCCTAATTTGAACCCTAAGAATATCAGAAATTTCAGTTTCAAAATTCTCTAAGCTCAAGCAAAATTAATGGAAACTATGGACATGGTTAGCTTCAGGGCAATGATATCTACATGTTTTGCTCACAAGTACACTATTGATGATGCCTGTATGAAGAGTTCTAAGTTGAGAAAACTTACCTCAAAACTGGAAACCGTGTTTTAAGTTTGAGCTTGTTTCAAGTGATGGTGATGATCAGGTTAGCTTCCTTGAGGTCCTAGGAAGGTAATGCAATGTTTTGCTTGAGTTGAGAGTGGCTGAAATGACTTGGAGAAGTCAATGTGCAATGCTCTGTTTTTTGGTTATGGAGGATATGGTAAATGATGTTATAGTAATGAAACAGGGACAGGGATAGGTTACACTTGATGTAAGGAATCTTTAGAAACTAAAAGTCTAAGAAACACACGAGGGAAATGTGTGTTTGATGTTCAAGGTCAGAAATTGTGCAACAATGGAGTTTTGGGGCAATTTCTGATTTGAGAGAGTTTTGATGTATTTCAGGGTCTTCAAGCTCATGTTCTATCTCACAAATAGTGATTCTATTTATAAGCAACAAGTTTTGAGACTTGTCCTTGACCAGAATTCAAAAATCACATGCTATGACTCTTTTCTTGTTTTTGAAGCAAGCTTGACACACATTGTCCCAATGCATAGTACAAGGTTGTCTAGAGTGGTTGCAAACTTTAAACATGTTTATCTGACTTTGTATGTTGAGTGTGTGTTGAACAAGCATGTTAGAGGCTCAAGAAGAGTGGAATTTATGCATAAAGCCACTTTTCCAAAATGGCAATGTTGCCTTTCTTCCTAAAATGGTATTAAGCATGGGTAATGCATTGAATGCTTGGATTAAAGCTTCTAGCAGCTGTGCAAAACATTAACTATGGAGTGAAAAACAAGTTTGAGGCCTGCAAAGCAAAGATCATGCAGCCTAGCATGGATTTGGTTCATGTGTTCATCAAAAATGACTTGTAATTCAAGTGACAAAACCCTAACTTCCTCTCTTCGATTCTCCCTACTCAAGAATGATCTCAAGGAGTTCTTGGACATTTTGGAAAGCTTGCAATGTGATGTAAAACCCATATTTGAATTTATTTTGAAGATTCCCCTTGGAACTATATGGAAAAATGCCATGAAGTTGGGTCAAAATCCTAACCAAATTAGGGCAAAATTTCACTAAGTGTTTAGTTTCATGACCACATGTTCATAAAATTATAACTTGAGATCCAAGCACTTTTGGAAGGATTTTGTAAAGAAAAGTTGTATATTTCATGGAGATATACAACTTTCATGTTGGAATTTTCTCTTGAATCATCTTGTTTCATGATGAAAATTTTGCTCAAAGTTATGAAAAAACATGAAATTTCCAACACTTAGAAAAATTTATAAGTTTAGAAATTTTGACT
This sequence comes from Vicia faba, assembly GCA_948472305.1. NCBI lineage: Eukaryota > Viridiplantae > Streptophyta > Magnoliopsida > Fabales > Fabaceae > Vicia > Vicia faba. Next base: position 1,343,157,647 of record OX451737.1, read on the forward strand.
TTTCAAAATGAAATCTTGACTTTTTGATTTATTGAATAATAAGTTTCATATTTTGACATGTTTTGATGAATTATGATCTTTGGCACTTGAGTTTGACCAAAAAGTCAAAGTTTGACTTTTCAGTATACAGTTGACTTTTGATCAGTTGACTGGAAAATTCTTCTGTCAATCCAATGGACTTGCAATGTTTTGAACCATGTAATTAGGTAAAAATTATGCAATGGGACTCTTGAGGTCATGCCTTAAACCAATTGACAATTTTCTAGGTCAAAAATCAGAAATTGCCCTTTTCCAGTCAAAACCCTAATTTTGACCATTTGCCCTTTTGGAGATTTGATCAAATTTCTTGAGGAGTTATGGTCCAAACTTGATCAAATGATACATATGAGTCTAAAATATTGACGTGGATCAAAATTTATGAAGTTTGACTATAAATTGGCCATGATTGACTTTTTCCCCAATACAACTGATTTTTAGGTCAATTGCTCAATTGACTGATCAAAAATGTGATCCAAGGCTTGAAACTTGACATGAGTAATCTTGGGGGTCCATAATGATCCATGAAAGTCATATGGGTCATTGGAAGTTCAAAAATACTTGTGCAAACTCAAACCCTAATTTTGGTCATTAGTGCATGAGGAGGTGTCTTGAGTTTATCAAACCCTAGTGCAGTCTTGAGCCCAAGGAGATCTTTGTGAGCAAATTCTTGATAAGTGAGAGGGTAAATTTTGGGGTACAACACATAAATTTTAGTAACAAGACACTAACAACAACATAAATAAATATTAAGAGGAACTGTAACAAATCAAGATATATAAGAAATATTAAGTGGGACTTATTGCGCCACAAAAAAACACAGAGTCGCCACTAAACTCTATTTATCCCGGAGGAAGGGAAGATATCAAGAGAACCCCTAATAAATGGATAAGATGGTCTTGCAACCAAGAGAAAGGGTACGAAAGTAGGTTATGCAAGGGGAAAGTATTAGCATCCCACGCGTCTGTGGTACTCAATAGAATCCACTTAAGTTTTCTCTAATCTAAAGGTGTGTAAAAATATATGTCTAAAGCTTAATGCTAAGAGGGAATGCATGCGAAAGAAAATACGGGGAAAAGAATGAATATTTACAAATTTTTGCTCGCCTAGGCCCCGCGACCTAATGCTTACATATCCCTTTCGAGGAATCAAAGTGTCGTAGTTTGGCTCATATATTTTGGTTTGTTGTATGTTTTTTTACCTTATAAAGGGGTTTTAAAAGAAAATCCAAGCGGAAAATGAAGTTTGAATTGGTTAGTATTTTTTACCTTGAAAAACTTTTTTTGTATTATTAGAGTGTTTTTATGAGTTTGAGAGAAAAAGGAGTTTTAGTTTTAGGCAAATGCAGAAGAGAAAGAAAAAGGTATAAGGGAGACTAGCAGAGTAAGCCTAGAGTTATCATGCAAAGTGTATCCTATAGTTGAGGATAAAAGGTGAATCTACCTAGTGTTGGCATGTACGGTTTGTAACCTAAGGTCTATCTCAATTCACTTCCTGAGATTGAATCGAGAAATCCTACGGGAGCATGTAATCATGCAATAAAATTAAACATATAAATCTTGAGGAGGATCCACTCACTCAAGTAGCACATGCCTAACCGAGGTATCATGTTGCCAAGGAAGGAAAGTGAGAGGGATCACGCTTAACCACAATATCATGTCATCGAGGTAGGACAAGGGAGAAGGGGCACCTAACCATGATATCGAGTCATCAAGATAGGATAAAGGGAGGCTTAACCAAGATATTGAGTTATCGAGGCAAGCAAAAATGGGGGGAATAGGCACTTCTTAACCATGATATCATTTTATCATGGCAAGAAGAATAAGGGGTGTCGACTCTTAACCAATATATAATGTTATCTAGGTAAGAGAAGAATGAGAGTGAATCATCATAGGCGACTAATCACCTAACCAAGATATCTTATCATCGAGGTAGGAGATAGAAGGCAATAATGAGATCACGTCATAGCGTCAACACGTACAACACGTGAGCTAATGACAAGGTGTGGGGGTTGATTCTGAAACCTTCTTCACTCAACTGACTCGATACAAGAGTACACTATTCATAGCATCGACGTATGATGCAAGCTACGGAGGACCTGTGGACTAGAAATGGCTGGGGTCGATTGCGGATACTCACTTCGCCTTATGCCTTCTTTGAGGACTTATCAATGCGTGTTGTACCCCAAAATATGCCCTCCCTTTCTTCTCTTAGGGTTTCCAACCACACAAGGTAATTCTTCTCAAAATTCCCAAGGGTTTTGGAATCGGAATTTGGTTTCAGCATCTCAATTTGTTTTCTTTTTTAAACTGCGAGAGATTAGGGTTAAGCCTTGCCATTTGGTATCTTCAAAAGGATTGCAGTCCATTATTTGATTTATGCTGAAGCTTGATGCGAGGATTAGTCACAATTCTTGGGAGTCTTTTAGTCTCAAAAGAATTTTATCCTTTTCCTTTAAATTTAAAAGTCAAGTTTTAGTTTGAATTGGGATTTGATTTAGGTTTGGTACCCATTGGATCATCACTTTATGCTACGAAGTTCATTACTACATCTTTCCTTTAAGTGTTCATCCAAGGTTTGTTTTTTTTTTGAACTTAAGAGAGGGTTTTTTTTTCTTTCAATATAGCTCTTAAAAGACTTGGGAATCTGGTCGATGCAGAAATAAGAGGAGTTTTAAACTTGGCGCAAGTAGGCAAGAATTTGAGCTTGCTCTTTTTTTTCAATTACAAGCATTGGTTATCTTTTATCTCAAAACTTGACTCATTACTTCAAATTCAATAAACCAAATCACATATCCATTTGGAATTAAAATTCAAGAAAATAAAGACTTTTCCATTTTGGATTAATAGATCTCAAAAAAGATTACAAAGCTTCATACTTGTTCTAAATTGTCTAATATATTTCAAAAGGAAAGGATTAAATCTTGCTCAAAGTGTCAAATGGCATCCAAATATTTTAAGCCTTCAAGCTCCTTCTCCAAGCCATGCCACGGTTTCCTTTCCATCTTTCTCCTCAATCAATCCTTTGTTGCTCATGTGAAACAAGAATACTGGATTAGCAAACAACTAAAAGTGAACAAATAATTGAAATATTATTTAAGTCATCATTAGGGTTGGTTTATGGAATCAGAAAAAGGATGTTTTTCAAGCATGTTTTTGTTCCAAACAGCCTCATACAAAAATGGATTTAATCATGGGCCTAAAATCATTGCAGATCACAATTTAACTTGGTTCACAATGAATAAATTCAAAGAGGTGCAAAATAGAATCACATTTCCATCCCAATAGACAAAGATTCAAAGAAATCAGAATTCACAAATCAAGAATTCAAGCCCAACAAAGGCCTCAAACGGACATTGTCATATCATTGGCCTAAAGATATCATTGCAAATCACAAACCTAAGCTTGGTTCACAAACAAGACAAAACAGAATCGTACAAGCCTCACAAGTTAGAATTCTATCATTGGCTAGGAGTAGGACTTTTGCAAATCACAAAGACAAAGTTGGTTTACAAAAAGTACAAAGAAGAATCAAATCAGATTTTAAGAAGACTTATCATGCTCTCATGCAACCAAAAAAAAAAAAGAGGCCTCATAGTTATGTTGTTTTAATAAACAGATTAGAACTATAATGAAAAGTCATAGGCCAAGATTACTTTACTGCAAAGTCTCAAAGACCATGCTTTTGTTCACAGAAAAGAGAGAAAAAACTCAGAAAATATTCATCACAGTACAAGAGCTGTCAAATACAGTTGTAAAAACATCCCTAAAAAATCAAAATACCAAGGCCAACAAGCAAAGTCAGAAGTAACCATCACGAAAAAGTCAAACAAGTACAGCCTCAAGCAAGAAAAGTCAGCATAGTAAAAGTACCACAGTTTAGAAAATCATAAAAAAAGTGACAAGTCCAACCAAACCATCTCCTTTAAATCCATATCAAACTTACAAGAAAACACGCAGTATAAGAAAGAGAGGACAAAATTCACAAAAGTACGGTTCATATAAAGACATAACCACCACACAAAAATTTTGTTCATGATTTTGTAACAGAGAAAACAGAATAGAGCCACCAAAAAACTCCTTCAAAGTTTTTTCTTCTTTTTCACAAAAAATATACAGAAACCCAAATCGAGCCACAAACCCTAAAAGAAAAAGATTTCGTATCATCAACAAACCAAGTCCAGAAAATCATTCACATAAATATACAGAACAAAAACCCCTCAGAAGCCAAATCGATATACAAACAGAACCAAAACCCCAAAATTTCTCATCATTTCCTAAAACCTAAACCCTTCAGAGATGTAAAGGAGAAGAAATAAAGAGGAAAGATCTCACTAAAACAAGTGTCAGAAGCCAAATCGGAGCCCTTAGGGTTTCAACCTTTCCCTTTTAGATCTAGGAAAAACCAATCAATATATGCAAAATCAAACCCCAAAATCGTGATCAGAGAAGAGAGATGAATCAGAAAATGTAAAAAAAATTGGAACTGAAGACTGTCACGATGGCGCCGCCGTGCTGTTCATCCTCTCCGCCGTGAAGATTCATATGAACCACCGTGTGCTCATACTCAACCACCGCCCCAGATTGTTATGTTTCATATTTCTGGATTTTGATATGTTTTTTTAATGAATAAACACACAGAGAGCGAGAGAGTTTAAGAGTGAGAGAGAGAAGTTTTTTTTTTAAAAATGAAACACCATTTCATAATGGGTTGTTTTGTTTAAAACAATCAGTCCAAGCTAAAACATGCCCAATTCTCATCCTTCAGCGCATACCTCCTTCCATGGCTATTCACCATCAATTTTGTTTGGGTCTCACCCCAAACCAACACCATATCCCTATCCAACGCCCTCACCCATGCACCCCCCTGCACAGTGGCCCAATACTCCTTTGTCACAAATGTTTTCTTTGTTTTATTTTCTGTTTTCAAAAAAGAGCTTTGTGCTTGAACCAAAAAAACGATTTTCAATTTCCAAACCTCTTGTCCACTTTCTTACACCCTCCGACCTTAAACTTTGTATTTTTATTATTTTTATTTTCTTTTTCTTTTTCTTATATGTTTTCATTATTATTATTATTATTATTATTATTATTATTATTATTATTATTATTATTATTACTATTATTATTATATTTATTAATAAAAACCCAAAAAATAAATATTTAATATTTATATATTTTTATATACTTTTATTTTTACTTCTTATAAGACAAAAAACTATTTTCTTATTTCAATTTAATTTCTTTTCATAAATTAATCTTAGACTTCGGTTTTTTTTCATTAAAACTAATTTAGAACTTAGGACCTTTAATTAATTAAATTTTTCATACTAGTTTAATTAATCAAACCCCTTTCTTCATAACAAAAACATTTTTGTTTCTTTTCATATTATTTTATTCTTTGTACTCTATATTTACATTTCTTGTACATTATCGTTCAATTCAATAAGGTTGTAATAGTAACTTAGGTTTAAATTACTTGTCTTCCCCCCATTTGTAAATTTGTACCCCCATCCCCAAATAATGTAATAGCATAGAACTTTACTTTCCGCAATTTATCGCTTTCAAATATAAATGCTAGTAATTAGGGTTTGTATGGAAAGACATAAAAATAACAACTATAAACCCTAATTCAAAGATAAAAATGCATGAAATCAAAACACTTGCACACTTGCACCTCTAGGGTGACCCACATTTGTTGTCTCGGATAAAAACAGTCATGTCCCTCGAACATGGTATACTTTAGCAATGACCATCGAATACAAGATCATAGTCCCTCGATGACCCTTCAATGTTGCCTTCGGTAAACGATCTTAGACCCTTACAAAAATTGCTAAGCTATCCTGCAATGTTGCCTTCTATGACTATACGACGATCCACGCTCGTCCCTTCACATCCAATGATAAGGCTTCCTACCAATCAATGGTAAGATAACAATATCTAAAGGAGAAGGAAAAGAACTAATACTTTTTGAGTAGGTATAACGCTCGTAGTTGCTTGCTCACAACATTTCAAAACATCTTTCAAATACACCAACACTTTTCCATGAAATATTTTCAAAAGTTAACACTTTGTATACATTCTTATAGAGACGAGAATCATTACAAAGTTCTCCTAAACAAAGGAACTTTCAAAAATACTTTCAAAAACATCACAAACACATTTCAAGCAAAGCATTTCAAAGTGAGCTAGCAACTAAGAGCCTGTAGGTAACTACGGATGAAAAGGGTGCTAACACCTTCCCTTTTCATAACCTAGCCCCCGAACTCAAGAAAATTCTCAAAAGGTCTTACCTGTTCTTTTCACCCTTTCATTTATTGGATAAAAGAAAAGTCGACGGTGACTCTTGCTATTCGCAACAATTGCAATAAAACACAAAACACCCAAGTCAGTTCTCCCACCATATTACGACGGGGAATGGGAATGGGATGCCTTCATTGAGGTCTTTGGCCCAAATGTAAACACATATAATGTTAAACAAACAAGTGCACATAGGAATTGTCTGCTACAGATCTTTTAAAATGGCATTGCCCGCCTAATGCAAGGACTCCCAATCATTCATCTCTAGTCCTACTTCTCATGGCAAGGAAATCAAAAATACAATGAGGAAATGAGGGAAAACTAAAGTCACAATGATACCTAACATAGAAGGTTTATTGCCTCTTCGAAGCCACACAAGCAAAGAGAAAACTCTACAGGAGCTTCTTCGCACCAGTGACCAAGTGAATTAATTTACAAGCATTCCACATCATTGAAGTTGCATCAGTACTATCACGAACTCTTACAAAAAAGGCAACACAATGGGTAATGAAAATGAAAAAAGATAATAGAAAACTTTAATAAAAATCTAAAGAAAAATCCTAAAGAATTCTGAGATATTATACTCTTTTTGTATATCATTTTGATCATTAAAATCATAGACAAAAATTGAAACTAAAACTAATAGAAAATGGAAAAACAAAAGTATAGTAGAAGCATAGGGAGGTGCCAAGTTTGAATCAAATAGTGTGTTGTAGTACTACTGAGGCCCAAACATGTGATAAGCCCAATATTTTTTTTGCTAGTGGTTGTACCCCAATTTTTGCCCCTAAGATTCCTCTATCATCTCATATCAACTCAATCATATCAAGATTACACCTGGGTTTGTTTCTTATCCCCATCTCTAGGTTTTCTCATGAGGGATCACCAAGCACTTTGATTTTGTATATTGTAGTCATATATGTCTTGTGTTGATTAACTTTTAACTAACAAATATAATGAATGTTTGCTCTAAATAATGATACTATAGGTAAGGGTACAACATATTTCATCAGGTTGATTCATAGGTTCATGAGTTTATTTCAATGCCTTCTTCAACAAAGCTTCATTTAAATTTAGGCTTCAGCATTGAGAGTGATATCATGACAAGGTCTACTATGATTCATCATGCCTCAATTTGTCAAAGGAAGTCAAAGGATGCAAGAATTGATTGAAGAAGTTTGACCTAATTGGACAAGTTCTTGATTCCTTGACCACAAGTATATGACTCTCTCAATTCTTAATATTTGGAAGTGGTTATTGTTTATATAGTTTCTTATTATCATCCACAACAACTTCTATTCACATTGAAAAAGTGATTGTATAAGAAAGATTGTCAAAACTGAAAGGGATTTCCAAGTCATTTTGGTGCTCTAGGAGCTAGGGTTTTGAACTTCTAAGGGCTATATCTTGTTTATATTTTGAGATATTTGAGTGATTACAAAAATATGCTTCTCTCTAAAGTGTTATCAAGCGATCACTTCAAAAGTTTCAAGAAAATTTTGTGTGGAAGATTCCTAATGATGGAGAAAGATTACAAGTCCTCTAGATAGGCCATCAAATTCCCTTACGTGACTTCAAAAGATCATAACTTGGTCAATTTTTATCTCCTTGAGCCCATTATTTTTCCATATTGATCTTAAGAATGTGAACTTTAACTCTTCTTTTATGCTCAACGCTTGAAAATGGTTGGAGGATGCCTCAAAAACTCAAAAGATTATAGGTTACCTCATGGATTTTCATCAATTTCACAAAGCCATAACTTTTTCAATACTTGGTATTTTTGAGTGATTCAAGTTTCATAATGCTATTTGGGAAGTCTACTTCATGAAAGTATCATTTTTCAAAGCAATATTTTGGAGGAAGGCGTTGTTTGTAATCAAAACATTATAGGTCACTTTTGAAGAAGAAACTTGGAATTTTTCTAAGTATAAAAGTCAACATCTTTTTCTAAACTTTGACTCATCACAACTTTTAGCTCAAGCATCCAAATAAAACATTTCTTGGAACATTATAAATAGTGTTACACCATCTTTTAAATGCATCAAGAATAATGCCATAAAGCTTCCTACATTGTGCACACCATGGATTCAAAGTTGGTACCGTGAAACTGAAGTATTCTCCAAAGTCAGAATTTGAAATCCATAATGTGGCTTATAAACACCAAATTAGCGTGCATTTTTTATCTAAACATGTTTAACCAACTTGCCAAAGTGGATTAGATCCTTGCAACGCAAGGTTTGAGTGAGTTTTGATGCACATGGAGTCACACGTTTCTCATGTCCACGGCCTCTCGCGATTTCCCTCCAAACTCCACTAATTCTTCCAATTCTCATTCCCATTCACATCCCTATAAATAGATGACCATATTATGTAACGCCCGTAATTTAATTAATTATTTAATTAAATTATTATTTTTTGAATATTTGAGAAGTTGTGTTGTGATTAATTGGATTTATTTTATTAAGTGGAGAAATAATATATTAGAGGTATTATATTATTATGTGGAAAAATAATATTAGAAGTGTAATATTATTTAATGTGGGCTATTTTGAGAAAGTAGAAGTAATAAGGGGGTGCAGGTTTTAAATCCAATAAGGAATAATAGAATAATAGGGTTATTTTATTATTTGTTGGAATATAATAGACATAAGGAAGAAGTAAAAAGAAATAAGGATTTGGAAGAGAACGTGAAGCTGCTGGAAATAGTGGAAAACGGCAAGAACGTGAATTCAATCCGCAAATTGTAGAGCGACCTTCAATCCAAGGTAAGGGTGGGGTTCTGTCCTTATAATTGGGTTCATGGTGATTGATATGTGGGGTTAGAGGGGACAGCTGTTTTGTTCTTTAATTGGATGTATATGATGATGTATGATGAAGATTTGATGAATTTTAGATGAATAATGATGTCATTATGTTGTTTGATCGATGTAGTAATATAGGATAATGTTAGGTGATGATTTATCATGATAATAATAAGGTTTGTGAGGTTAAGAATATGATTCCCATAGTAAAAATGCAGAGGAAATCGTGAAATTATGCAGGTCAGGATGTGTCGACCTCAAACTTGATGTGTTGATACATGAGGGCTGTAAGACTCAGGATGAGTCGATACGAAAGGGGCTTGCATCGACACATGAAGGTTGCAAGACTCAGGATGAGTCGATCAGAGAAATGCATGTGTCGATACATGTTATTTATGAGACCATGATGAGTCGATCCATAAGGAGGATGTGTCGACTCATGTTGTGCAGATGAAGCAGTACGCGTCGATCCAAAGGGTTTTTGCGTCGACCCATAATGTCTGATTTTTGACATATTCAGTTCTAAAGTGCTGTAACTTGAAATTTAGGATGCTGTTTGAGATGCCGTTTGAAGTGTTGAATAGCTAACGTGATGACCTTTATTCTAGATGATTAAAATGATGAATAAGAAGTGTAATACTAGTAGCGAATTTAGGATTTAGAATTATTTCCCGTGTTTGTCATTGTACTGACTTTTGAACAGACTGATGAATGTGAGATGTTTAGAGACTGCTGTTCAAATTATGACAGTAGGATTAGTGATAGTAGCGATGTAAAATTGCAGAATAACAGTATGGATTACTGTAGTATTAATGTACAGCTGAGTTGTTAGTGAGATGTTATTAACGGAGTTGTGTTTGATAATTTATGATGAATAAATGACGTTGATGAATAAACGATGTTTAATGAATTATTTTGATGATATGAGATGTTGATGACGAGACATTGAGATGCATTTGATATGTATTTTGAGATGTTTTGAGATGATTTTAGATGTTGTTGACTTGGGTGTTGTTATTACATTCATGGTTGAGTCGCATACAATGCATTTTTGAGATGGAGCTTATGCTCGTTGAGATGGCCTGGATTGGTAAATTTTGAGATGAAGGCTATGCCTTGTTGATGCCTCTATTAATTGGCAAATTTTTGAGATGGGAGTTCTGCTCCAATGGTACCAAATGAATTTGCATAGTATTGAGTCGCATTAGATGATTGTATAAAGAAGTGTATTTTGATGTTGATGAATGTGTACATGTGTTGTAATTATTGTTGATTATGAGATGAGAAGTGGTGATGTTATTGATCTAATTTAATATATTAATTATCATGTGCTTTATTATATTGTTAGATATCTCACCCCTTCTGTTTGAATGTTTCCCTTATGTTGGTAACGTGCAGGTAATCGAGAGTGAATGTTGTATACCTTCAATAGTTCGAGTCCGTGTCATTGCTCTGATATGTAACACTCGGGGGGGGGGGGGGGGGGGGGTGAACGCTTGCTGATTTTTGATTCTTGATTTTCAGTTGTTGAACCTTAAATTGATTATTATTAAATATGTGATGTTTTGAAGTTGCTGTTTTGAGTTGTTAAAGATGTTATTAAGAATTCCGCTGCGTAGATGTTGAATTATTTTATTTAAAGATGTTATGATGGTTTATCCGATGTTTTGAAAGTGTTATATATCCACGATGAATGCAACGAATTTCATAGAAGAATTTGTGATGTCCCGATTCGGTTGCATGTTTGAATTTATAACTCTGATTTATTTATATAATTGCTTGGGGTAGAATTGGGGTGTTACAAAGTTGGTATCAGAGCAAAAGGTTGGTCCGACCTTATCATCGAGTCGTAGTTGTCTAACAATCGAGTATTGTTATTTGAGTTCTAACCGTTGTTTATGTTATAGTGAGAAGTTGAGATGGCTGGAAGGAATGATGCTGCAGTTGCTGTTGTTCTAGAAGCAATGGCTCGTGCGATGGAAAATTAGCCGAATGCTGACAGGAATGCTGGATATCGTAGCTTGGCGACTTTCCAGAGAGAGAATCCACCTACGTTCAAGGGAAAGTATGATCCTGATGGAGCATTGGAGTGGTTGAAAGATATTGAGAAAATCTTTTGCGTGATGGACTGCACTCCAGCGCAGAAGGTTCGTTATGGGACTCATATGCTAGCAGTCGAGGCTGATGACTGGTGGCTAGAGACTTGCCAGAAGTTAGAAGCTGCAGGTGAGAATGTCACGGGCTATGTTCCGTAGAGAATTTTTGAGAAAGTACTTTCCTGTAGATGTCCGTGGTAAGAAGGAAATTGAATTCCTTGAGCTGAAGCAAGGAAGTATGTCTGTGGTTGAGTATGTTGCCAAGTTTGCTGAGTTGGCTAAGTTTTATCCATATTACATTGAGGAAAATGCTTAGTTTTCGAAGTGTATTAAGTTTGAGAATGGGTTGCGGCCAGAGATTAAGAAAACATTTGGATATCAGAAAATTCGTATCTTTTCTGATTTGGTTGATAGTTGCAGGATTTATGAGGAGGATAATAATGCTCATTACAAGATTATCAGTGAGAAGAGGGGTAAGCACCAACAGAGTTGTGGTAAGCCTTATGATGCCCCGGATGGTAAAGGTAAACAGAAAGTTGCTCATGGACAGAGGACTAGTAGGGGAGATGCTACTGTTGGTGTGATTTGCTTTAAGTGAGGGAAAACTGTGCACAAGAGTAATGTGTGCACTGCTGAAGTAAAGAGATGTTACCGTTGTGGTAAGAACGGACATGTCGTATCTGAGTGTGAACATAAAAATGTGATTTGTTTCAACCGTAGAGAAGAAGGGCACATTGGTAGTCAGTGTCTGAAACTGAAGAGGGCTCAGTCAAGTGGTAAAGTGTTCGCTTTAGTGGAGGATCAGACAGATGTTGAGGACGGACTTATTAGAGTTACATGTTTCATTAATAGTACTCCTTTAATTACTATTATTGATACTGGTGCTACGCATTGTTTTATTGCTGCTGATTGTGTTGAAAGATTGGGCCTTATGTTGTCTTCTTTGAAAGGAGAAATGGTCGTCAATATTCCAGCCAAGGGGTCGGTGACTACTTCTTTTGTGTGTGCTAAGTGTCCCTTGTCGATCTTCGACAGAGACTTTGTTGTTGATTTGGTCTGTTTACCGTTAAGAGGTTTGGATGTAATTCTGGGTATGAACTGGTTAGAGCATAATTGTGTTCATATTAACTGTTATGACAAGTCTGAAGTTTTCTACTCCTGAAGAAGAAGAAGGTCTATTGTCTGCTAGACAATTGAGGAAATTGATGCAAGAGGAAGTACAAATGTTTTCATTGATGGCGTCGCTATCTGTGGAGACTCAAGCTATAATTTAGGAATTGCAAGTGGTGTGTGAATTTCCTGAAGTTTTCCCTGACGAGATTCATGATGTACCGCCAGAGAGGGAAGTTGAATTTGCAATTGATCTTGTACCTGGTACCAAACCTGTGTCTATGGCACCATACAGGATGTCTGCATCTGAATTGTAAGAGTTGAAGAAGCAATTGGAAGAGTTACTTGAGAAGAAGTTTGTAAGACCAAGTGTATCGCCGTGGGGAGCTCCAGTGTTGTTAGTAAAGAAGAAAGATGGAAGTATGAGGCCTTGTGTTGATTAGACAGCTGAATAAAGTGACAATTAAGAACAAGTATCCGCTTCCAAGTATAGATGACTTGATGGACCAACTGGTGGATGCTCGTGTGTTTAGTAAGATTGATTTAAGGTCGGGTTACCATCAGATTAAAGTGAAGGATGAAGATATTCAGAAGACGGCTTTCAGAACATGTTATGGACATTACGAGTATTCGGTGATGCCTTTCGGTGTTACTAATGCGCCGAGAGTATTCATGGAATATATGAATCGTATCTTTCATACTTATTTGGATCGGTTTGTAGTGGTGTTCATTGATGATATTTTGATTTACTCTAAGTCAGAAAAAGAGCATGCTGAACACTTAAGAGTAGTATTGCAAATTTTGAAAGAGAAGAAGTTGTATGCAACGCTGTCCAAGTGTGAATTTTGGTTAAAAGAGGTTAGTTTTCTTGGTCATGTAATTTCAGGTAGTGGCATTGCTGTAGATCCATCGAAGGTTGATGTTGTGTTGCAATGGGAAACTCCAAAGTCAGCTACTGAGATTAGAAGCTTCTTGGGATTAGTTGGTTATTATAGAAGGTTTATTGAAGGGTTTTCTAAGTTGTCACTTCCGTTGACTAAGTTGACTTGTAAAGGTAGAGCGTTTGTATGGGATGTTCAGTGCGAAGAAAGTTTTATGGAATTGAAGAAGAAGTTGACGTCGACTCCGATTTTGACGTTACCTAATCCAGGAGAGCATTTTGTAGTGTATTGTGATGCTTCTAAGATGGGTTTAGGAGGTGTGCTTATGCAAAATGGTAAGGTAGTTGCTTATGCATCAAGGAAGTTAAGGACTCATGAGAAGAACTACCCTACACATGATTTAGAGCTTGTTGCAGTTGTTTTTGTGTTGAAGATTGGAGGCATTATCTTTATGGTTCTATATTTGAAGTGTTTAGTGACCATAAGAGCTTAAAGTATTTGTTCGATCAGAAGGAGTTTAATATGAGGTAACGAAGATGGTTGGAATTGTTAAAGGATTATGATTTCAGTTTGAATTATCATCCAGGAAAAGAGAATGTGATGGCTGATGCATTGAGTCGAAAGACTTTACATATGTCATCAATGATGATTAAAGAGTTGGAATTGATTGGGCAGTTTAGAGATATGAGCTTAGTTTACGAGGTTAGTCCGCAAAGTGTGATGTTGGGTATGTTGAAGATTAATAATTAATTTCTAGACAGTATCAGAGAAGCTCAGAAGTTGGATGTGAAACTGGTAGATTTGATGGTTGGGATTGATCAATCTGAGAATAGTGATTTTAAGCTTGATGAGCAAGGTGTGTTGAGGTTTCGTAACCGGATTTGTATTCCTGATGATGCTGAGATGAAGAAAGTGATACTTGAGGAGAGTCATAGAAGTAAGTTGAGTATTCATCCAGGAGCTACAAAGATGTATCAAGATTTGAAAGGGTTGTTTTGGTGGCCTGGGATGAAGAGTGACGTGGCTCGGTTTATGTATGCATGTTTCACTTGTCAGAAGTCGAAAGTTGAACATCAGAAGCATACATGATTGATGCAACTGTTGGAAGTTCCAGAATGGAAATGGGATAACATTTCAATGGACTTTGTGACAGGGTTGCCTAATACTTTAAGAGGACATGATTAAATTTGGGTGATTCTTGATAGGCTTACGAAGTCAGCTCATTTTATTCCTATTAACATCAGTTTTCCAGTGCCGAAGTTGGCTGAGATTTATATCAGTGTGATTGTGAAGCTGCATGGTGTTCCTTTGTGCATTGTGTCAGATAGAGATCCAAGATTTACTTCTGATTTTTGGAAGAGTTTACAAGAAGCGTTGGGTTCTAGGTTGAGGTTGAGTTCAGCGTATCATCCTCAGACAGATGGTCAGACTGAACGGACGATTCAATCGTTGGAAGACTAGTTGAGGGTATGTGTTCTTGAGCAGGGAGGTTCGTGGGATACTTATCTTCCGTTGATAGAGTTCACTTATAATAATAGTTACCATTCTAGTATTGAGATGACACCTTTTGAGGCGTTGTATGGTCGAAGATGTAGAACTCCGTTGTGTTGGCATGAATCTGGTGAAAGTGTAGTACTTGGACCTAAACTTGTTCACGAGACTACCGAGAAGGTGAAGTTGATTCGAGAGAAGATGAAAGCTTCTCAAAGTAGACAAAAGAGTTATCATGATAAGCGAAGGAAGGATTTAGAATTTCAAGCTGGTGATCATGTGTTTTTGAGAGTTACACCTATGACTGGTGTTGGGCAAGCATTGAAGTCTAAGAAGCTCACTTCTTGTTTTATTGGACCGTATCATATTTCAGAGAGAGTGGGGAATGTTGCTTATAGAGTGGCTTTACCGCCTAATCTTTCGAATTTGCATGATGTGTTTTATGTGTCGCAACTTCGGAAGTATATTTCAGATCCATCTCATGTGATTCATGTGGACGATGTGCAAGTACAGGATAATCTTACGGTGGAGACGATGCCTGTACGGATCGCAGATCGTGAAATGAATACTCTAAGGAGAAAAGAGATTGCCTTGGTTAAAGTGGTTTGGCTTGGAGCTGCCGAAGAAAGCATGACTTGGGAGTTGGAGAGCAAGATGCGAGACTCCTATCCTGAATTGTTTGATTGAGGTAAATTTTCGAGGACAGAAATATTCTAAGTGGGAGAGAGTTGTAACGCCCGTAATTTAATTAATTATTTAATTAAATTATTTTTTTGGAATATTTGAGAAGTTGTGTTGTGATTAATTGGATTTATTTTATTAAGTGGAGAAATAATATATTAGAGGTATTATATTATTATGTGGAGAAATAATATTAGAAGTGTAATATTATTTAATGTGGGCTATTTTGAGAAAGTAGAAGTAATAAGGGGGTGCAGGTTTTAAACCCAATAAGGAATAATAGAATAATAGGGTTATTTTATTATTTGTTGGAATAGAATAGAAATAAGGAAGAAGTAGAAAGAAATAAGGATTTGGAAGAGAACGTGAAGCTGTTGGAAATAGTGGAAAACGGCAAGAACGTGAATTCAACCCGGAATATGTAGAGCTACCTTCAATCCAAGGTAAGGGTGGGGTTCTGACCTTATAATTGGGTTCATGATGATTGATATGTGGGGTTAGAGGGGACTGTTGTTTTGTTCTTGAATTGGATGTATATGATGATGTATGATGAAGATTTGATGAATTTTAGATGAATAATGATGTCATTATGTTGTTTGATCGATGTAGCAATATAGGATAATGTTAGGTGATGATTTATCATGGTTTGTGAGGTTAAGAATATGATTCCCATAGTAAAAATGAAGAGGAAATCGTGAAATTATGCAGGAAGGGTCAGGATGTGTCGACCTCAAACTTGATGTGTCGATACATGAGGGTTGTAAGACTCAGGATGAGTCAATACGAAAGGGGCTTGCATCGACACATGAAGGTTACAAGACTCAGGATGAGTCGATCAGAGAGATGCATGTGTCGATACATGTTGTTTATGAGACCAGGATGAGTCGATCCATAAGGAGGATGTGTCGACTCATGTTGTGCAGATGAAGCAGTATGCGTCGATCCAAAGGATTTTTGCGTCGACCCATAATGTCTGATTTTTGACAGATTCAGTTTTAAAGTGTTGTAACTTGAAATTTAGGATGCTGTTTGAGATGTCGTTCGAAGCGTTGAATAGCTAACACGATGACCTTTATTCTAGATGATTAAAATGATGAATAAGAAGTGTAATCCTAGTAGCCAATTTAGGATTTAGAATTATTTCCCGTGTTGGTCGTTATGCTGACTTTTGAACAAAATGATGAATGTGAGATGTTTAGAGACTGTTGTTCGAATTATGACAGTAGGATTAGTGACAATAGCGATGTAAAATTGCAGAATAACAGTATGGGTTACTGTAGTATTAATATAAAGCTGAGTTTTTAGTGAGATGTTATTAACGAAGTTGTGTTTGATAATTTATGATGAATAAATGACGTTGATGAATAAATGATGTTTAATGAATTATTTTGATGATATGAGATGTTGATGACGAGACGTTGAGATGCATTGGAGATGTATTTTGAGATGTTTTGAGATGATTTTAGATGTTGTTGACTTGGGTGTTGTTATTACATTCATGGTTGAGTCGCATACATTGCATTTTTGAGATGGAGCTTATGCTCGTTGAGATGGCCTGGATTGGCAAATTTTGAGATGAAGGCTATGCCTTGTTGATGCCTCTATTAATTGGCAAATTTTTGAGATGGGAGTTCTGCTCCAATGGTACCACATGCATTTGCATAGTATTGAGTCGCATTAGATGATTGTATAAAGAAGTGTATTTTGATGTTGATGAATGTGTACATGTGTTGTAATTGTTGTTGATTATGAGATGAGAAGTGGTGATGTTATTGATATAATTTAATATATTAATTATCATGCGCTTTATTATATTGTTAGATATCTCACCCCTTCTGTTTGAATGTTTCCCTTATGTTTGTAACATGCAGGTAATCGAGAGTGAAGGCTGTATACCTTCAATAGTTTGAGTCGGTGTCATTGCTCTGATATGTAACACTCTGGGGGATGAACGCTTGCTGATTTTTTATTGTTGATTTTCAGTTGTTGAACCTTAAATTGATTATTATTAAATATGTGATGTTTCGAAGTTGTTGTTTTGAGTTTTTAAAGATGTTATTAAGAATTCCACTGCGTAGATGTTGAATTATTTTATTTAAAGATGTTATGATAGTTCATCCGATGTTTTGAAAGTGTTATATATCCACGATGAATGCAACAAATTTCATAGAAGAATTTGTGATGTCCCGATTCGGTTGCATGTTTGAATTTATAACTCTGATTTATTTATATAATTGTTTGGGGTAGAATTGGGGAGTTACATATTACACTCATTTACACAAGCTTTGAGAGCTAAACACACCATGTCAAAGTTCATTCGAAACTCAGAAATTTGAAATTCCATTTCACAGTTTCAAGCTCTCTCTTCACAATTTCTTTACATATTCATCATCCCCCATAAACATACAAACTCTCCAACACTTAAACCAAGCAAATCGAGCCATATTCTGAGTTTCAGAAGTTCACTTTCAGAACTATTTTCGTGAGCTTCGTTCAGGTAGTTTTCTGAACCAAATAATTCCAAATAAAAGCCTATTCTACTATACTCATCCTTCTGATCCTTGTGCTTCTTACAATTTTTAAAATCTTTGAGAATTGTGTGAGAAATCTCAACCTAAGGTGCTCGTTATTATTTTTGTTTTCTCCACTTTTCTCTTTGCTCAGTTTATATAAATTTTTCAAGAGGTTGATGTTAGGACCGTCTTGAAGAGATGAATCCAATGATACAAGTCTGAGCTTCTAACATTTCCGTTTGAAGAATTACAGAAAACCCCATACGCAGGGTGTCTGGAGGTTGAAGACGACCTACGCGTTGTTCTTCAACCAATGAACGTTGGACATTTATTTTGTTTTCATTGGTTGCTTGTTTTTTGATTCAGCGTGTTTTGGATGTGGGTCTATCGTATGCACAGCGCGCCAGGTCCTTTGGATCTGTTTACTAACGCGTTTTGACACTTATCCAATGAAACACATTTTTTTCTTTTTATTTTATTAAAATCTGAGATAAAAAATGATTTGGTGTGATGTCTAATAATGATCGTATCATGCACAGCGTGTCAGATCCCTTGGATCTGCTTACTAACATGTTTTGACGATGGTCCGATGGTCCATTTTTTTTTTACTTTATTTTTATTTTCTGGTTTTTATATTTATTTGTTTTAAATTTAAAAAAATACATAAAAAATTCATTTTCGGTCCAAAAATTATGAAAAAATTTACAAAAATATTTTGGAATATTATATTTCTGATTTTTATTTTTTCACAGTTTTATTTTCAGATTTAATATTTTTTATGATTTTTTACTTTCTTTTGATTGTTTTAATTGTTTAAAATAATTTTCTAGTTGTTAAAAATTCTGGAAAAAAATTATGGAAAGGTCCTTTGGTCTTTTGACAATTTTTGATGATTTTGTTTTATTTTTATTTATGATTTTACAATTTTCTACCATTTTTTTCGTTTGTTTTACTTATTTCTTTTATTTCTAAAAATAATTTCTGACTTAAAAAATTTTTGGAAATTTTTCTCAACTATTATTGAATCATGTTTGACCTCTGACTATTTTTTAGGATTTTTATTTGGTATTTTAATATACTTTGTGTATTTTTACCATTTATTTTCCTTTTTTATTAACCATTTCAATATTGTTTTACTAAATTTTATTTTTTTATTTGGTTCTGACTTGGATTTCATTTGGTGACAAATTCCTCAACCTCATTGGATCTTGGGGTTGATAGGTTGAGAAACCAAATCTACCAAAATGGATGAATGTTGTTGATGATATTTGAAACCCTAATTTCATATAATACATCCCCTGCCTCTTCATCTTATTCCTTTCTTAGTTGTACTACATGTTGCTAGAGGATGATCTACATATCATTTCTCCAAACATATGGTACATAGATTGCTATTGACCGACCTTAAAATAGATGTGACTTCTACATAAGTCCACTTACAATTACTTAACATAACGCTAAATTTTATCCTAATTCGAGAAATGATCATTCGTGGCCCAAACCTATGTTTGCAAGCCCAAGTATATTTAATTTGAAACCTTTGATCCAATAACCTTGAGGTTCATTGTTAGGAGGCTTTGGTATTATCAATCCTCTAATGAACCTTCATAAACTTTGGTCTTAGAGAATCATTTAAACATCGTTGATCATATGTTGTCGCCTCGAGAATTTGAAATGAATGATATACTTAACAAAAAGAAAATGAAACTTGTTATTGAGAGGCTTTCATTTTATCAATCTTCTAATTAGTTTTCAAATGAAAGATTCAAGATGGTCATTTAACTAACCTCTAATTTCTAACCCATTAACAATTGACTTTCATTTTTATGCTTTTACTTTACGCCTTTACTTTTACGCACCATTTATTTTAGCATTTAAATTTCATGCTATTTTAATCTTAGCTCACTTGAGCATTTATCTTTATGTCATCTTGTTTTGCTCACTTGAGCTTTTCATTTTCTTTTTGAAGATATCTAATAACCAACTTGAAAAATAAAATACCTTAAGGTTACTTGGACTATTTGGTTACTATCCTTGGCGTAATGGAGTTGTGGACTTCTTGGACTTAGGATTAGAGACCTCGACTACCTTGAGACCTTGTGACTTTTATTGTTATTTTGTCTGGAGTTCTCGGAGTTTACTCTGAGACATTGGGTTGTTTTTTCTTTGTGTGCAGGTTATTCTGATTATATGACTTGACTGTGATTGAGAATTCATCTGTATACAGCCGTTACTCTGTCCAATTTTTTTTGAAGACATGATGCATTTGAAGTTTGGTATTCTTAAGAGGTTTATTGTCTTTGCTTGTTTGGTTTAAAATCCAAAGGATGGGAATTCTACATGGACCCATTATGTCAAGTGTTGGATTCTTGTTGGTTAGGAAGTTCTTTTCCCTAGCTTTTACCTTATGCTTCAGGATAGTCCCTTCATCTCCTCCAACCTTCTTTAACTTCAAAAATCTTCTCCCTTTTTTCCAAAACTATTCTTGTTTACTAAACTTGAATCATTTTCACAATAAACTTGGACTTAGGTCCATTCATCTTCAAAAATATTATTCTTAATCGTACTTTAACATTTTTTGTGAGAAGTCTAAAAAGTCAATCAATCTCATTCAAACCATTTTTCCACTTTGTCTTTTTACTTTAAAACTTTTCTCAAAAGATTAGACTCTTATCAGTCCTTGTAGTGATGCAAAAAACACCACCACCGATCAACGACCAAACCACCTCGAATCTCGAAATTCTAAACACCAATCCTACTTGAAATCCAACCCCGATCCCAAATCTACATCCGCTTTTCTTCAATTTTGTCTTAATAATCCTAATTTCAATATGAAATCGCAAACCCTAGGATGGCTAAATGTGAATTTAAATCATCATGGAAGAAAATCGAGTCCCGAGACCTTGGGGAAATAACATGGGAGGTCTCATGCTATATGATGGTATCAAAAAGATGGAGAAAAGATGAAGAACAGAATAAGCACCACCTACTTATCGGAGACGCTCTACCGACGATTCTGCGATGAAAATAAAGAACCAAAAACCCCGCTCCAAGCTGCAAACTCCTCAAATAACTCTTATTTGCTCTTAACTCTTCCTACTTCTCCACCCGATCCTTCTTATGTCTACTTCTTTTCCAATTTTTGTGCGTTGCTGAGAGGTGATCGTCGCGTTTCTGGCTCTAATGCAAAATCATGAGCGCAACTGAGAAATAAACTCATAGCGAAGGTTGGATGACTGAGCAAGGAAGATGAGTGTTGCAGAGAGTTATGAGGAGAGTGATGATGGTGTGATGGAACTTTTTGTGTGTTTTGATGAATACAACATGTAGATGATGATGATGAGGGTAGAAGGTCGAGGTGAAGGATTGAAGGTGATGATGAGGTTGAAGAAATTACAAAGAATTAATGGAGGTTGAAGGTTTGTGATTGGAGTGGCGTGATGAAGATGAAGATTTTTTTAGAGTGATGCGCGTGAAAATCTGGGAAAATAGTGAGAGAGCCTGGCGAATGAACTGTGAATCTGTTATATAGAGATGGAAGTTGAATGATTCAATTCTGGTTGGTGTAATTGAAGTGTAGAAAGTCTGTTACGAGAGGATGATTCTCAGCCACTGGATTTATGAGAAACGATTAGAAAAATTAAGGGTTATATTGGGAGAGTTGAGAGTTTGTTATGGTAGTTTGAAAGATAGTTATAGGATTGATGAGCTGGAACGGTAGTTAAATTGATTGGTTTTCTTATTTTCTCTTTTGTGAAGTTAGTTAGCTGGAGGTTCTGTTTTCAATTAAAAACAGTTATCTATTTGAATGTTAGTTGGGAACCCAAATTCGGTTAGGCGGTTATGTCTAGTTAGAAATTTTTCTATTAGGTTATTTGAGTTCTTAGTTAAATTGGTTAGCATGTTGATTAGAGATCGAGTTTCATTTTTTCTGATTTTTTGTTGGTTTTGGATGTGAGACTAAACGCATCGTTAGTTTGGTTTAGGACAGCAATTGAACCATTTTAATCTTCTTCTGATTTAATACTCTTTTGTACTTGTCTCTGAATATGTCCTTTGCTGTGAATAATGCCTTGAACTCATCCTGAACTCATATGCTCTTGACTTGCATCTTTTATTCCCTCCATTTATGGTTTAATATCTGAACAGGGCATCAGGATTGGTTTATTGCTTCTATATTTTTCTTTTGATTTTCCTGAGTTTCTTTCTTCTGAATCAAGGTCGTGGTTATATTATGTTGTGCGGAAACTGGTTTAATATTTGCACCAATTCTTGAAGGTTTTACGGGTGATGTTGCATAATATGTGGTGATGATGCTTGGACTAGTTATTGTATTTGTGATATGTTCATGTACTGAAAGCTGATGTGCATGTCCTTTACAAGGTGAATTAGGTGCAGGTACAAGGTTTTGGGGGCCCATTTGGTGGTCGGTGTGGATTTTTCTTAGTCATGATATGCTATTTGAATATGGCTCATGGAAAGCAGTAAGTTTTAGCACTATTTTTTTACATGTTTTTTATAGGTTGGACGTGAAGAGAAGTTGAAGGGATGATAAAATTGAAGAATCTGAAACATTAGGCTTTTAGGAAAATTTGTTGATTTTGGTCAAAATAGATTTTTGTTTTAAACTTTCAATCATGGAAATGTAATGTAACAATTGGTTGTGGTGACATGTTTGTACTCTTTAGGGTTGAGTTTCATAATGGAATGGAGTTGTAATGAACAAGGTACGGTGTAACTTATAACCCAAGTCAATAAAAATGAGTTTTCGTACTTCAAGTAAAGATGTGTTTTCCCAATACTTGAATAAAAATCATATCGCTTCAAGTATCCAAACTTTATGTATTTTTCACTTATTCTTCCAATTCGATCAATTTATACAAGAACTCGTAACACAAGCAAACCAATTAATGGATCAATGCTTTATGTTAATGCATATCATGAAAGAATTTGAACATAGGAAATCTTCAATCAACACGGTGAATCATCTGATCATGCAACATAAGATAAGAAGATCTCAGGATACAAAATGAACCATCCTCCAATTCAAACCCTAATTCACATGATAACTTGTACTTCAAGGAGTCTGAAGGTCCATAATCGATTGAATGACCAAAACCCTGATGATGAATAGAACTCTGATGGATAAAATGAACCTTAGGCTTAAGCTTATGGCATTTGAATGAAGTCTAAAGAAAGTAGTTTGTAAAACAAGTAGGCCAATTATCTGGATGAAAGGTCTTGCACTAAGTGTCTACAAACCCTAATTGGTTATATATATTATCCTTCTTCTCTTGCATTTAGCAATGAATATTCCAATATCTCTTTAATAACTTGTTCTTCAAGAAATGATTTAAACCTTCTTGAATACTGCAAGATTTAGGAAATAAACCATAATTCTTTGATTCACAATTCATAAATAAAGTACAAATGCACACCCCCTTACTTCAAGAGGTCCTCAATTGGAATCTTTATGAAGCTCTAATCACCCCAAATGAGAACCCTAATTCCTTTTTCTATAGATAAATATTTGATGCAAAAAGAAGTCCAGAGTAACCCTGGACCAGAACTCTGATTCCATAATCCAATACTCAAAGAAAGAACTAGATGAAATCAATCTTATTCGATATATAAACCTCAAACCATTGTGACACCTCAACTTGCAAGAGACTTGATCCTAATGACAAGTTATGTTGTTTAATGATGTATGATGTGTTAGATAACCTAATGGAAAGGTATGTACATGATAATTATGAGATGCATAAGCCAGATGATTTTATTAAAGGGTAGGACAAATTTGAGGTATGATAGGACTGTAACAAATCAAGATAAATTGAGTTAAGAAAGCACCTTTTATTGAAAATAGTCATGGAACTGTAATAAATAAATATGTATTAAGTTCATCTAGTTTGTGATGCTATGAAGAAGAAATATAAGGTAGATGGAGTTTATACAATAACTTCATACTTCTTATATTGTTTTCCATAGCAACAAAAACCATATGTACCATACATACCATGACCATACTATATGCTTGCTACCACCATATGCTTGCTACCATCATCATCACCATGTATCTGCAAGGAAACACAACAAACTTTAAACTTAACCCTAAAACATCAAATTCATAATATTTTCCACAACCATAACATAACATTTTTACACACACATATACATCCATACACAAAATGTTTTCCATGACATCCTAAAACCAAACTCTAAAACAATAATCCTAAATTTTAAACATCAACAACATCCAGAAGAAAAGTAGAAAGAAGAGAGCAGGAGAACATACCATATTCGCCGTCGTAGGAGTTTGCGCCGGATGTTTCTCTAGTCATATATCCTTTAAGCTTCTTTTCACCATTCCCTTGTTACAGTATTGGTTAAGATTTGTGGGAGGAGAGGGTTGTGTTAAGAGTTTTTTGGTTAGGGTTTTCTTTATAGAGAAATGATTGTTATAAACTGGGCAAGATATAATTTCCTTTATATATTTAAAAATATCACTTTTCATCATGGTTGACAAGAATAACTGTAATGAAATTTTAAATAAAAGCAAATTATATCACAACGGTTGAACAAAACAAATGTAGTGATATCCCTTTTATTTTTTATGTAAAAATAAATAAAAAAGAAATGAGTTCCTTAACATTAAATGAATAAAAATTTTGAGAGCGTTGAGGTTCGAATCCATGAAAGCTTGATTGTAACATAACGGTTATATCGTCAACCGTTATTTTATCCTAAAAAATTATAATTAAAAAATAAAATAAAAAGTTAGCGCCTAATTTTAGAGATGTCACCACGGTGTTTGAAAGAATCATGGTGAGTTTAGCGTTGTTGTTTGTGCATTGTGTAGTAGTGAGTTAAAGGGAAATCATGGGTTGCCTCCCACACAACGCTTTGTTTAACATCGGTAGCTCGATAATTGATTTAATCACGATGGTGGTTCTACTAAAGTATGGAGTGAATAGTATGTAGGATTATCGCCGCTCTAATAATGTTTCAATCTTTGTCCATTTACAACGAAAGGACCATATGATTGGTTATGAATCTCAACAGCACCAAATTGCATGACTTTTGTGACTTCAAATGGTCCAGACCATTTGGAACATAGTTTATCTGAAAAGAGGTGCAATCTAGAGTTAAATAGACTTACTGGGTCGCCTATAGTGAATTCTCTCCTCGCAATTCGCTTATCATGTCATGCTTTGGTTCGTTCTTTGTAAATCATAGCATTTTCATAGGCATCGCGCCAGAGTTCATCCAACTCATGGATATATAAGATACATTTGTTACCAGCCGTCAAATAATCCATATTCATAGACTTTATAGCCTAATAGGCTTTATGTCTAATTCAAAAGGTAGGTGATAAGATTTCCTGTAGACTAAATTGAAGGGGGTTATCCCTATAGGGTGTTATAGGCAATCCTATAAGCCCACAATGCGTCTTGTAACTTAGAGGACCAATCTTTTCTAGAAATTGAAACAGTCTTTTCTAGAATCTATTTTATTTCTCTATTTGACACTTCTACTTGTCCACTGTTTTCTGGATGATAGGGTGTAGTTATTCTATGTTTTACGCCATACTTAGTTAAGAGATTCTCAAAAAAAATTGAAATGAAATGGGATCCGCCATCGCTTATAACAAGGCGAGGGACTCCGAACATGGGGAATATATAGTTTTTAAACATCCAATGAATACTCGTGTGTCGTTGGTAGGTGAGGAAATATCCTTTATCCTTTTAGACACATAATCGGTAACAACGAGTATGTACTTATTTCCCATGGATGACAGAAATAGACCCATGAAGTCAATTCCCCAGACATCAAAAACTTCTACTTCTTGAATATTCCTTAAGGGCATCTCATCACGTTTGGAAATATTTCCAATGTGTTGGCACAATCCACATTTGATTATGAAAGCATGAACATCACACCATAAAGTTGGCCAGTAAAGACCTGCTTGAAGGATCTTAGCGCAAGTTTTAAATATGCTCGCATGCCCACCATAAGGGGAAGAGTGGAAATGAGTTATAATGTTTTCCACTTCCTCGTCAGATACACAATGATGAAATATGCCTTCTTCTCTTCTCTTGAAAAGGAGGGGTTCGTCACAGTAGAATTGTTTTACATCATGGAAGAATTTTTTCTTCTGTTGATAGGTCAAATTAGGAGGTAGGACATTTGCTGCTAGATAATTAACAAAGTCTGCGTACCAAGGTATATTTGTTACTACTAAGGCAACTTTGATATTTATGTGTAACTCATCAGATTCGTCTTGGTGACTTATCCTATCATCGATTGACACTATTAATATATCATACGTGAAGTCATCATTCATGGGAATATGGTTTGGTTTCAGATATTTGAGTCTTGAAAGGTGGTCAGGTACCATATTTTTAGTCCCCTTTTTTTCTTAGATTTCCAAATCAAATTCTTTTAATAAAAGGATCCAATGAAGTATTCTAGGCTTTTCATCCTTTTTGCTCAATAGATATCGAATGGCAGCATGGTCGGTGTATATGATGATTTTGGCCCTAACTAAATAGGAACGAAAATACTACAACTAGAAGTTCCATTTTGGTAGTGGCATAGTTTAGTTGGGCTGCATCTAAAGTACTGCTGGGATCATGTATAACATGCAATCTTTTGTCTTTACGCTGTCCTAAAACAGCACCAACAGCAAAATGTTAGCATCACACATAATCTCGAATGGTTGGTTCCAATCTGGTGGTTGCATAATAGGTGTAGAGATTAGTGCGCTTTTTATAATATTGAATGCTTCAAGACAGTTTCATCAAAAAGGAATTTGACGTCTCTCATTAGGAAACTGGTCAAAGGTTTAGTGATTTTAGAGAAGTCCTTGATAAAGTGTCGGTAAAATCGGTGTGTCCAAGAAATCTTATGACTCGCATCATTCTTATGGGTGGTTGTAGGTTTTCGATCACCTCAATCTTAGCTTTTCCAACCTCAATACCTCTCTCTGATACTATGTGTCATATGACTAAACCTTTTGTCACCATAAAATGAGATTTCTCCCAGTTTAGAACAAGATTAACTTGTACGCGTCTTTCCAGAATTCTCTCTAGGTTAGCAAGCCAATTTTCAAAATTGGATCCACATACTAAGAACTCATCCATGAAAACTTCCATGATTTCGTCAAGGAAATCTGCGCATATTGCCATCATACATAGTTGGAAATTTGCATGTGTGTTGCATAGCCCGAACGACATTCTTTGATATAAAAACATCCCGTAAGAGAATGTGAAGGTTATTTTCTCTTGGTCATCTGGATGAATAGGAATTTGGAAAAAGGTTGAATATCAATCTAAATAGGAGAAATAAGAGTGTCTAGCTAAACGTTCGAGCATTTGATCAATAAAAGGAAGGGGAAATGGTCCTTCTTGGTTACCTTGTTTAGCTTCCTATAGTATATTCACACGTGCCATCCATTTTCTATATGTTTTGCTTCCGATTCTCCTTTTTCGTTTTGACCGACAGTGACACCCCCTTCTTTGGTACTACATGTACAAGGCTAACCCATTTACTATTGAATATTTGATAAATCATTCCAACATCGAGTAATTTTAATACCTCTCTCTTGACCACATCACTCATGATGGGGTTTATCCTTCTTTGGTGTTCTCTAGAGGGTTTAAAATCTTCCTCTAGCATAATATGGTGCATGAACATATATGTTCTTATCCCGTTAAGGTCAGATATATTATAGCCTAGAGCTGCAGGGTATTTTCGTAATACATCTAAGAGTTGATTGGTTTCGTCTTTTTTTAAGTCTGCATTTAATATAACTGGACGATTTATCTCCTCATCTAAAAACTCATATCTCATATTCTTAGATAATCCCTTAAGCTATATAGATGGTTTCTTAGGACCAAGTATATGGTCAGGGGTAAGTGTTAGGCATTCATAAAGGTTGTCATCCATGTATGGTGTATGTGCCTTTAATTCACCATCTTCCATTATGGGTGTTGAGGGAAGTTTTATCATCTTGGTATGTATCTTTTTATCCAACTCTCTTATGCACTCATCAATAATATTGATGGCACAACATGAGTCATTTATGGAAAGTGCTTTTAGAAATTTGGATAGGATAAACTCGACCTTATTGTCACCTACCTCGAAGCTCATTTTTCCTCTTTTGACATCTATTATGGCTCCAACAGTTGATAAAACTGGTCTACCTAGAATAATAGGGATATCGTCGTCTTCTTTAATGTCCATTACGACAAAATCTATTGGAATATAAAGTTGACCGATCTTGACTAGAATATCTTCTAGTATACTGATTGGATACTTAACTGATCGATTATCCAGCTGAAGGGATATCCTTTTTAATTGTATATCTCCCATATTTAACCTATTTCAGATGGATAGAGGCATCAAAATCACACTTGTGACTAAAGCCGGTAGTGCCTTGTCAATAACATGTCTACCTAGAACACACGGTATGGAAAAGCTTCTAGGATCTTTCTGCTTTTTGGAAAGTTTGTTCTCAGGAATCACATTGCATTCTAATGGTTTAGGGTCGTCTAGCTTGCGCTTATTTGTCAAGATGTCTTTCAGAAATTTAGCATGCAATAGAATCTGGGTAATAGCTTCAGTGAAAGGTATTTCAACGTGGATTTTTTTAATTACTTTCACAAACTTCTTATATTGGGTTCTTGCTTGGTTTGCTTAAGCCTTTAAGGATATGGAATTTTGGGTTTATAGGCAGGAGGTGGTACATAAGCTTGATTCTCTTGGTTAACATTAGCAATTTCTTATCTTTAATTTATTCCTCTATTTGTTTCTCCTATTCTACTAGTTCCTCTACTACTTATGTTTTTGGTGTATTCATAATGTTTTCTTTTGGCTGATATGGTTTTCTTAGAAAATTATTATTCAACCTAGGGTCTATAGGTTCATCATATGTAGGTCCTCTTCACAGTGAAATAACATTAGCATGGCCTTTAGGGTTAGGTTGAGGTTGTCCAGGGAACGATCCTCCTGGTGTAGCTTAAGCAGCTTGTTGTACTACTTGAGAGATTTGGGTTGCCAACATATTATTGTAGGTTACCTAATTGGATAATTAGCTCATTTATATGAATGTTTTGGTTCAGGAATTCTTTATTTTGTTGAGTTTGGGCTTAAATGAAATTTTCCATGATTTTCTCTAGGTTTGATTTCAAAGGGATAACTTGAATAGGTTGTGTCGGTCTTTGAGCTTGAAAACCATGTGGTCTCTGAGGTGCAGTTGTAGCGGTAGAAATGTTGAGACTAAGCCATTAGATTTTCTTAACTCGTACAGATCAAATAAAAAATCGCCACTGCGCTTTATTGTTTCCAAAGGAAATGAGAAAAGAGCGAATAAACCTAAAAAAGAGGGGGAGAGAATCTAGGTACGGGGGTTGGTTATGCAAAGGAAGGTATTTGCACCCTAAACATATAAGGTACTCCGCAGGAACCTCTTTGAAAATCTATGTATTTTGGCTATAAAAGGTGTATACAAAAAAAATAATAGATGGTGGAGAGGAGAAAAGAAGTGGTTTTTACAATATTTTCACCCTCCGCGGTTGTGAATCTTTAGTGCCTACGTACCACCTTCCATGCAATAGGGGATCAGGATACTCGTAGTTCACCTCAAAAGTTTTAAAACACATGTGTATTGGTTAATTTTAAGAGAAGAGACATTATCGTCATATCCGAGTGAAAAACATACTTACTACCCACGATTATGAGAAAAGATAATTTGCATCATCTCAAAGTGGAGAATATAGTTTGGATTTTAAAATCGACAAAGCCTCACTTAACACCTAAGTGGAAAATATCTCACTTCACTACATATCATAGAAGTATAATAGCTCCGGTCACTATAATAACCGACAAGAGTCTAATATTTTAAGAAAAAGTTTTAAAAGTAAAAAGCCAAAGGGGCAAGATGGTTTCAATGAGGTTAATGACTTTTAGTCTTGAGAAAGATGTCAAAGTATGATTAAATTGATTAAAGTTTGATTAAGAAAAGATTTTTAAAAATGCATGGACCTAAGTCCAAGTTTATTATAAAAGCGGTTCAAGTTAGAAAACAAGAAGTGTTTCGAAAAGGAGAGAGAAGATTTT
Source organism: Vicia faba (assembly GCA_948472305.1). Taxonomy (NCBI): domain Eukaryota; kingdom Viridiplantae; phylum Streptophyta; class Magnoliopsida; order Fabales; family Fabaceae; genus Vicia; species Vicia faba. The sequence goes on from OX451737.1 coordinate 1,343,187,675, forward strand.
TGGAATTAAAGAAGATATGAGGAGATGAAGGGACTATCTTAAACCATAAGGTAAAAGCTAAGGGAAAAAATGATCTAACCAACAAGAAGCCAACACTTGACATAAGAAGTCAATGTAGAATTTCCATCCTTTAGATTGAAACCAAGCAAGCTAAAATACTAAACCTCTAAGGAATATCAAGCTTCAGATGAATTAAGGACCAAGCAAAGTCTTCATTGACAAAAATTCACCAGAGTAACAACTGTATACAGAGGAATTCTCAATCACAGACAAAGCATGAAAATCAGAATAACCTGCACACAGAAAAAATCCAAACCAATGCCTTGGAGTAAACCCCAAGAATTTCAGAAGATCCTCACAAAAATATTAACCAAAGATTACGGAGTTCCAAGGTCTCAAAGTATCAAGGATTCTAATCCTAAGTCCGAGAGATCCACAACTCCACAATGCCAAGGATAGTAACCAAGTAGTCCAAGTAACCTTAAATCTTTTAATGTTCAAGTTGATTATTAAGTGTCTTTAAAAGAAAAGAAATCTCAAGTGAGAAAAGAAAAAAATGACATAAAAAATAAATGCTCAAGTGAGCAAAAGAAAAAATGGCATGAAATGTAAATTCTAAAAAATAAATGGTACGTAAAAGTAGAGGCACAAAATAAAGGCATAAATTAAAGTCAATTGTTAGTGAATTAGAAGTTAGAGGTCAAATATAACAAAAGGTTAGTTGAATGGACATCTTGAAGCTGGCTTTTGAAAACTAATTAGAATATTGATAAAATCAAAGCCTCTCAATAACAAGTTTCATTTGCTTTTTGTCATGTATATCATTCATTTCAAGTGCTCAAAGCAACCACATATGATCAACAATATTCAAATGATTCACTTAGACCAAAATTCATGAAGTTTATTAGAGGATTGATAGAATTAAAGCCTCCTTATAATGAATCTTAAAGTTATTGGATCAAAGCTTTCAAATTAAACATATTTGGGCTTACAAACATAGGCTTGGGCCACAAATGATCATTTTTTGAATCGGGGAAAATTTAGCGCTATGTTAAGCAATCGTAATTGAACTTATATAAAAGCCACACCTATTTTGAGGTCAGTCAATAGAAATTTATGTACTATACATGTTAGAAATATGATATATAGATTATTCTCCAAAAACAAGTAACACAAGTAAAAACAAGAAAAGGATAGGATGAAGAGGGAGTAGAATGATAGTATAACCAATGTATGAGATGAAATTAGGGTTTCAAATATCATCAACATCATTCATTCATTTTGGTGGATTTGGTTTTTCAGCCTATCAACACCTAACATCCAATGAGGTTGAGGAACTTGTCCGAAAATAACACCCAAATGACTCCAAATCAAGACCAATAAAAATAATAATAAAATATATTTAATATAAAACAAACTTTAAATGATTTAAAAAGAAAATAATTGGTAAAATACACAACATGTATTAAAACACCAAATAAAAATTCTAAAAAAATATCAAGTTCAAACATGAGTCAACAAGTGTTGACAAAAATTTTAGAATTTTTTAAAGTCGGAAACTATTTTTAAATAAGCAAAATAAACCAAAATTTGTAAAAAATAATAAAATTTAAAATGAAAATAAAAGCATGTCACCAATATTTGTCAAGAGGTCATTGGATCCTTCCATAATTTTTTTCAAAATTTTAAAATATCAAAAAGTATTTTTAAACTATTAAAACAAATCAAATAAAGTGAAAAATCATAAAAAAATACCAAATCACAAAATAAAATTGTGAAAAAATAAAAATCAGAAAGAGAAAAATCAAAAGTATTTTTGATAATTTTTTCACAATTTTAGAAGTTGAAATGAGTTTTTTATGAATTTTTAAAGATTAAAACAATTAAAACAAAAATAAAAAAATAAAACCAAAAAATATAGACCACTGGATCAATGTCAAAACATGTTAGTAATCAAATCCAATGAATCTGACGCGTTGTGTATGTTGTGGTCATTAGTGAATAACACACTGAATCATTTATTTAAAACAGATTTTGAAAAAAACGTGGGATCATGTAATTGGTTGAGAGATGACATGACATTATCTTCAACCTCCAGCCACACGCGAGTTGCAGGTTCCACAAGCGATAAAATTGGAAGCTCAAGCAGATGTCATTTGCTTCTTCTCATCAAGACGATTCCAATGGTACCCTCGCAAAAAATTTATATTAACCATAGCTCACTCGATTTGGAAAAAACTAGAAGAAAAAGTGAAAATGAGTTTTGAAATTAAATGCTCAATTATCCATGAAATCACAAACCAGAAGAAGCATGAGCTTCAGAGTAGAAGAACTACATCTTAGCAATTTATTTGAAGTGAAATGGTGAAGAATTCTACCTGAACAAAGTCTGAGAATTTTTCTCTGAACTTGACTTGGCTAGCATGATTTAGAGCACTTCAAGGCTTGGTTATTCTTCTGTTAGCTTCAGTGAAGTTCAAGGATGAATAATCAATCAAGAAATAAGAGTTGGACGTGCTTTAAAATCAAATTTGAAGTTGCAGAATTGAGAGGTGTGGAGGAAGTTTGAAAGAGGTTTTCTGGCTCTCTAAAGCTTGTAAAATGAAGTAGAGGAGGTCTCTATTTATAGGAGAATATGATGCAATGCTGAGAGAGGGTGAATGATAAGTAATTATATGAAATAGTGTGCACCTTGAACATGGCAAAAGTTTAACTTATAACTCATCAAAACTCGGTTAATTCTTGCATTTCAACCCTTAATCCAACCTTAGAAACTTTCTTAAATATGTTTAAGTAGAAAACACGCACAAAATTGGTGTTTAGAAGTCACATTATGGAAATCAAATTCTGACTTTAAGCAAAAACTCAGCTTCATGGAAGAAACTTCTAGAGCATGGGGCACACAATGTAAGAGGCTTTATGATCTCATTCTTTTTGCATTGCAAATATCTCATAACAAACTTCACAATGTGCCAAGAAAGGTATCATTTAGATGCTTGAGCAAAAATTTATTCAAGTTTGAAATCTGGAAAAACACACGGGTACTTGTACTTAGAAATATTTCTAAGTGTTGAGCTTCAAAATGACCTATAATGTTCTTCAAAATTACATGTCCTTCCATTCAAACTTTGATCTTGATCCTTGAAGATGAAATGAAGTAGACTCTTCTAATTAAATTATGGAATTGAGATCATTCAAAAATCATAAAAAATGAAAGAGTTATGGTCTTTGGAAGACGATGAACAAATTTGGGGAAATTCATAAAAGACCTATAATCTTTTCAATTCTTTAATGAATTTTCAAACATTTTCAAGCCTAGCAGCTTGAAACGAAGTTGTAGTAGACATCCCAAAGATTATTGTAGAAAAATTATGAGCTCAAGGAGATGAAAATTGACCAAGTTATGATCCTTTTAATTCACAAAGGAGAATTGGATAGCTTTCTCAAAGGACTTATAATCTTTCACAATCATTAGTGATCTTCCATTCAAAATTAGCCTTAGATCCTTGAAGAGGAGTTGTTAAAGACCCTTTAAAGAGAATAATGGATTTGGAATCAATCAAAAATCTCAAAAAATGAGAAATATATGGTCCTTAGAAGTCATCAAACCCTAGCTCAGAGAGTGTCAAAATTACTTGGAACCCCTTTCAACTTTTGATGATTTTTCTTGCGCAATTGGATCTTGTCATTTGAAGAGAAGTTGTTGTAGATGATGATAAGAATCCATATAAAAGAGGACCAACTCAAAACATTGAAAATTAATAGATTTATGCACTTGTGATCACTGAATCAAGCACTTGCTCAATCAGGTCAAACTTGTTCAATCAACCTTGAATCTTTTGAACTTTCTTTGCAAAATAGAGCACGATAGATCACATTAGCCCTTTTAATGATATTATCTTGGAGCACAGTCAAAGATTGAGCTTGAATCTCAATGAAACTTGTTGAAGAAGTCATGGAAATAAATATATGAATCTTCTTGATGAATGTCATCACCAACCTTGAGGAAAACTTGACCTAAATAAAGTGAGAGAGCTCTTTGAACCAAAAACTTTGATATCATAGACATAGCCTTGAAGCTTAAGATCTTTCCATCCATTGAAGATTCATTTGACTGAGGACCATCCCTCAAAACCCTAGGTTAGATGGTGATATGGATGAAATTGTATCATCACCTACAATATGATCATCCAAAGAAACATATATATACATATTTTGATGTTAGTTAAAAGAACACGTGTTCAAGATACACAATTCAAGGTTCTTGGTGATCCCTCAAGAGAAAACTTAAATATAGAATGAAATAGAAAGGGAGAACCAACTCTAATGTGTGATCTTGATGTATTTATAATATGAGATAATGAGAGATCTTAGGGGAAAAAATTGGGGTATAACAGCTGCCCTTATTTAAGTGTCTTCTATCCGGAGATACGAAGGTTAAAATATTTGTCTCGACACGATTTAAGATACTTAAATAAAAAAAAACCCTATTATTGACCCTAAGATGACATGTAATGATTGTGATTATGAATACAAACGACCAATTCCATAGGTGAGACAGAACACCACCGGGGAAGCAGAAAATAAAAACAACGGACCAAAAAGAGAGTTTGACCAGGAAAACAAATCGCTAGGGAAAAACACGACTCTGGGGATGGCTATAAACAGGTAAATCCAAAATCACGATTAAAGAAACCAAATGCATAGTAAGATTTAAACGACAAAAATTCTTAACAATTCAAGCAACAAGCTAATAAGGGGGTAACTACTGAGAAAGGATTATCGGCTCAACTAGAGGAAATAAACTCAACTCCATTGGAGGAAAATTAACTCCGTTGGGGAAAAGAAGACTCAACTCTACTAGGATAAAGCCAAAGAGGAAGCAAAGTATCATCAACTCAACAAATGAGGAAAAAGCAAACAGTAACAACGTCTGATAGATTACTATGAACTACCCACTCATAGAGTAGATAGTAAAAAGAAAGTAACATTGACACACAAGGCATCATAAAATACCAACCTGAAGGACGCGAATAGAAACGGTAAGATAATACCGGCTCAGAGATGACAATAAACATCAACCTCGAAACTAGTAAACAAATTATTGACATCAGTGCTCATGACTGGAAACAAATGATTAACATCAGCGCTTATGGCTGGTAACAAGAGTTGACATCAGCACTTATGGTTGGGAACAAAGGTTTGACATCAACACTTATGGCTGAGAACAAAGGTTGACATCAGCACTTATGGCTGGGAACAAAGGTTGACATCAGCACTTATGGCTAGGAACAAAGGTTTGACATCATCACTTATGGCTGGGAACAAAGGTTGACATCGGCACTTATGGCTGGGAACAAAGGTTTTACATCAGCACTTATAGTTGGAACAAAGGTTTACATCAACATTTATGGATGGGAACAAAGGGTTGGCATCATCACTTATGGTTGGGAACAACTCAACTCTATTAGGGTAAATTCCAATGGGGAGAAATAGATAAATGTCGACTAATGAAAGATGATGAACTGCCAACTCAGGGATGAAGGTAGAAAAAACATAGAACAATAACAAGTTTCCCAAAATTCTTATATTCCACCTAGAACGGGTCTCAATGTCTTATTTAACTGAAGCATTCTTCCTGGAAAGGGTAACAAATTTTACCAACTTCTGGATTTCGCCGAAAACGGTAACAATTTCTTCTTCGATCAAGATATCACTTGAAAAGGATAATAACTGTTGTAAGGATCTTTCAACAAATTGTCTTTATCACTGAAGTACAACCAATCTCAACAACAAACTATATCCCATTACATAGAGACTACCATTCATCGGAGTAAAAACATCTTCTCTGGCATTAATATACTTACTGGGTAAGTACAGGTTGCTCAAATAAAGAGACTGCTACTTGTTGTTACAAAAAGGATTGCGATAACACTGTTGGGAAATGAATTTTTATTTCGTGGGGAAATACCAATATATTCCTGCTGAGGGGATAAAGTCTTCACTTGCAAAATAAATGCACAATCTCAATCTAGGGCTCACAACCTACAGGGATCAAAATAACATTGATGTCGGGACCAAAAATTCAAACCAAGAACAAACCAGAGTGAAACAGTCAACCAAGACACCATCCAATGAGGAATAAACTCAAATGGGGATTAAATTCCATCCAGATAATGAGCTGGGTAGGAAGGCTAAAGAAAAATTCTTCCACGAGGGATAACTTGAAGAAGTGAAAAACACAAGAAGGGGGGTTGAATTGTTGAAACTTGAAATCAAATGCAGACAACACGTTATTTTTATCCTGGTTCGTTTGATCTCAAACTACTCCAGTCCACCCGTCAAGGTGATTTCGCCTCTCTCCAACGAGGTCTTAATCCACTATATTAAACTGAATACAAAACTGCTTTAACAACTGCTAAAGCCTTCTTGAGTCTAAACCACAGACCGGTTTCTCAAGGAAATTCTTTCTTACAGATAAATGAACTATTATGTGTGTTTGATGTTTTCTACAAAAACTATATATCACAACTGTGATAATACACAAAATGAAGCTTAAGTGTCACTAGATTGCTAGAGCTATAGAGTAAGCGATTGAAAGCTTTTAGCAAAAGTGAGAACGAGTTTAGTGATGATTGACTTTAGGCGTGTAGAGTATTGTAGAGCATTAGCCATTTCACTTCTCACTGATTTGTTTAAATACTTCTTGGAAAAGATACGTTGATGCCAATAATTTCATTTCAATGCTCATTATGTTCTTTCCATTTTGAGAAGATCTTTGTCTTGGAATAAAGCCGTTGGTAATTAATCTGCCTTGAATGCAGTAACGTTAACACTTCAAAATGTTCTGCTTGATTAAGATCAGAGTGTGTTGGCTTTAGCTTATTCTGATTGCTTTTGAGTGCTGATGACATTGTTAAGATCTTGATCAGAATCAGAGTATGTTGAGCGCGGATCTTGTTCATCAGGCTTCAGTGTAAGCACATGTTTGATCTTCTGATGTGACACATCTTCTGATGCTGATGTTGATATTTTGATGTTCTGATGCTGATTCCATCAGAGTTTCATGTAAATACACAACATAATTTTAGGTAGCATCTATGTCTTATATAATTCTCATAATTCATTTAATCTTGTATTTTGTTATCATCAAAACTCTAACTGAGGGTTGTAGAATCAAACTATGTTCTAACAATCTCCCCCTTTTTGATGATGACAAAAACTAGATTTTTTCAATAAAAATGAAATGATGAAAGTATCTGAGTTTAAGGATAGAGAGGAAACGGTATCAGAGATAATCAGATAATGAGTAAAAAGTATCAGAGCTAAGAAGGTAAGGAATAAAAGTATCAGAGTAATGATGAGAAAAACTCCCCCTGAGTTGATTATTTCCCTTTGATTCCTTGAGACCTTGAGCATCAGAACTTTATTGAACCTTTCTTTGAGTATCAGAATTTTGCTTCATCAGAGTTCTTCAGATTCTTGTACCTGTAAGCTTTTCAGAGCAAAGAAATTCAAATATAATGTTAGAATGTTTGAGACTGTTATCTCAGTAAACCGTTATTGAAAAATATCATTCTTTCTCCCCCTTTTTGTCAGCGATCAAAAAGCATATATAATCAGAGTTAAACAGATCAGAGTAAAAACACGTTTGTATTAAAACAAAAGCAATGATAGTTTAGAACAAGTAGAAATATTACAGACAAACATGTAAAGAAAACAAGGAAAACATAAGAAAAATCTAAGAAGAAGGAGGAAGTCGTGTGAACAGAAGATGAGCTAGATTAATCTTTACCCTCTGAGAAATAAAATAGATCAGAAACTGCTGATCTATGTTTATGTAATTAGGAGAGCTTGTAGGCTTCCTGTGGTTGAAACAGCCCAGAATAATCTTTGCCCAAATTTTGTGCTTATCTTTCAGATCCCTTATCTTGCTGGAGGGAAGCCCCAGCGTGAAAAATTCCCTTGCTACAACAGCAACATCTGAGCACCTTTCAGCCATGTCTATACAGCGAATACCACCGCCATTGTATCCAATCAGTTTTGCAATTAGGTCTTCAGTAATCACAATTTTCTTCCCCATGATATAAGAAGTGACTTGGTGATTTGAGGAAGAGGCGTGAATCCAAAATTCCTTAACCAAGATAGGAAAAGTTAGACCCACCAACCTGTCAAAATACCTTTCCCATCCTTGATCTGAAATCTCTTCTAATAAATCAAAACCATTTTCCTTCAAACTGTTGAAATCCACTATAATCTCTGACAGAACTTCAAGGTTCTTGACTGGAGTGAGTAGCGTTCTGAGAGGAACCTCATATTGCTCAGCTGATACATCTTTCTGGGAACCTGAATAGAGATTGCTGCTAGAAGCCATGTTCACACGAGGATTTTTTGAAAAAAGGTTTAGGGGGTTTCTTGAGAAAGAAGAACACAAACACAGATATCAGAAAAATTGATTGAAAACGAAAGTTAGGGTAAACGTTGTGAATGGTGTGAATGGTGTTTAAATAGCTTTTGAAAACATAAACGGTTAAGAGAGAGAAATAAATCATGATTAATAGCATTAATGACAACTGATTTTAGGGGATTTCAGAAAGATAGTTAAACGGTTACCAGCGACATGTGTCTCAATGCAACCAATTAGCGCTTTGCCTTTTCAGAAGCGTGAACGCGTGTTCAGCCTCAGGAAACAGCTGATGACTGGATGACACTTGTTTTCTTTGAGTGAACATCACTTCTATCCTTGAACTGAAGAGCTCAGAGCTTCATGGATAGATTCTGATACAATCTGCATTTCTAAAAATTCTGAAAGAAGATTGATCAGAAGTTCACAGAGAAATAAACATAATTCTGAAGGTTAATATATAAAATTAAAACAGTTTTATTCTGGACAGAGCTTCATGCTGAGATGATTCAGAATGAAGTTGAACCTATCTTCAGAAAGTGGTTTTGTAAAGATATCAGCCCATTGATGGTCTGTATCAATAAATTTTAAGTTTAAGATTCCATTCTGAATATAGTCCCTAATAAAATGATGTTTTATTTCTATATGCTTAGCCCTAGAATGCAAAATTGGATTTCTACTTAAGCAAATAGCATAAGTATTATCACAGAGTATAGGAATGTTACTCTCATAAATCTGGAAGTCCTCAAGTTAACTTTTCATCCAGAGCATTTGTGTGCTGCATCCAGCTGCTGCTATGTATTCAGCTTCTGCTGTTGATAGAGCAATGGTGGATTGTCTTTTGCTGGACCACGAGATCAGATTTTCTCCCAGAAACTGGCAGCTTCCAGAAGTGCTTTTACGTTCAACTCTGTCTCCAGCAAAGTCAGCATCACAGTAACCTACTAAGCTGTAATCACTAGATTTTCTATAAAACAGACCCAGATTAGTAGTACCTTTCAAATACTTGAAAATTCACTTAACAGCTGTTAAGTGAGATTCTCTAGGATATGGTTGGAATCTTGCACAAATGCATACACTGAATAAAATATCAGGTCTTGAAGCTGTAAGATAAAGAAGAGAACCAATCATACCTCTGTAGACCTTCTGTTCTACCTTTTTGCTTACCTCTTCTCTTTCCAGAATGCACGTGGGATGCATTGGAATATTTGATGGCTTACATTCTAAGAGATCAAATTTCTTCAGAAGTTCTCTGACATATTTGCTCTGATGAATGTAAGTTCCTTCTGGGGTTTGATTGATCTGAATGCCCAGAAAGAATTTCAGTTCCCCCATCAGGCTCATCTCAAATTCTGCCTGCATACACTTAGCAAATTTTCTTCCCAGAGAGGGATTAGTAGATCCAAATATTATATCATCAACATAAATCTGGAAAACTAGAATGTCATTCTTAACTGTCTTACAGAATAAGGTTGTGTCCACCTTCCCTCTGGTGAATTCCTTTTCTAACAGGAAGTTACTTAGTCTTTCATACCAAGCTCTGGGAGCTTGTTTCAGACCATACAATGACTTCTTTAGTTTGAAAACGTATTCTGGGTTTTTTGAACTTTCAAAACCAGGGGGTTGGTGCACATATACCTCTTCTTCTATATAGCCATTTAAGAATGCACTCTTAACATCCATCTGATACAGAGTGATGCCTTTATTAACAGCAAAAGAAATTAAAAGTCTGATAGATTCTAACCTGGCGACTGGAGCAAAGGTTTCTGTATAGTCTATCCCCTCTTGCTGACTATAACCTTGTGCTACCAATCGTGCCTTGTTTCTGATGACTTCACCTTGCTCATTCAGCTTGTTTCTGAACACCCATTTTGTTCCAATGACGTTGAATCCTTTTGGTTTAGGAACCAGATCCCATACGTCATTCCTTGTGAATTGATTTAGCTCCTCTTGCATTGCTAGAATCCAGTCATTGTCTAGAAGTGCTTCATCAATTGAAGATGGTTCAATCAGAGAAACAAGTCCCATGAGGGATTCTTCAGAGTTTCTGAAGTTGGCTCTTGTTTTGATTGGATCTTCCTTTCTTCCTAAGATAGTTTCTTCTGGGTGATCCACGCTGCTTCTGGATGGTCTTTTTTGAGGTTGATCAACAGAAGATGCTGGATTGCTTGCAGTGCCTCTTTCTGATGTTGAGGAAGTGTCTCTGTTAAGAGCTTCTGATGACTTGTCTTCAGTACCTGTGAATTCAACTTCCATACCTGCAAATACTTCATTCTGCTTTGACTTTTGAGAGTCAAGCTTATCATCAAAATGAACACTGATTGATTCTTCCACAATCTGTGTTTCTGTATTGTATACTCTGTACCCTCTTGAGCGTTCAGAGTATCCTAACATAATACACTTCTGTGCTTTAGAGTCAAACTTGTTCAAATAATTTTTAGTATTCAAAATAAAGCAAGTACATCCAAATGGATGAAAAATATGAAATTTTGGGCTTTCTGTTCTTCCACAATTCATATGGAGTCTTTTCTAGAATAGGTCTTATGGAGATTCTATTCTGAATGTAGCACGCTGTGTGTTATCGCCTCTGCCCAGAAGATCTTAGCAACGTTAGTCTCGTTGATCATGGTTCTGGCCATTTCTTGCAATGTTCTGTTCTTTCGTTCTACAACTCCATTTTGCTGGGGAGTTCTAGGACAAGAGAAATCATGCAGAATGCCTTTGTCATTAAAAAATGATTCAAAATCTTTGTTTTCAAACTCTCCACCATGATCACTTCTGACTTTGACGATTCTAAGATCCTTTTCATTATGAACTTGGTTACAGAAGGTAACAAACACAGAGTGTGACTCGTCCTTGTGTCTTAAGAACTTTACCCATGTCCATCTGCTATAGTCATCTACGATTACTAACCCATACTTCTTGCCACTGACTGAAGCAGTTTTAACTGGTCCAAATAAGTCAATGTGCAGAAGTTCTAATGGCTTAGAGGTGGAAACAACGTTTTTAGATTTAAAAGCAGGTTTTGCAAACTTGCCTTTCTGACATGCTTCACACAGAGCATCTGAATTGAACTTCAAATTAGGAAGTCCTCTGACCAGATTGAGTTTATTAATCTGAGATATTCTTCTCATACTAACATGCCCCAATCTTCTGTGACAGATCCATTACTCGTTGTTAACAGACAGAAGACACTTTACATTCTTACTTTTCAGTTCAGAAAGTTTGATTTTGTAAATGTTGTTTCTCCTCTTTCCATTAAACAGGATAGTCCCATCTTTCTGACTAACAGCTTTACATGAATTTTGATTAAAGATTATATCATAACCGTTATCACTTAATTGACTTATGGATAACAGGTTATGCATTAATCCATCTACTAATAAGACATTACTGATATAGGGAAGATTTCCATTACTTACTGTTCCAGAGCCAATGATCTTTCCCCTCTGATTGCCTCCAAAGCCTACATGGCCTCCAGGCTTAAGTTCCAGGCTTTGGAACATATGCCTTCTTCCCGTCAAGTGTCGTGAGCAGCCAGAGTCCAGGTACCATGACTGGTGTTTCTGCTTTGCTGCTAAAGATATCTGCAACATGTATTATTTTATCCTTAGGTACCCATATTTTCTTGGGTCCTGATTTGTTAGTTTTACCAAAACTCTGGTTGAATTTTGGTTTGACAGAATAATTGCTACTAGTATATTTGATGTCGTGTGTGTGCCCATATACAAAGTGTGACTTAAGAGGAGTTCGTTTAATAACTAAATCCATGGCATTCTTTGGTGTAGGTACCTTACCTTGGTATCCTATTCCCTTTCTACCATTTCTGCTAACTCCATAGATCATTGAAGCCATTTTGCTTCTATCTATGCTTTTAGCAAGAAACTTCTGAAAGCTGTGATCATACTCCTTGATGATCTCATCATCACTACTGGGAGTTTCAAGAATTGTTTCCTTCTGAGAGTTTGGTAATATATTTTCTAATTTTGAAACTTTATTTTTCAACTCAGAATTTTCCAACTTGAGACTCTCAGTTTTATCAGAGTCAGAAGCAAGATCCCTTTTCAGGTTTCTGAATTTGACTCTGATCTGCTGATATCTTTCCAGAATCTCATTAAGGCTTTCAGCTAGTTCAGCCTTAGTAAAATTAATAGCAAAGTCAGGAAATACCTCTTCTGTGTCTGATTCAGAGTCTGATTCATAAGCTTCACTGTCTTCTGATATGTTTGCCATGAGAGCTATGTTTTCTCTCTCATCATCTGATTCTGAGTCAGCTTCAGATGTGTCAGAGTCATCCCATGTGGCCATGAGACTTTTCTTCTTTTCCTTTCCAAACTTTCTTCTGGGCTTTTCCTTCTGAAGCTTTGGGCAGTCACTCTTGTAGTGTCCTTGCTCGTTGCATTCATAGAAGATGATGTCCTTGTTGTTTGGCTTTCTGCTTCCTGAAGAGCCTTCAGATCTTCTGTGTCCAGAGGAGGATTTTGACCTTCTATATTTGGAGGAGGATTCGTTCTGGGTCTCAGATCTTCTGGGATTCCTGAACTTCCTTTGCCTCTGCTTCCACAGTTGGTTCACCCTTCTGGAAAGGAGAGACAATTCATCTTCTTCTGATGAGGACCCATCAGAGGTTTCTTCAACAGCCTGCAAAACCTTAGAGTCAGATTTTCTGTTAGATTTTAGAGCTAAAGGCTTACCTTGCTTTTGAGGTTCATCAGCTTCCAGCTCTATCTCGTGACTTCTGAGGGAGCTGACAAGTTCCTCCAGAGAGATTGTATTGAGATCCTTAGCTAGCTTCAGCGCTGTGACCATTGGCCTCCACTGTTTTGGCAAACTTCTGATGATCTTCTTGACATGATCAACAGTAGAATACCCTTTGTCCAGAACTTTGAGACCAGTAACCAGAATATGAAATCTTGAGAACATTGTTTCAATAGATTCACTTTCTTCCATCTTGAATGCCTCATACTTCTGGATGAGCGCAAGAGCTTTAGTTTCTTTAACTTGAAGTTTGCCTTCATGCGTCATTCTGAGAGAATCAAACATGTTCTTAGCAGTGTCTCTGTTTGATATCTTTTCATATTTAGAGTAAGAGCTAGCACTGAGAAGAATAGTTCTGGCCTTGTGATGGTTTTTGAAATCACGCTTCTGTTGATCAGACATTGCTTTCCTGTCAATCTTCTGACCATTTGCATTCACTGGGTGCGTGTATCCATCTGTCACCATATCCCACAGATCATCATCATGGGCTAGAAAGAAGCTTTCAATTCTGTCTTTCCAGTAATCAAAGTTCTCTCCATCAAAGACTGGAGGTTTGCCACTGAATCTGTCTCTTTCTTCATTGTTGTCATTGTTGATGTTGTGATGTGTTCCTACTATAGTGTTTTTCAACGCTGGATCTTGTACTGACACGCTTAAATGTTATGAACTCAGAACCAGGCGCTCTGATGCCAATTGAAGAAGTGAAAAACACAAGAAGGGGGGTTGAATTGTTGAAACTTGAAATCAAATGCAGACAACACGTTATTTTTATCCTGGTTCGTTTGATCTCAAACTACTCCAGTCCACCCGTCAAGGTGATTTCGCCTCTCTCCAACGAGGTCTTAATCCACTATATTCAACTGAATACAAAACTGCTTTAACAACTGCTAAAGCCTTCTTGAGTCTAAACCACAGACCGGTTTCTCAAGGAAATTCTTTCTTATAGATAAATGAATTATTATGTGTGTTTGATGTTTTCTACAAAAACTATATATCACAACTGTGATAATACACAAAATGAAGCTTAAGTGTCACTAGATTGCTAGAGCTATAGAGTAAGCGGTTGAAAGCTTTTAGCAAAAGTGAGAACGAGTTTAGTGATGATTGACTTTAGGCGTGTAGAGTATTGTAGAGCATTAGCCATTTCACTTCTCACTGATTTGTTTAAATACTTCTTGGAAAAGATACGTTGATGCCAATAATTCCATTTCAATGCTCATTACGTTCTTTCCATTTTGAGAAGATCTTTGTCTTGGAATAAAGTCGTTGGTAATTAATCTGCCTTGAATGCAGTAACGTTAACACTTCAGAATGTTTTGCTTGATTAAGATCAGAGTGTGTTGGCTTTAGCTTATTCTGATTGCTTTTGAGTGCTGATGACATTGTTAAGATCTTGATCAGAATCAGAGTATGTTGAGCGCAGATCTTGTTCATCGGGCTTCAGTGTAAGCACATGTTTGATCTTCTGATGTGACACATCTTCTGATGCTGATGTTGATATTCTTATGTTCTGATGCTGATTTCATCAGAGTTTCCTGTAAATACACAACATAATTTTAGGTAGCATCTATGTCTTATATAATTCTCATAATTAATTTAATCTTGTATTTTGTTATCATCAAAACTCTAACTGAGGGTTGTAGAATCAAACTATGTTCTAACATAACTCAGCAGGGAAATTGAAAGGATATAATCTTTCTGCTTAAGGTTGACACTCTATTGGAGAGAGGATAACATAACTCTGCAAAGAGGATAATATGCCAACAAAAATATAAATGAATATAAATGAGAAATGAAATTTAATTCAGTTGTGCATGATGTATGTATGAATGTATGAATGTTATCATTTATATGCTGACAAAACAGACATACTGCACGGAGGATAACCAGACAAAACCAACTTGGGTAAGGACAACACTCGACTAAATCACATCCAGGATGAAGATTCCATAAGAGAGTAAGCACCAACTTAGGAAACAAAGTCCTACTTCAAGGCTTAACTTCACTGGGAAGAAACATGATTTGAAAAATAATAAAAGCAAAATCTTATAGAAATAAACAAATACAGTTGTAGGGATATAATAAACTCTTCTAGGCTTCACTGGGGAATATCATACAGACTTTGTTAGGGAAGACAATGCCACATCATCTAGACTTCAACTGGGGATGTCGTACTGACTTCACTAGGGAAATATGAAACCACACATGTTAGGGGAGCCCAAATAAATTCTTCAATATCAAGAGTAGTGGTTATGCAAACTTCCTTGGGAAAAATCTATGAAACTTCCCAGGGATAACAACTTTAGAGGAAAGCATCATCTTTGATTCATCTGGGGAATTAAGAAGTTAACATCATATCAAGAAGTCAAAATTATGGGGATTTTAAATAAAACTCAACACTTGGCGAGAGAAAACCCAAAAAGTTGACGGTTGTCTCAACACTCCTTAGAAAAGTTATTGCTTTTGTCTGGATACTTGGGGAGCATACAACAACAACAATGTCATAACTGGAAAGAGAAATGCTCTTCAAGAGATTATACATTAATTCTCAACACAAAGGGAGAATTACTCCAACAAATGAGAAAATGCTTCATAACTTTACAATCTCTGTCTGATCACAACCCAGTTGGGGAAAGAATCACACTCAGCTAGAGAAATCTGCATCAAGACCTGACTGAGGAGTATGGGATAGAGGTATCAAACCACCCAAAACAAAAACCGTATAACAACTTGGAGAAAATCTAAACCAAAATTTAACTGGGGCAAAATGTGATCACAAACCCAACATCACACCACATATCAATTGGTATGAAATCCAACAAACACAAGTGGACTATGCGCATATCAGCAAGAGTAACCCGAGATACTTCTTGGGGAATCTTTTCAAAACTTTGGAGTTCTTCTATCCTCGGAACCACTATTTTTGTTTCACTTGAATCAAAAATTTGAAGTAAAAAGTAGTTTGCAAATTCTTTTTAAAAACATGTTTTTATTATTAAGTCTTTTTGTTTTGAAAATTACTATCAATAATAAATGAAATTTTTTGTAAACAGAATAAAATAAGAACTACAGAGAATTAGATAAAATCTCAAACTTTATTAATAGAATGGTAGTCCACAAATGGCGTGACTCGTTATATGATTACAAAGTTTTGGAAAATGGTAAATACATGGAAAAGATACATTGAAACACAATAGTCACTATTCTCCCTAACAACTTTAAACTCTTGAGC
The DNA here is from genome assembly GCA_948472305.1 of Vicia faba. Taxonomy (NCBI): domain Eukaryota; kingdom Viridiplantae; phylum Streptophyta; class Magnoliopsida; order Fabales; family Fabaceae; genus Vicia; species Vicia faba. Next base: position 1,343,204,069 of record OX451737.1, read on the forward strand.
ATACGCTTCAGTTGAAGTGTGATGAGAATCCGAGAAGATTATTGCTTCAGTGATCAAGTCTTGTTTGACGTAGTTACTTGCCAGGAAATCCTAACTTTTGCCTAGATTTCCCTTGCGGGTTTTCAATCTACCAATTAAATTTATTCTGTTTATGTCTCTAACCTTTGCCTAGACCGCCCTTTTGGGTTTTCAGCCTACCGAGACGCTTTTTTTCTCTTCCTAATTCGCCCTTTCGGGTTTTCAACTTAGCGAGTTGTTCTTTTATTTATTTAGGCAAAGTATTTCTTGACTGCGTCAGCATTTATGGGACGTTGGAACTCCTCACCATCCATAGTTTCAAGAATCAACGCACCGCAAGAGAATGCTTTCTTGACAACATATGGTGCTTCATAATTAGGAGTCCACTTGCCCCTAGAATCAACATTAAAAGACATGATCTTTTTGAGCATGAGGTCGCCTTCTCTGAATTCACGAGGCCTAACCTTCTTATCAAAAGCTTTCTTCATTCTTTTCTGATATAAATGACCATGACACAAGGCCGTCATTCTCTTTTCTTCAATTATTCAACTAGTCAAACTTGTTCTGGACCATACATAAGAGAGAATGAAGTTACCCTGTTGAAGTACGAACGACTGTATGATACCCATGAAAAGAAAAAAGAAGCATCTCATGCCAATCCTTATAGGTAACAACCATCTTATGGATAATCTTCTTAATGTTTTTATTAGCAGCTTCAATAGCCCCAATCATCTTAGGTCTGTAAGGAGACGAGTTGTGATGGATAATCTTGAATTCTTCACAAAGTTCTGTCATCATCTTATTATTCAAATTTGAGTTGTTATCAGTGATAATCCTACTTGGCACACCATACCTACATATAAGATTGTTCTTGATAAAGCGTACTACCACCTGCTTGATAACATTAGAATAAGAAGTTGTTTTCACCCACTTGGTGAAGTAGTCTATTGCCACTAAGATGAAACGATGTCCATTCGATGCCTTGGGTTCAACCATTCCAATCATATAAATACCCCACATAGAAAAGGCCATGGGGAAGAAATAACATTGAGAAGTGTTGGAGGAACATGAATCTTGTCAGCATAAACCTGACATTTATGGCACTTTTTCACAAATTTGTAACAGTCAGATTCCATTGTCAGCCAATAGTAACATGCCCTAAGCATCTTCTTTGCCAATGAATGTCCAATGGCATGGGTACCAAAGGAACCTTCATAGATCTCATGCATCAACATGCCTGCTCCGTGTCTATCCACACATCTGAGCAAGACCATATCATAATTTCTTTTGTATAACACATCTTCATTGAGGAAAAAGCTACATGCCAACCTTCTCAATGTCTTCCTATCTTTGTTCGACGCACCAAGTGGATATTCTTGAGTCTGAAAGAAATGCTTGATATCATAATACCAAGGTTTCTCATCTGACGTCCCCTCTGTAGCAAACACATGAGCTAGTCTATCAAAACGTCAAATTGTAATCTGAGGTACATCTTTCCAAGCATCCACTTGGTACATGGAAGCCAAAGTGGCTAAAGCATCTGCCATCTGATTCTCGTCTCTGGGAATATGATGGAATTCAATTTTATTGAAGAAAGGTAATAATCTTCTTGCATAGTATTTGCAGGGAATCAAGACAATATGACGAGTCTCCCATTCTCCTTTGATCTGATTTATTACCAAAGCTAAATCACCATTTACATCAAGAATTTTGATTTTGAGATCTATAGCCTCTTCAAGACCCATGATACAAGCTTCATACTCCACCATGTTATTGGTACAATTAAATGTCAACCTTGCAGTAAAATGGATATGCGGCCCATGGGGAGTGATAATCACGGCACCAATTCCTTTTCCATAAGCATTTACAACTCCATCAAACACCATACCCCATCAGGATTCGGGATCAGGACCTTCTTTGGGCAAAGGTTCATCATAATCTTTAACTTTAAAATACATCACATCCTCATTAGGGAAATCATATTTAACAGACTGATAATCATCAACCGGTTGGTGAGCAAGGTACTCTGCCAATAAACTACCTTTAATAGCCTTCTGAGTATGGTATTCAATATCACATTCAGACAACAACATCTGCCAACAGGAAATTATTCCAGTAAGAGAAGGCTTTTCAAAAATATACTTAATTGGATCCATTTTGGAAATCAACCAAGTAGTGTGATTCAACATATATTGCTGCTATTTTTTTACTGCCCAGGCCAAAGCACAACATGGTTTTTCTAGCATAGAATATTGTGACTCACAGTCAGTGAACTTCTTGTTAATTAATAAATGGTATATTCTTTTCTTCATGTTTCATCTTGTTGTCCCAAAATACAGCCCATTGAGTTATCCAACACAGTCAGATACATAATCAACGGTCTTCCTTCAACAGGAGGGAGCAAGATAGGAGGCTCAAGCATATACTCTTTAATGCTTTCAAATGCCCTTTAGCAATCATTCATCCACACACAACCTTGATCTTTCTTTAACAGCTTGAAGATTGGTTCACATGTTGCAGTCATATGGGAAATAAATCTAGAAATGTAATTTAAATGTCCAAGGAAGCCTCTAAATTTCTTTTCAGTTCTTGGTGCATGCATTTCTTGAATTTCCTTAACTTTATCAGGATCAACTTCAATTCCTTTTTGACTAACAATGAAACCTAGAAAACTTTCCTAAACGAACACCAAAAGTACACTTATTTGGATTCAAGTGGAGATGATACTTCCTCAAACGCTGAAAAAATTTCAACAAGTCTTCAATATGCCCTTCCTCAGTCTGAGATTTAGTGATCATATCATCAACATATAATTTGATTTCCTTATGCATCAGATTATGGAATAAGGTTGTCATAACCCTCTGGTACGTTGCACCAGCATTCTTCAACCCGAAAGGCATCACTATGTAACAGAATGTTCCCCAGGGTGTGATAAATGTTGTTTTTTCCATGTCCTCAGGAGCCATGCTAATTTGATTGTATCCCAAAAATCCGTCCATAAATGAGAACACTTCAAATTTTGATGTGCTATCAACCAACATATCAATATGTGGTAATGGGAAATCATCTTTTGTAATTTCTTAATTCAAATCTCTATAATCAATGCACATGCGACTTTTCCGTCTTTCTTTGGTACTGGAACAATATTGGCAATCCACTGAGGGCACACTAATGTGACAAGAAAACCAACATCAATCTACTTCAAAACCTCTTCTTTAATCTTCATTGTCATGTCAAGATGAGTTCTTCGCAGCTTCTACTTGATTGGTGAACATTCGAGCTTTAGAGGAAAATAATGTTTCACAATATTGGTGTCCAAACCAGGCATGTCTTGGTAAGACCAAACAAATATATCCACATACTATTTCAGCAACTCGATCAACCTGCTCTTCACATCGGGATGAAGCAGTGCCCCAATCTTGACTTCTTTTAAATCTTCTTCTAAACCCAAATTAATTGTCTCCAACGACTCTTTATACGGTTGAATGGTATTTTCCTTGCGCTCAAGCAACCGTGAAACCTCTTTTGGGATTTCATGATATTCTTTTTCCTCACGCTCAAGCAACCGTGTAGGGTCATTACACTCAACGGGTTTTTTAAATAATCTGCACATATAATTTATGATTGATTTTAGAAACTGACACATGTAACATGTGATTATGCATCTTTATTTATGGTTATTATTTATTTCGAAGGATTTTTCTGATTACCATTTTCCAAGAAAAAACGAAAAAAAAGACACAAATTAGAAATCAAAAACAGCTTTTATTAATGATCTTAAAATTCAAAACAAAAGACACGCCCATACCACATCACTTTCACCTTGGGCAAAGTGAAAGACTTTTTAAAAGACCAACAAAAAACAAATTACTTTGAAATATGAATGCAAGAAGGAATACCAACAGTGATCCAATTCTGGATTCCGACTCCATCTATCATAAAGTTCGGCATCTCTTGCTCTGGCTTATTTTCGAGAATAGCATTGATGTTTGGAGTAGTCAAATGGAGATATCCTGCACTTTGAAATATGTCTTGATACTTACTAAAAGTGGACTCTGGCTTCACAATTTCATTATTCATAGAGAAACTCAAACCGGTCCTATTCTTATTCACAGGTGGATTAATAACATGCCCATAAACCTTGATAGGGCCCTTCTCACTACCTATCGCGCATCCTTAAATGAGGTGATAGAATCTTCATTCTTCCTTATATTATCAATAGACAAAGCTTGGAACTGAGTTCTAACAGTGGCTTCATCAACTTCTACAATGCTAAAGGAAGACAAATGAGATATCAATAGAGCTTGCTCACAGTTCACAATAACTACCTTTCCTTCATAGATAAATTTTAGTTTTTGATGCAATGTTGAAGTAATAGCTTCTGCTTCATGGATCTATGGTTGTCCTAATAAACAGCTATAGGCTGGGATAATATCCATAACCTGAAAGGTGATTTGGAATAAGTGCAGACCTATGTGAATAGGTAAATCCACCTCTCCAATGACATATTTTCTCGAACCATCAAAATCTTCTACTATAATGCCACTAGGGCGTATGGGAGTTCCCTGGTATTTGAGCTTCATGAGAGTGCTTCTTGGCATGACATTCAAAGAAGATCCATTTTTATCATCATATTGGACAAAGAATCATTCTTACAATTCATAGATATATGCATAGCCAGGTTATGGTTTCTCCTTTCATCAGGTAATTCCTCATCAAAAAAACTCAAATTGTTACAAGACATAATATTCACCACAACAACGTTGAACTGATCCAGAGATATATCCTTTTGAAAAAAATCCTGATCCAACACCCTTGTTGCAACTGGTTTTAAATTTGAGAATCACCACCCTTAATTTTTATCCTAAGGAAGGGAATATAAAGGATAACCCTAAAAAGTTAGAGATTCTAGGTTGTTGACTCGGTTCTAGACGAAGGGAAGGTGTTAGGAATCCCTCATCTACCTTGTTTACAAGGATACTAGGGTTAGAAGCACATTTTTAGGAAAAGGGTTTTAATATTTTTTAGAAGAACTCGCCACGATTTTAATCGTATGCATACGTATCCTCTTAGGAGGAATAAGAATCCCATTTCGTAGTTCGCATGGGTTTGTGTTTTTTATAGATTACGAAGATATTTCAAATTCTCCTTGTACTTAGTCTGGGTGTGTGAATAGCGGAGATTTTAGACAAAGCGTGCAGTTAATCAAAATATTATCGTAATCCTTTTTGAAAATTAATTGTTGAATTAATTTATTATGAAAAATAATTTATTGTTGGTTGAATATTTTTTATGTATTAATTGTAAAAAAATATCTTATTAAATGCATGATTGAAAATAATTTAATGTAATAAATAAATAAATTTTTTTGATGAATTTAGAAAAATGATATTTGATTTATTAATAATAATAATAATAATGTAATTATAAATATATTGAAATATAAAAAATATAAAAATAAAAATAAAATAATAGAAGAAATTAAATAAAAACTCAGAAGGGTGTAAACTATGTTAAGGTAGTAAAATGACGAGGTGTTAATAGTATGGGCCTGAATTCAGATATTGAATTCAGGCCCAAAATCGCAAGGGGGTACATTTTTGGTCAAGGCAGAAAGATGGGGAGCGTGAGAAGTAGGGGGCCGAAGTCCAGATTTTGGATTGGGTCCTTCTGGCTGGGGGCGTATCTTTTTACATGGCTAGCAAAACAAAAACATGAGTGAGTGTGTTTGGTAACGGGCCTAGACCAAAGGTTAGGAGTTCGTTTGGACTTCGTGTAGGGGAGCGCATGGTATTACAATGGACAGGCGTGTTGGTACCGCGTGACGATGATCATATGGTGATGATTGGAAGGAATATGGTACCCATCGAAGGCGCGTGCGTACTGGATCGCTGGATACAATATAATTTTATTTGTTTTCATTTCATTTTCATTTCTCTTTCGCCTTTTACTCTCAACTATTTCCCTTGCTCTTTCTCTAACCCCCACCTCTCTTCACTCCTCTCAACCTAAACAACAAAACCCTAGGCAGTCCCAAGCGTCGGGGCAACCCAAATCCACAGTTACTCAACCTTACGCGATGATTTAACCACCCAAACCACCCCAAAATCACAAAAGATAAGATAAGTATTCATGGTGGTTTACCTCTGATGTGCGTTCCTTACGTCTCTGAGCTTTGATCTCGTTTCTGATCCTTTTCCTCTTCGTGGTGCAGGTACGATGGTGGTGGCTTGACGGAGGCGCGGTAGAGGTTGAATCAGTGACGACTCAAACAGATTTAGGGTTTCGGATCTCGAAACACAAATCCCAAGCAAGGACGTGAGCGGCAAGGAGACGATTCTTCTACTCCTTCTACTCTGTTCTTCAGTGAAAAAAATTCCTTTTGTCAAACTTTCTTCCCCCCCTTCCTCTATAAATTTCTTTAGGATTTATAGTCTTTTAGGGTTTATAGTTTAGGAAATAATTTTATGAGATGAACGTTACTATTAGATTATTTAGGAAATTAGGGATTTGTAATTGATTTGTTTGTAATTGTATTGTAATCTGTAATAAGAAGTTTCTTTTTTTTATTCGATTGGATTCATGTATTGATTATGTTATACAACATGTTGAGATTTGGTTTATTCTGTAAAATATCCAGATGATTAATGCGAGATCTATTTTTGATTTGTTGATTCAAACATTACTTGTTTCTAACCTAACGTGCATTTCTTCCTTTGGTTTGGTCTTTGGGCTTGGATTGTAAAGATTTTGGGCCATGTGATTAAAGATTAAAATTCAACTCTTACTTTATTTAGTCAGCACTTAATTAGAAAACAAATCAAAAAATGATTAAGTTTATGAAATAATGTTTCTAATAGTAATATTATAAAAGCTAATGCAATTTATTTTAAAATAAACAAACACTGAAATGGGCCGAAAATGGTTTTAATTTACTGATCCTTAAAAACAAAATTCCTCATGGACCTCTCTGGTTTAGGACATACACCCCTCAAGTATTAACTAAAACATGCCTTTGTATTCTTAGTGTGTCGATCTGTTTAATAACTACACTCCCCCAAGTGATAGTATACCCCCCTTTTATGAACTAAAATGGACCTAAACTCTGCATGGCCTAAGTGACTAAAATGGGTCTTTCTGATTTTAAAAATTCCACCAGCTTTTAATTTAAATACAAACTCCTATATAACAATGCACTTCCCTTTTTTAACTTGACATGAACTTTTAAAAACCTAATGGGCCATCAGATATTGGTGGTCCATTTTGGATCAATACACCTCTCTTTGACTTTAAAACCCCATGAGTATTTTAACAAATAATGATTTATAAAGCAAAAAGATAATTTTGGAAATTAAGAAATAGAAACCAGTAGGGAAAATTTGGGGTATGACAGCTATCCCTATTTAATTAATTTTCGATTGAATAGTGCGAGAATACGCAAGTATCGCATGTTTCGATTGGAAGTTTATTAAATATTGGAATTCCCCAAAATTTGTCTGAAGGATTATAAGGATACGATGTACAACGTTCCCATGGGTATGAAGAGTAGGCGTAGATAATGATATATCATCTAACCAACATTTTCACCAAAGTTTGTTTTAACTTAGATATGACGATGCAGATAATTCACCGGTATTTAAAAGAGATTGTAAATTTTGCATATTTACCATAACCTAGGAGGTAAATGATACAAGTTTGAAAAGTTGACTTACTAATGCTTGAGAACTAATATAGTAAGTTTGTGACACAGGTTTCGTATATTCATCGCAACCCAGAGGATGAATAACATAGAGCTTGATAATACACTGCTGCTTGGAGACTAACGCAATGAGCTAAAGATTTTTTGTATACCTACCATAGCCTAGAGGATAGATAATATGATCTTGAAACTAGATATTTGGAACTTGGAAACCCGATATCGATTGTGTCAGCCCTCAACAAAGACTCGATAACCAAATGAAATATACTAGATTTGAAGCGATGGAACCTAAATTCACTGATGACTTCGGTTATGTCAGCCCTCAACCAAGACTATCAAGATGAAGAAAATAAAACCCTAAATTCATCGATGATGTCAGTTGTGTCAACCCTCAACCACGAATATCAACATGAAGAAAATAAAACCCCAAATTCATCAATGATGTCGGTTGTGTCATCCCTCAACCATGACTATCAATATGAAGAAAATAAACCCCAAATTCATCGATGATGTCGGTTTTATTAGCCCTCAACCATGACTATCAACATGAAGAAAACAAACCCCAAATTCATCGATGATGTCGGTTGTGTAAACCTTCAACCACGACTATCAACATGAAGAAAATGAACCCCAATTTCATCGATGATATCTGTTGTGTCAGCCTTCAACCATGACTATCAACATGAATAAAATAAACCCCAAATTCATTGATGATGTCGGTTGTTTCATCCTCAACCATGACTATCAACATGAAGAAAATAAACCCCAAATTCACGATGATGTCGGTTGTGTCATCCTCAACCATGACTATCAATATGAAGAAATAAACCCCAAATTAATTGATGATATCGGTTGTGTCGTCCTCAACCATGACTACAAACATGAAGAAAATAAACCCCGAAATATATTGATGATGTCATTTGTGTCGTCCTCAACCATGACTATCAATATGAAGAAAATAAACCCCAAAATTCATCGATGATGTTGGTTGTGTTATCCTCAACCATGACTATCAACATGAAAAAAATAAACCCCAAATTCATGATGATGTCGGTTATGTCATCCTCAACCATGACTATTAACATGAAGAAAATAGACTCCAAATTCATTAATGTTGTCGGTTGTGTCGTCCTCAACCATGACTATCAACATGAAGAAAATAGACCCCAAAATTCATTGATGATGTTGGTTGGGTAATCCTTAAGCATGACTATCAACATGAAGAAAATAAACCCCAAATCCGCAATGATGTCGGTTGTGTCGTCCTCAACCATGACTATCAGCATGAAGAAAATAGACCCCAAATCACTTAAAGCTTGAATCATATAGTTCGCACAGATAAGCTTGCTAATGATGTACCCCAAGAAAATTTGTAATTTTAACCAAAGTAGCTTTGCAAGATGCCACGCATGCATAATGCCCTAAATTGATGTGTTATCCAAGTGTGGTGTATTCCCTAAATTTTTAAAATGTGTATGTACCAAAATGCTTATGTGTTTATGCCCCAAATGTTTGTATGTGTATGCCCCAAGTATTTACATATGTTTTTGATAATTCTTCTTTATTAAACTATCGAGTTCTTGTAGTCACCAACTCCCCAATGTTGTTTATTGGCAATTATTGCATCTCCGAGTTGATTTGGATTTGGTGAAAAGTGTCAGCAAGATCTTGATGTCTGTATCGTAGGCGCGGGCATAGGTATGGACATAGACGTGGAAGTTGGCATGGACATTGACATAGTCATAGACGTGGGCATGGGCGTAGAAATAGGCGTGGACATGGACGTAGACGTGGATTTTCTTTCGACATTTTTCTAACCAGACAAAACTTTGATGCTTTATCAAATGCTTTTTGGTGTTTCTGTATGTTAGATGCACCAAATGTTATGGATGACCTTGATACTTTGATATGGTTATGTGTACGTCATGCTTGATGTGAGGCTTTTTAACAGGAAATATAATGTCGATATTTCCAAGGAATCTACTGTCGATATTCAAATGAGAAGTACCTTCTGCCGGGGTCTTCTGGATAATCATCTATCGAGATTAACCAGGAGAATCTACTACCGAGATTCTGTCGAGAAAATACCTTCTGTCGAGGTCTTCTAGATAATCATCTGTCGAGATCAACCAGGGGAACATTCTACCAAGATTCGATTGTGAATTACCTTCTGCCGAGGTCTTCTGGATAATCAACTGCCGTGATCAACCAGGGGAATCTACTGCCAAGATAGATTGTGAATTACCTTTTGCCGAGGTCTTCTGGATAATCAACTGTCAAGATTAACCAGGGGAATCTGCTGCCGAGATTCAATGTAGAATTACCTTCTGCTAAGGTCTTCTGGATAATCAAATGCCGAGATTAACTAGGGGAATATTCTGTTGAGAAATTACCTTCTATCGAGGTCTTCTGGATAATCATCTGTCGAGATTAACCAAGGGAATCTACTATCGAGATTCGTTGTAGAATTGATAACTTAATCAACAATAATGATTGTCTTCATATAAAAAAAGGTTTATGCTATGCGTGTAAATTTGATTGATGCATGAAATGTAATGATTGATTGACGCATGTAATGTAATGATTGATGCATGTAATGAATGACTTGGATATGTGTAAATGGATGTTGGACTTTGAAATGAGAATGCGTAATTGGGCTTTTTGAGATATTATCGACCCATGTTGTTAGACTTTGTCAGATGGATGAGATGATAAGTATAGCTCGATTCTGGATCGAGGAGCCCTAATGCATAATTTATGCAGCCTTACGCTTTATAATTATGACTCGAGTGCTTTTTTTTAATGGTGCCCCTGTGATGGGTCATGGATGATTGGAGTGAGAGGTTTTCCTATGCGACAAGGTTACTTGTCACATGATGTTTGAATGTTATGCTATCATGATTTCCCAATACTCGATTTGAACTCGAAGATTGTTGATGTAGGAGAAAGATCCATTGCAGATTATAAAAGTACGTCGAGAGCTTGTCTCTATGTGGATTGTCTTTCCCTAATGTGTTGGTAGGGTCTTGGAGGAGATTCTCATTTATATGAGCTTGGAAATAATTTGATCATAATGTGAATAACCCCACTATTTTGCATTATGCCCTTGATTAAAAGACTTTTGAAAATGTTTGGCTTTGATGAACCATTTTGAATCAACTCCTTTTGATCGAGTCTTGCAGTGGTTTGCTCCACTATTCGAATTTTGAAAGATGTACCCCTCAATCTCCAGGATCTGGAGGAAGCACCCTCAGAAGGAACTTAGACCTCATCATGTGTTTGACATAGATTACCCCAAGTATTCGAAGCTTGAAAAGTTTGTACTTAAAGTTGCTTGAAGAGAAATTTGGACCCTACGTATAGTATGATGAACTTGGTACGTACTGCCCCAACATTTGAGTCTTGGAAGGTTTCCCTTGATTACCAAGGCCTTGAGAGGTTTGTTAAAACGAGGAAACCAAGTTATACCCTATTATGGTATGACTTGGTTAAGGAATGCTCCTTCGAAAGGTATGCCTCTGATTGAACAGCGCTTTGAAATTTGATCCAAGTTGATTGAATCTAAATGATCACCCCTTGTGATATGCCCCTACGATCATTATTATTTGTCCTTGTCTATAGGGATCCTTTTAGATTCTTTGCCCCTAATTAGAAGCTTCTTGGAAATGTTGCCTTTGATCAGATCAATTTTGAAATCTCATTGATGCTAAGTATTAATTCGTAGATAACATTATATATTTTGAAAAATTAATCCTAATGTGATGCACATGAAAGTTCTTGAAATCGAAGTTTGAATAGAAATGGATGATTTATAGAGGGATGTTCGAAGAAGTGACGTAATTAGAAATAATTTTAAAAAACATATGAGTCAGTTTAACACAACTTTGTCGAGTATGTTATCATAGTTAACCTTGCTTTAATTAGAAATTTTGAAAGTTGTAACATGGTCGTGGTTCATGGTTTAAGAAAAAAAGGTATAAGGGTCAAAAGTTATTTAACCCACCCAATTCTCCTTGATGTTATCCAGTCCTATTTTTAATTAATGCAACATATGCGTTTAATCCCCAAGAGAAATTTCGTAGTCGCGCAGATGATGAGAAGCGTAGATAAAGATCCAAGCGCTGATGAAAAGAATTGATAAGATCCAAGTATTGATAAGATCTAAGCATTGATCAGAAGCATTTGAGGTGGCAGTCACAAGATAGTTCTCCGATTTTGTTTTCAATCCCTTATTTTTGCATGGGCCGATTTTTTTGAATTTTTCAGTCCATCGGGATGCCCTAACTTTTGCCTAAGTCAAGTTTTTTCGATTTTTACTTGACTTAGCGGGCTTTATTTCTCCTTTTGAATTTATTTTTTCTTTTCTATTTTGACACTTGTGATGTTCATGCTGATTGTTGTAAGCTTCATCTTCATCGTTTCCTCGATCTTGATTGATGTACTAAGGAAGAAGACGTCGTGGACTTTGTCTTCGTTAATTCCTTAATCTTGGATGATGAATGTGAGGAAGATGATGTGCTCGAACCTTCTCTTAAATAGTTCTCTCAATGATGTATCGAGGAAAGATATATGCTTGAACCTTTGCTTATATCATTTCGATTCTCCTGGGATTTGAATGCGTCATCGAATTAATTGAAAACTACCATACCCCTGGTTGAAATTAAGGTTTTTTATTTTAGAAAATAGACAAAACTCCAACTCCTGACTCAAGGGGGTTGACTATGGATTAACTTCCTTATTTCTCCACTATTTAGGAATTGAAACAATGCCTTACATCATCAACCCGATCTTACCATTGAAAGCATAGTTTAGCGAAATTTGATTATTTAGTTTACATCATTCTCCCTCAAAGTTTATTAATTGAGAATGGAAGAGTGAAAAGTGAAATGGAAAGTGATGAAAAAGTGAATACAAATGAACAGATTTCGAAAACATGCATGATTATTTTATTAGAAATATTGATCCAAAGATACAAATTTACACCAAATGAAACTTAGCAACTAAGAAATTACAATTTGAAATTGATAATGTCTAATGATCATAACTAAGAGCTTTTTAGTTGATCCACTGGCTTTAGGAGATGCTTCGTATTTCTTGGACTTGTCAAAGAATGGGGGTGACCCTGGACTCTTCTTGGGCATACTTATCTCATTGATATGGCAGTAGCTCTTGATGTAGAAGAATCACCAATGGCATTTAAGGTGCCGCGTAGGCCTGTAGTCGTCATGGTGAAGGGTTGCCTTCTCTCTCCAATAAGATTTGTAGGACCAAGCTCTATTGAGTCTCTAATAGATAATCTTATTTTTACATGGTTTCAGACTTTCTTAAGTTTGTTTGCAGGTACCAAGAAATCAACTAGCATATGGATGATGGTTGGATAAGGGAGGAGGTGGAAATGCATGAGATGCAAATGTATGGATGTATGTAAATGCATGGGTATGCAAAAATGCATTTTTTTTCTTTTGGGTATGCAACAAAGTTTCATGGATATGAAACGCGACACAGACATAGTATGAGGGTAGACATAGGGGTACCCTATATAGGTTTAATGGTAGATATGAAAATGATAATGTCCTACACTGACTCAGAGATTGAGACAGACAGGAACTCTTGAAGATAATGATAGATATGGAAATAAGGATACCATATATTGACTCAGAGAATGAGATAGACAAGAACTCCTTAAGGATAAAGAAAGAAGAAGAATCCCTACAGGCTAGAGATTATATTATAAAAAGACGGAAGCCTTACAAGCTAAAGATAATAGTGAAAGAAAATATAACCCTTGCGGTTTTAGGGATTATAGTGGGATTTGTGAAAGGTATCCTTAGTTGGTAGGTTCCTAGTATTGGCCTATGGATAATCTACCATCCCCATAAGGTGGCTTTCTTAAGGGTATCATGAATAACACTATAGGGAAAGGCATAAGGGCCTCCCTTAAGGGGAGTCTTTTTACAGACCGAGACTTTCGTCTCTAGGTCATGTAAGGTCTCATCATGAGTTTTTGGTTTAAAGGTCATACAAAGAGTCATAGGTGTAATCCAAAGTCCTACTTCCCAATAGGATGTCTCTCAAGAAGTATTCATTTTGTAGAATTCCACCGACTCTAGGCGAAGTAGTCACATAAACTCATAGGCCTGATGTAACCCCTTGGCTAATAGACGAACCTTCTTTCTAAGGTTTTTTTGAAAATATTTTTGCAAAATTTTAAATCCCTCCACAAATATAATAATGTAATGAATAATAAAAAGATAAGCAGAAAATGAATAAATAATTAAATGAGCAAGAAATATAAACCCAATAAATAAGGAAAACCCTAAAACTAAAAGATGAGGCTTCTAAACCTAGGGTTGAGTCCCCAGCAGAGTCGCCAACTGTTGCAACTGGTTTTAAATTTGAGAATCGCCACTCTTAACTTTTATCCTAAGGAAGGGAATATAAAGGATAACCCTAAAAATTTAGAGATTATAGGTTGTTGACTCGGTTCTAGATAAAGGGAAGGTGTTAGGAACCCCTCATCTACCTTGTTCACAAGGATACTAAGGTTAGAAGTGCATTTTTAGGAAAAAGGGTTTTAATATTTTTTAGGGGAACTAGCCACGATTTTAATCGTATGTCTACGTATCCTCTTAGGAGGAATCAGAGTCTAATTTCGTAGTTCGCGTGAGTTTGTGTTTTTTATAGATTACGAAGATATTTCGAATTCTCCTTGTACTTAGTTCGGGTATGTGAATAGCGGAGATTTTAGACAAAGCGTGCAGTTAATCAAAATATTATCGTAATCCTTTTTGAAAGTTAGCTTTTGAATTAATTTATTATGAAAAATAATTTATTGTTGGTTGAATATTTTTTATGTATTAATTGTAAAAAAATATCTTATTAAATGCATGATTGAAAATGATTTAATGCAATAAATAAATAAAATATTTTGATGAATTTAGATAAATGATATTTGATTTATTAATAATAATAATAATAAATATAATATTGTAATTATAAATATATTGAAATATAAAAAATACAAAAATAAACAATATAAATAAAATAATAGAAGAAATTAAATAAAAACTCATAGGGGTGTAAACTATGTTAAGGTAGTAAAATGAGGAGGTGTTAATAGCATGGGTCTGAATTCGGATATTGAATTCAGGCCTAAAAGCGCAAGAGGTACGTTTTTGGTCAGGGCAGAAAGATGGGGAGCGTGAGAAGTAGGGGGCCCAAGTCCAGATTTTGGATTGGGCCCATCTGGTTGGGGGCGTATCTTTGTACATGGCTAGCAAAACAAAGACAATAGTGGGTGTGTTTGGTAACAGTTCGGCCCAAAGGTTGGGAGTCTGTTTGGACTACGTGTAGGGGAGCACATGGTATTACGATGGACATATGCGTTGGTACCGTGTGACGATGATCATACGGTGATGACTGGAAGGAATACGACAATGATCGAAGGCGCACACGTACTGGATCATTGGATACAATATAATTTTATTTGTTTTTATTTCAGTTTCATTTCTCTTTCGCCTCGCTCTCTCTGAAATGTTTCCCCTATTCTTTCTCTAACCCCCGCCTCTCTTCACTCCTCTCAACCTAAACAACAAAATCCTATGCGGTCCCAAGCGGCAGCGCAACCCAAACCCACAGTTACTCAACCTTGTGTGATGGTCTAACCACCCAAACCACCCCAAAATCTCAAAAATTAAGCTAAGTATTTGTGTTGGTTTACCTCTAATGTGCGTTCCTTGTGTCTCTGAGCTCTGATCCCGTTTCTGATCCTTTCCCTCTTCGTGGTGCAGGTACGACGGTGGTGGCTTTACAGAGGCGTGGTAGAGGTTGAAGCAGTGACGGCTCAAACAGATTTAGGGTTTCATATGTTGAAACCCAAATCCCAAGCAAGGAGGCAAGTGGAAAGGAGATTATTCTTCTACTCCTTCTACTCTATTCTTCAGTGAAAAATTTTCCTTTTGTCAAATTTTCCCCCCTTCCTCTATAAATTTCTTTAGGCTTTATAGTCTTTCAGGGTTTATAGTTTAGGAAATAATTTTATGAGATGAACGTTATTATTAGATTTTTTAATAAATTAGGGATTTGTAATTGATTCATTTGTAATTGTATTGTAGTCTATAATAAGAAGTTTCTTTTTTTTATTTGATCAGATTCATGTATTGATTATGTTATACAACATGTTGAGATTTGGTTTAGTCTGTAAAATATACAGATGTTTAATGCGATATCTGTTTTTGATTTATTGATTCTGACAGTACTTATTTCTAACCTAACATGCGTTTCTTCCTTTAGTTTGGTCTTTGGGCTTGAATTGTAACGATTTTGGGCCATGTGATTAAAGATTAAAATCCAACTCTGGCTTTATTTAGTCCGCGCTTAATTAGAAAATAAATAAAAAAATGATTAAGTTTATGAAATAATGTTTTTAATAGTAATATTGTAAAAGCCAGTGCAATTTATTTTAAAATAAACAAACACTAAAATGGTCCAAAAATGGTTTTAATTTACTGAGCCTTAAAAACTAAATTCCTCCTGGGCCTCTCTGGTTTAGGACATACACCCCTCAAGTTTTAACTAAAAGATGCCTCTGTATTCTTAGTGGGCCGGTCTGTTTAATCACTACACCCCCAAGTGATAGCATACCCCCTTTTATGAACTAAAATGGACCTAAACTCTGAAAGGGCCTAAGTGACTAAAATGGGTCTTTCTGATTTTAAAAAGTCCACCAGCTTTTAATTAAAACACAAACCCCTATATAACAATGCACCTCCCTTTTTTAACTTGAGATGAAAATTTAAAAACCTAATGGGCCATCATATATTGATGGTCCTTTTTGGATCAATACACCCCCTCTTTAACTTTAAACCCTCCATGAGTATTTTAACAAATAATGATTTATAAAGCAAAATGATAATTCTGGAAATTAAGAGATATAAACCTCCCTTTTTTACCAATGTCTTTAAAAGATAGGAGACCAGATCTTACCATCTTCTGCACTTCATACTTCAATGGATAACAATTTTTAATGTTGTGCTTATGGGCTCCTTGATGAAAAGCACAAGTTTGATTAGCTTTACAATACCATTGCAAAGTTGAAGGTATAGCAGGAGGAGGCCTAGTCTGCACCAGGCTCTTTTTAATCAAAGCTGGAAATAATTCTACATAACTCATTGGGATAGGATCAAAATCTTCCCTCTTCTGACCTTACCCTTGATTACATTTTTATGGTGCTCTTTGATAGGCGACAATATTCGGAGCTACATTGACGAACAGAGTTACTGAAGCAACTTGCTTTTGATGTTGATGACGTCTTCTTGGAGGTCTAACTCTTCTTTCTTGAACAACAACATTCTTTTATCCTTATTTCTTTTTAGAAAATCCATATGATGATTTCTTTGTTCCACTAGAACCTTCATCTTTTGACAACCATCCATCCCTGATAGCACCCTCTAGACGAACACCCATACTTACCATGTCAGTGAAATCACTTGGCGCACTCGCCAGCATTCTTTCATAGTAAAATGAACCAATGGTTTTTAGGAAGACCTTAGTCATTTCTTGATCTCCCATTGGGGGTACCACTTGGGCTGTCATTTCACGCCCACGATGTGCATACTCTTTAAATGATTCTTTATCTTTTTGAGCCATTGCTCTTAGCAAGTCACAGTCAGGTTCCATAAACATGTTGTACTTATATTGCTTCAGGAAAGCTTCACCCAAATCATTAAAGGTGCGGATGTTGCTACTGTCCAATCCTATATACCATTTCAAGGTAGAACCAATTAAACTATCTTGGAAGAAATGAATAAGAAATCGTTGGTCATCAGTATGAGTGGACATCCTTCTGATATACATCACCAGGTGGTCACGAGGACAAGAATTTGTACTTCTCAAGTTATGGTACTTTGAACTTTGTTGGCACTTTCACATTAGGAACTAAGAAGAGGTCACTGACATTCTGTCTAAATAAATCTTTCCCTCGGAGAGCCTTTACTTCTTTTTGCATTTCATTGAATTGATCCTGAAAGTCATCCACTCGGTCATAAAAGCCCAAACTTTCACTTGGTGGAGGAGCAGGATGATAAACTTCATCATTAATAACAGGTATAGAATTCACTGTAGGAGGTGAAACATGATGAATCTCATTAGCAATAGGAGTAGCATGCACCACAAGAAGTGCATAAACAGCAACAGTTTGAACAAATGGAGCAACTTGAGAAGCAGGATTATAACCTTCTGGCATGAAGTTCTCAAGCATTCCCCACGGGTAACTGCAAGGCATGCGGTATTGAGTAGTAGTAACTGGAGTAAAAGAGATGAGAACTGACAGAACCTATGAAATAATAGTCATTTGTTGTGGTTGAGTAGCATGAGGAGACGGAGGAGGAGGAGGTGGTGGCTGATTCTGAGCAGCCACCAACGATTATACCAAAGAAGTTAGATTAGCCATATCGACTCTCAAAGCAGTAACTTCTTAGCGTAGCTCACGATTCTCTTATTCAAGGTTTTCCATCTTATTTCTAGAATTAGCCCGAGTATTGTAGCGATGAGACAACTTGCCAACTGAACGAAGCAGAGAAACAAGTAAGACACCTGTGAAAGGTAGGAATGCAAAAACATGTTCAAAATGATACATGATATGCAATGCGTATGATTTATTGTGTTTATTCAAGGAACTCAAAGAATTATAAACAATTGTAATTATGAAGGAAATAACACATTTGGAAATACTAAAAAATCTCATTTTAATAATAACTTTGGAATGGATTACAACTTTTAGTACAAGTTTCAATAATTCTAAGTACAAGAGAATAAAGATAGAATTTAAAAATCCTAAGGAGTCAATGCTGATTAAGATCTCTCCACACACGGATGCTTTCCCTTGAGTCTTGCAATCTGAGCCTTCAACTGCTTGTTCTCTTCTGCATACTTATCGACGACTTCTTTCCATCTACCAGAATCAGAAAATGGATAACTGGGACCTGGCTTAACTCTAGAGGAAATTAAATCCTCTTGCTTCTCCATCATCTTTACAACATGACTCTCAATAATCTCAATCAAGTCATCTTTCTCTTTCAATTCTGTTGAGTAGGACACCTCCAAAGTCTGGTTATTCTTCCATGTTTCCTTCTCTTGCTGCATCCTAACCACGGCAAGCTGAATTTCATCCACATCATCTAAGAGAGGAGGAGTAGTCCTCATAAATATCAGATATAGGTTCCTCACGAGAATAAGGCATATTCAACTGAATTCCCCTTGCTTTGTACCCAACGGAGATGAGGCTCTAAGGAAACAACTCTTCTTGGTCCCAAATCTTTTCTACCCTTTCTATGAATATGGTGTCAAGACTTTTCAATCTCTTCCTTAGCTTCCTTGTGATCTTCTCCTTCTTTGAGAAAGAAATCACTCAAATGAATGTTGTTTGGTTTTTCTCTCATTGGATATCCAAGTTTGTGGCATGCAAGAATAGGATTGTAGTTAATTCCTCCCTTCGTACCAAGAAGAGGCACATTGGGAAAAACACCACAACTATCAATAATCTTCACATAATAATAAGATTGATGATACCAACCAATGTCAGAATGAGTGAGAGCCATAATATTTGGTTCCTAACATGACTTCTTCTTGATATCCCAAAAAGCAGCAGACTGAGGTAAGTGAGAAATAAACCACTGATATAAAAACGATGTGCAACAAATAATCATCCCTTCCTAATAGGAATTTTGAATATGAGAATAATAAGTATCTCCTAGCAGTGTAGGGACTGGATTCCTAATCACAAAAATCCTAATGGCATTAACATCCCCAAATTTGTCGATGTTGGGAAACAAGAACAATCAATAGGCAAGAAAAGCAAAGATAACCTCAAAAACATTTGTACTCTTTATCTTGACAAAGTTACGAGCTATCTCCAATAGGAACTGAGCAGGTAAACCTCTGACTCCTCCTTTGGTAGTCATCTTAGCCTCAATATCATACCTCTTCAAGGGATTTATGGTAGGTATCTCATGATACTTGGGCTCTCCTTCTAAGTCGGTGAAAGGAACACAATCAGTAATATGTAAACCAAGTAAGTAAGAATACGCGTCCAATATGGGCATCAACTGATAATCACGAAAAGTAAAACACCGGTATAACAGATCATAGAACTGGAACAATGTAGAGGCACAATATTTCCTTCATCTTGAGCTTCATAAGAGGCACAATGGCTCTATACTTGTTCCAGAAATCTATAGGACTCTCAATCTCAGGAATCAAACTCATCAGTTCCTTTATCTTAGGATCCTTGAAATTGTACTTCCGAGTCTTTCTCATTCCAAAACCCATTGTCAAAAAAGTACATGAGATATTTGCAAAAGTCAATCTTAAGTTCCTTGAAAAACTGTTTAAAGAATGCTCATGGGTGCATGAATGCATGATGATGCAACAATCACACACAAGATCACAAACATGGGGGTTCATAGGTTCGATGCCACGAGCATGAAGTCAAAGGTACTACCCACAAGGTAAGTACTAATGGTTTATCACATGCCGAACAAGGTTCTAAGGAAATCCCAGAGTCTACATTCTTCCTTCGGATATTACCAACATCCCGGTTAGCTCGGTAATTAGCAATATTCTCAGGGAAAACTCGTCTAAGTGCAGCATCGCGTGACAACTACTTCCAGATTCCTCCATTATAGTCTTCACACTACACCTAAAAGGCCAAGATGGGTTAAGGGTTCTACGGATTCTCAACTTCGTGGACTCCCAGTTCGAAAGAAGCAATGTCTTCCTGATTGCTCAGTAAACAAATACTACAATCAAAGGGGCCTCCACTGAGTGGAGAATATCATGTCTCCTTTTTTGGAATTACACCTTCAAAGTTAACATAACTATATTTCCTGACCTATCTTAAGTTTGCCCAAGTCCAGGTGTAGGACTTATAAGAGATCACCAAGCACCCTGAAAACCAGAAAAATTCAGACATGCGTATATACAACAAATAATAGCACATACATAAATAAATAAAGATAAGCTCAACCCACTTAGAGAGATATCCCCAGTGAAGTCGCCAGTCTTCTGTAGCGGTAGAAATATTGAGACTAAGCCATTGGATTGACTTAACTCGTACAAATCAAATAAAAAATTGCCACTGTGCTTTATTATTTCCAAAGGAAATGGGAAAAGAGAGAATAAACCCAAAAAAAGGGGGAGAAAATATAGGTACGGGGGTTGGTTATGAAAAGGGAAGGTATTAGCACCCTAAACATCTACGGTACTCCACGAACCTCTTTGAAAATCTGTGTATTTTGGCTATAAAAGGTGTATACAAAAAATAGATTGTGGAGATGAGAAAATAAGTGGTTTTTACAATTTTTCCATATGTCGTGGTTGCGAATCTTTAGTGCCTACGTACTACCTTCCATGCAATAGGGGATCAAGGCACTCGTATTTCACCTCAAAAATTTTAAAACACATGTGTGTTGGTTAATTTTAAGAGAAGAGACATCATCATCATATTCGAGTGGAAAACATACTTACTACCTACGATTATGAAAAAGGAGAATTTGCACCATCTCAAAGTGGAGGATATAGCTTGGATTTTAAAATTAACAAAGCCTCACTCAACACCTAAGTGGAAAATATCTCACTTCACTACATATCGTAAAAGTATAATAGCTCGCGTCACTACAAGAATATACAAGAGTCTAATATTTTGAGAAAAGTTTTAAAAGTAAAAAGCCAATGTGGCAAGATGGTTTGAATAAGGTTAATGACTTTTAGTCTTGAGAAAGATGTCAAAGTATGATTAAATTGATTAAAATTTGACTAAGAAAAGATTTTCGAAAATGCATGGACCTAATTCCAAGTTTATTATAAAAGTCGTTCAAGTTAGAAGACAAGAAGAGTTTCGAAAAGGAGAGAAAAGATTTTTGAGATTAAAGAAGATAGGAGGAGATGAAGGGACTATCCTAAAAAATAAGGTAAAAGCTAAGGAAAATAACGATCTAAACAACAAGAAGCTAACACTTGACATAAGAAGTAAATGTAGAATTTCCATCCTTTAGATTGAAATCAAGCAAGCTAAAATACTAAACCTCTGAGGAATACCAAGATTCAAATGAGTTAAGGACCAAGAAAAGTCTTCATTGACAAAAATTGGCCAGAGTAACAACTGTATACAGAGGAATTCTCAATCACAGACAAAGCATGAAAATCAAAATAACCTGCACTCAAAAAATTCAAACCAATGCCTTGGAGTAAACCCCAGGGATTTCAAAAGATCCTGACAAAAATATCAACCAAAGATTACAGAGTTCCAAGGTCTCAAAGTATCAAGGCTTATAATCCTAAGTCCGAGAGATCCATAACTCCCTAATGTCAAGGATAGTAACCAAGTTGTCCAAGTAACTTTAAAGTTGTTAATGTTCAAGTTGATTAATAAGTGTTTTTAAAATAAAATAAAGCTCAAGTGAGCAAAGAAAAAATGACATGAAAAATAAATTCTCAAGTGAGCAAAAGAAAAAATGGCATGAAATGTAAATGCTAAAAAATAAATGGTACATAAAAGTAAAGGCACAAAATAAAGGCATAAAGTAAAGTCAATTGTTAGTGAATTAGAAGTTAGAGGTCAAATATAACAAAAGGATAGTTGAATGACCATCTTGAAGCTTGCTTATGAAAACTCATTAGAAGATTGATAAAATCAAAGCCTCTCAACAACAAGTTTCATTTGCTTTTTGTCAAGTATATCATTCATTTCAAGTGCTCAAAGCAACCAAATATGATCAACGATGTTCAAATGATTCACTTAGACCAAAATTCATGAAGTTCATTAGAGGATTGATAGAATCAAAGCCTCCTAACAATGAACCTCAAAGTTATTGGATGAAAGGTTTTAAATTAAACATACATGGGCTTGCAAATATAGGTTTAGGCCACGAATGATCATTTTTTGAATCAGGACAAATTTAGCATTATGTTAAGCAATCGTAAGTGGACTTATGTAGAAGCCACACTTATTTTGAGGTCGATCAATAGCAATCTATGTACTATACATATTAGAGAAAGGATATATAGATCATTCTCCAAAAACATGTAGCACAAGTAAAAACAAGAAAGGGTAAGATGAAGAGGGAGGGGAATGATAGTACAACCAATGTATCAGATAAAATTAGGGTTTCAAATATCATCAACATCATTCATCCATTTTAGTAGATTTGGTTTTTCAACCTATCAACACCTAAGATCCAATTTGGTTGAGGAACTTGTCCTAAAATAACACCCAAGTGACTCCAAATCATGACCAATCAAAAAAATAATAAAATATATTTAATATAAAATAAAATTTAAATGATTTAAAAAGGAAATAATTTGTAAAATACACAACATGTATTAAAATACCAAATAAAAATCCTAAAAAAATATCAGAGGTCAAACATTAGTCAACAAGTGTTGAAAAAAAAAATTAGAATTTTTTAAAGTCAAACTATTTTTTAAATATAAAGAAATATGCAAAATAAACCAAAATTTATAAAAAAAAATAGTAAAATCAAAAAATAAAAGTAAAATGAGGTCACCAATATTTTTCAACAGGTCATTGGATCCTTCTGTAATTTTTTTCAGAATTTTAAAAGATCAAAAAGTATTTTTAAACAATTAAGAAAATAAAATAAAGTAAAAAATCATAACAAAATACCGAATCACAAAATAAAATCTTGAAGAAAAAAATCAGAAAGAGAAAAATCAAAAGTATTTTTGATAATTTTTTCACAATTTTAGAAGTTGAAATGAATTTTTTATGAATTTTTGAAGTTTAAAACAATTAAAACAAAAAAACAGAAAATAAAAAATAAAACCAAAAAAATATAGACCACTGGATCAATGCCAAAATGCGTTAGTAATCAAATCCAAGAGATCTGGCGCGTTGTTCATGTTATGGTCATTAGTTAATAACATGCTGAATCATTTATTTAAAACCGATTTTGGAAAAAAATTGGCATCATGTCATTGGTTGAGAGATGACATGTCATCGTCTTCAATCTCCAGCCACGCGTGAGTTGCAGATTCCACAAATGGTAAAATTGGAAGCTCAGACCGGTGTCATTCGCTTCGTCTCATCAAGACGATTCCAATGGTACCCTTGCGAAAAATATATATTAGCCATAGCTCACTCGATTTGGAAAAAACCAGAAGAAAAAGTGAAAATGGGTTTTGAAATTAAATGCTTAATTCTCTATTAAATCACAAACCAAAAGAAGTATGAGCTTTAGAGAAGAAGAGACTACATATTAGAAGTTTATTTGAAGTGAAATGGTGAAGAATTCTACTTAACAAAGTCTGAGAATTTTTCTCTGAAACTTGACTTGGCTAGCACGATGTAGAGCACTTCAAGGCTTGGTTCTTCTTCTGTTAGCTTCAGTGAAGTTCAAGGATCAATAATCAATCAAGAAATAAGAGTTGGAAGCGCTTTAAAATCAAATTCGACGTGTCATAATTGAGAGGTGTGGAGGAAGTTTGACATAGGTTTTCTAGCTATTTAAATCTTGTAAAATGAAGTAGATAAGGTCTCTATTTATAGGAGAATGTGATTCAATGCTGGGAGAGGGTGAATGATAAGTAACTATATGAAATCGTATGTACCCTGAACATGGAAAAAGTGTCACTTCTAACTCATCAAAACTCGGATAATTCTTGTGTTTCAACCCTTAATCCAACTTTAGCAACTTTGTTAAACATGTTTAAGTGGAAAACACACACAAATTTGGTATTTAGAAGCCACATTATAGAAATCAAATTCTGACTTCAAGCAAAAACTCAGCTTCATGGAAGTAACTTCAAGAGCATGGGGCACACAATGTATGAGGCTTTATGATCTCATTCTTTTTTAAATGGAAAAATCTCACAACAAACTTAACAATATACCAAGAAAGGTAGCATTTGGATGCTTGAGCAAAAAGTTATTCAAGTTTGAAATCAAGAAAAACACATGGGTACTTGTACTTAGAAATATTTCTAAGTGTTGAGCTTCAAAGTGACCTATAATGTTCTTCAAAATTACATGTCTTTCCATTCAAAATTTGATCTTGATCCTTGAAGATGAAATGAATTAGACTCTTAAACTTAAATTGTGGAATTGAGATCATTCAAAAATCATAAAAAGTGAAAGAGTTATGGTCTTTGGAATATGATAAACAAATTTGGGGAAATTCACAAACGACCTATAATCTTTTCAATTCTTTAATAACTTTCCAAATATTTTCAAGCCTAGAACCTTGAAACAAAGTGTTAGTAGACATATCAAAGATTATTGTAGAAAAAGAATGAGCTCAATGAGATAAAAATTTACCAAGTTATGATCCTTTGAAGTCACACAAGAGAATTTGATAGCTTTCCCAAAGGACTTGTAATCTTTCCCAATCATTAGTGATCTTCCATTCAAAATTAGCCTTAGATCCTTGAAGAGAAGTTGATAAAGACCCTTTAAAGAGAATCGTGGATTTGGAATCAATCAAAAATATTGAAAAATAAGCAAGATAAGGTCATTGGAAGTCAACAAACCCTAGCTCAGAGAGTGCCAAAATGACTTGGAACCCCTTTCAACTTTTGATGATTTTTCTTGCACAATTGGATATTGTCATGTGAAGAGAATTTGTTGTAGATGATGATAAGAATCCATAGAAAAAAGAACCAACTAAAAACATTGAAAATTTAGAGAGTTATGCACATGTGATCACTGAACCAAGCACTTGCTCAATTATGTCAAACTTGTTGAATTAACCTTGAATCTTTTAAACTTTATTTGCAAAATAGAGCATGATGGGTCACATTAGACCTTGAAATGATGTCGTATTGAAGCACAATCAAAGATGGATCTTGAATCTAAATGAAACTTGTTGAAAAAAGGCATGAAAATAAACACATGAACTTATGAATCTTCTTGATGAATGCCACCACTAACCTTGAAGAAAAATTGACCTAAATAAATTGAGAGAGCTCTTTGAACAAATTTTTTTGATATCATAGACATAGCCTTGAAGCTTAAGCTCTTTCCATCCATTGAAGAACCATTTGAATTAGGACCATCCCCCAAAACCCTAGACTAGATGGTGAGATGGATGCAATTGTGTCATCACTTATAATATGATCATTCAAAGAAACATATATACATATTTTGATGTTATTTAAAAGAACACATGTTCAAGATACACATGCTTGGTTATCCCTCAAGAGCAAACCTAAATATAGGATTAAGTAGAAAGGGAGAACAAACCCTAATGTGTGATCTTGATGTATTGATAATATGAGATAATGAGAGATCTTAAGGAAACAATTAGGGTATAATAGCAGTGTTTTGAACAGGGTTATTGATCTTATAAGAGAAGTTTGGGTGGTTCCTCCATCCAGGGTTATAAGTGTTCAAATAAAGGTTTCCTTGGGCATAACTGACCTGATTCGGGCTTGGTTCAGCTAGAAAATTGCAATTGGCAGTGATATGTCCTTGGGTTCCACAAATTTCGTATCTGGTTTGTACTGCGGCTACGGGTTGTATGCAACTACGATAGTTGTAGGGTTAATGACTAAGATTTCTACTTTTTGTGCTAAGGCTTCCATCTTAGCGTTCATATGGTCTAGGATTATGACTTTGTATATACCTCCCTTTGTTTCTTTATTCTCTACTGATGCTCATTCAGTCCTTCATTTGTAATGGTTTTGCGCCATGTCTTCTATGAGTGCGCATGCTTCGGGTTATAGTTTGTTCATTAGTGCACCACCAACAGCAACATCGACAGTTAACTTTATATTGTAGTGAAGCTAATTATAGAAGGTATGGATGATCAACCATTGTTCTAATTTATGGTGTAGATAAGCTCTTAATATCTCTTTGTATCTTTCTCAAGCATCAAAAAGGGATTCACCATCCGGTTAAGTAAATCTGGTTATTTGGTTTCTTAGGATAGCAATTTTGCTTGGTGGAAAGTATCTATCAAGGAATACTTTCTTCAGGTCATTCTAAGTAGTGATTGAATTTTCCAGAAGGGAGTATAGCCATGATCTTGCTCTGTCTCTGAGGGAAAAGGGAAATAAACATAAATGTATTTCCTCATGAGGAGCGCCATCGACTTTCAATGTGTCAGCTAGTTAAATGAACACCTTTAAGTGTTGGTTTGGGTTCTCTAATAGGAGACCAACAAACTAGTTTTGCTGCACGATTTGTAGCAAAGCTAGTTTTAGTTCAAAGTTGCAAGCTGGGATAGCAGGGTTAACTATACTTGAATGAGGTTCTTCGTTAGAAGGTAAGGTATAATACTTAAGTAGATTGAGATCATGTTCTTCTGCAATTGCTCTCCTGAATCATTGGAGCAAAAGTCTTGCACGTACATATCTCTCTGGTTCTTCTATTGGGTCTTATAAAGTTCTGGTACTATGAGTTCTTCGCATTGACCAGAAAAGGGTGCCTTAATCTAGACGGTGTAACAACAAGGTTACGATATTTGACGAAATTGGTCCCTGGTGTAACACGGTGGGAGAACTGACTTGGGTGTTTTGCGTTTGATCGCAATTGTTGCGGATAGCAAGAGTCACGACCAACTTTTCTTTTATCCAATAAGGAAAGGGTGAAAAGAACAGGAAACACCTTTGAGATTATTTTCTTGAGTTCAGGGGGTAGGTTATGAAAAGGGAAGGTGTTAGCACCCTTTTCATCCGTAGTTATCTACGGGCTCTTAGTTGCTTTCTAGATCACTTTCTTTTGTTTGAAAATGTGCTTATGGTGTGAGTTTTGAAAGTATTTTGAAAAGTATATTTGTAATGGTTCTCGTTTCTATAAGAACGCGTACAAAAATCTTTGTCTTTTGAAAATGTTTCAAATGAAAGTGTTGGTGTATAAAATGTCTTTGTTGTGATCAAGCGAGAACCTAAGAGCATCCTACCTACTCAAAAGGTCTATGTTCTTTTCCTCCTCCTTTATATGTTGCTATCTTACCATTGATTTGGTAAGAAGCCCCATCGTTGGATGTGAAGGAACGGGCGTGGGACGTTTGTATAGTCATAGAAGGCAACATATGGGATGTTTTAGCAATGTCGTTTAGGGACTAGATCGTTTACCGAAGGCAACATTGAGGGTCATCGAGGGACTACGATCTTTTATCAAGGGTCTTTGCTAAAATGCCCATATTCGAGGGACATGACTATTTTTCTGAGGCAATAAGTGGGATTACCCTAGGGGTGCATGTGTGTGAATAATGTGTTTGATTTTCATGCATTTAGTCTTTGATTAGGGTGATCTACTTGTCGGTTTTATCTTGTCATACATCCTAATTACTAACATTTGTACAAAAGCAATAAAAATGAAGAAAATAAATCCTACATTGTTAAAACCATATTGAATAGAAATAAAATGTAAAGGCAAAACAAAAATAAAAGGAAGAAAAAGGAGCTATTCGATCTAGGCAGAGACACCCTTTGATTCTGCCCTTCCTGGCTTCCTTCGATTTGGGACTGGAGTCAGTGAGGTCAGGTCTTTCGATTTCACCCTTTTCCTGTTTCTTTCGAATGGGACCTGGAAGTCAGTGTGGCTATCTTTCTAGGTGCTTCTTTTGTTTGAGGCTTGGAGTCAACGTGAGGTGCACTCTTGGCCTCAGGCTCCTTGCTTCCTTCTACGACTGCAGGAATGCTAGGCCCTTAGGTTGAGATTCGAAAGGCTTGAGTATTTAGCCAATCGAAGGATATAAAGGACATGTTTTAAACTTTTAAACATGCAACATTCAAGTGTAACTTTTGAAAGCTGCAGGCCAGGGTCTAGCACAAGATTATTGGGTCTCAAATCCAAAGTCTAACTAGTCGGGGCTAAGACTTTCAACATATAGGCAGTCAGGATCGAAGGTTAAAGCATGGTCAAACTCCCTAGGTGAAATATCTACATTTTCCCTTTATTGGTATGTACACATGATATTTAAATGAAATAGTTCCAAGTCTAGAGAGAACTTACCTCTTGAAGCGCTTAAAAAGAAGGAGACTGCGGGTGACTTCCTTTGTGGTGAATGGAAGTTTGTTGGAGTCTTCCTGAGGCTTAGTCCAGTTACTACCTTGTTTGAGCATTCATTGAATCGAAGGAATGGTATGTGAGTGAATCAAAGGTTACTCTATAACAGGTGAGGGAGTGAATCAAAAAATTATTGTATTGCAATTGGGGGAATGGGTCGAAGGTTGGTTATCTGGGAACTTGAGGAGTGAATCGAAAGATTCACTAAGTGTGTAAGGGGTCTTAGTTTTTTAGAAGTGTTTGGAATATTAAAAAAATGTTGGTAAGTGTTTGAGAGTTTTTTGAGAGATTTATCACTTTTTCACAACAAGAGTTTTCTTGCAACTATCAAGGGGCCCCTAAGATGTGTGGTGGAGGCTCATATTTATAGATGGTTTTGGTTGATGTTTTAGGAGGGAAAACAAAACATTTTAACAAAAAGGGCATGTTGTTCTTGTAGCTTTCGAGGGGCAGTATTCGTATGCCAAATTGGTGCAAGAATAAGAGAAGTGTTGCAGAATTGTTGTGCATCAGTTTTAAAGTGTTATGGCCATTATATCAGGCCTGAACTTGGCAGCACATGGGACTCTGTCCAGCAAGTATCTTTGGATATCTCAACCTTTTGTTTTGACCCCCTAGCCCTATCCTTCGACCAGACTCCTCAACAACATTTCTTTTCAAATCAAAGTGACCTTCGAATACCTCATATGTATATCCTTTGAAGGGGACCAAATAGGTGTCTTTCAAATAGGCCATTTGTATGTTCCTTCGAATGGACCAAATGCATGCCCCTGGAATGGATCACCAAAATATGTCATTCGATTGAGACATCCAGGTATGTCTGGCAAGTCCTTCGAATGTGCCACCATGATACATCTTTCGAACGAGACAATAGTTATGTGTCATAGTGTAGAAATTGTGTGTTGAAGAAAACTATTTCCAAGGGAGATATTGCCCAGTCAAAACTAGCATGAAAGTAGCCAATGCTTTGTGGGCGCCATTTCCTTGTGAATGCTAGCCATGGGGAAGTTTTTGCCTTGTGTATTCTGGCCTAAAGGGAATCCTGGTTTTTGTGAGTGGAAGGGATCATGCAAAGGGAAAATGGCCTCTGAATCGAAGGAAAGCTTTAGGAGGCTATTGCTTTATGACTCCCAACAAACATGCAAGAGGTCTTTGCTCAAACGAAAGCTTGCATGAAGGGAGCCACATGCCCAAACAAAAGTTGTAACCAAAACTTTGTATTGAAGGGGGGCCACACGCCCCAAACGAAGAATGCAGGTAGAGCTTGTATTTGAAGGAAGCCCCACGCCCTAGACGAAGAATGTATGTAGGGGGTAAAGGGCACAATCGAAGGAACCCATAAAAGAGGCCTTTGCCTCCTGAATTGAAGGACATCAACAGGAGGCTTTTCCTCTTTGAATCTAAAGAGGCCACAAGTGGTTTCTTTGCCTTGTGCCTGTTGGCCTGGTGGGAGCCTCTTGCTTTAGAGCATGCAAGAAGGAAATTACTGCTCAATTGAAGGTTGTATGCAGCCAACCATTACTTTGTGAATCAAAGCAAACATGGATAGAATTATTTGTCCAATCAATTGGGGTGTTGTAACCAAAATTTTCCCTCTCATTTCTCAAGGAAATCTCTCACAAGATCTCCATTGGTTCAAGACTACACAAAGTTTGATCAGCTCAAGACACCTCCTTAAGCACTGATGACTCAAATTAGGGTTTGAGTTTTCACAAGGAAAAATGGACTTTTAATTCCCCATATGACTTTCATGGATCATTTTGGACCCTCAATATTGCTCTTGTCAATTTTCATGTCTTGGATCACATTTTTGCTCAGTCAATTGATCAAATGACCTAAAATCAGCTGTATTAGGGAAAAGTCAACTGTGATAAATTTACAGTCAAACTTCAGAATTTTTGGTCCATATAAACATTATGAACTCATATATGTCATTTTATCAAATTTGGATCATAATTCCTCAAGAAATTTGATCAGAACATCAAAAGGGCAAAATGGTCAAAATTAGGGTTTTGACTAGGAAGGTGCAATTTCTGATATTTGACCTAGCAGATGACTTATTGGTTTAAGACATGGCCTCAAGGATTCAAATGCTTCATTTTTACCTAATGGCATGGCTCAAAAAATTTCTCAAGCTCAATTGAGTGATAGTTGAATTTCAGTCAACTGATGAAAAGTCAATTATACACTAAAAAGTCAAACTATGAAACTTTTTGATAAAAAATCAAGTTTCAAAGATTACAATTCATCAAGACATGTCAAAATATGAAACTTGTTCATCAAGGAATCAAAAAGTCAAGATTTCATTGTGAAAAGTCAAAATTTCAAAACTTAGAATTTTTCCAAGTGTTGGAAATTCACATTTTTTTTTACAACTTTGAGCCAAATTTACACTATGATGCAAGATGATTCAAGAGAAACTTCCAACATGAAAGTTGTAGATCTCAATAAGATCTAAAACATTGTAGAGCGTAACTTTTTCTAGAAATACTTAGATTTAAAGTTATGATTTTGTGAAGACATGTTCATGAAACTTGAAAAACTTAGTGAAATTTTGCCCTAGTTTAGGCAGGATTTTGACTTAACTTCATGGAAATTTTTTACATAGATCCAAGATGAATCTTAAAAACTTTCCAACATAGAGGTTGTATAGGATGTTACAAGCTTTAGAAAATGTCCAAGAGCATGAATTTATCATATTTGAGCTAGGATATTCAAGGGCATGAAGTTGAGCATCCATTCTTGAATTGCAAGTCATTTTAGTGAAGAATACATAACAAAACCCTTATAATTTGCTGCATAATCTTATGTTGCAGGCCTCCTTTCTTGCAAATATCATCATAATTTAATGATTACACTCACTCTTGAGCTATTACCCAAGTGTTTAAGCCATTGTCCAAAATATCTTTCCATTTATGGCATAAAGGCATCGTTGCTATTCTTGAAAAGCAAGCTTTTTGTACAAAACTTGTCTTGAACCCATACTTTGTTTGTTTCTGATTTTACTCCATCATAAATCATGGAAATCATCCCCTCTAAACCAGCAAGTTTGGTACTTCATCTTGGGACCATGACATAACTTGATATTTGCAATCCAACCTAGCCATAACTCCATAGTTTGTAACCAAATCATTTTGTTCACAAACCTCTTGCCTATAAATAGAAGAAGCATTTTCAAGAGAAAAGGTCATAAAAATAGAGAGAGAAAAGTAAGAATTTCTCTTGTGTAGAAGCCCTTAAAAAATCCATGCATTCTCAAAAAACATAATTGTCCATAAAACCCCCATTGTTGAGCTTTGAAGTCCAAATCCTTGAACCTCTCACTCCTTGCAAGTTTTGTCCAAACAAACCATCTAAACACTCCACATACATCATATAGAAGTTTTTCAAACACAAGAACAACTTATGTAACATCACTATCATTACTTCCCAAGCTCAACAACAGCCCATACAGCAGCTCAAACTCAAAGCACAAATTTCAGTTTCAAGGTAAGTTTTCTTGACTTTGAACTATTCATACAAGCATCATTAATGGTTCATTTGTGAAGATAAAATGTAGATATCATTGCCTTGAAACTAACCATATGCTTGCTTTTCATTTTCACTAACCATGTGTTGAGAAATAACTTTTACATGTAGTAAAACAATGTTAAAAGCAAAAAACAGCAGTTATGAGTCGGCGCAAAATGCTATGAGTCGACACATATTATGTTCAAAACAGGTTATGAGTCGACACGAAACGCGTATGAGTCGACACAAAATGGTTATGAGTCGACACAAAACTAGTATGCGTCGACTCATACTGAGTTGTTTTGACTTCTAGGAGCAAGAGACATACATGAGCCAACACATGAGCCAATACATAAGCTCATGTGTCAGCTCATAAAACATTTTTTTAATCTTTTTTTAATTTTATTTTTACTTTTTCTTTATATTTTTATTATTATCATTTTCATATAAAAAATTCAAAAAAATATTTTATTTAAATATGTATGCATACACTTTTGTTTTATTCCTTTTTTCTAAACTAAAAAAGACAAAAATACTTTCTTATTAAAATCAATTTATTTTCTTAAAATGAATTTAATATTTAGACTTTGGTTTTATTTCAATTTGTTTATTTTGATTAAATTAATTTAGACATCAGGATTTTAACTAATTTCTTTTCAAATCAATTAGAAACTTTTTTTCATAAAAAATATAAAAAAACAATTTCTCTTCTCTTTATATTTCTTTGTAAATTTTATTATTTCGTGCTATAATTATGTAATTGTCAAAGTCTTGTAATAGTAAATTAGATTTATTTGCTTTCATCTCCCCATTTGTAAATTTTTACCCCCATCCCCAAATGATGTAATAGCGTAGGACTTTACATTTCCGCAATTTATCGATTTCAAATATAAATTCTAGTAATTAGGGTTTGTATGGCAATACATAAAATCAACAAGTAGAAAACCCTAATTCAAGACAAAAATGAATGAAAACAAAACACTTTACACACTTGCACCTCTAGGGTAACCCACACTTGTTGCCTCAGATAAAAATAGTCATGTCCCTCGAACGTGGGATACTTTAGCAATGACCCTCGAATACAAGATCGTAGTCCATCGATGACCCTTTAATGTTTCCTTCGTAAACGATCTTAGTCCCTTACAACAAATTGCTAAGGTATCCTACAATGTTTCCTTTTATTTCTATACGATGACCCGCGCCCGTCCCTTTTACATCCAAAGATAAGGCTTGTTACCAATCAATTGTGAGATAGCAATATCAAAGGAAGAGAAACGAACAAAAAAAGACTTTTGAGTAGGTAGATTGTTCCTAGTTGGTTGCTCACTTTCAAAACAAACATCCTTGCTTATTTTCAAAACAAACACTTTCAAAACACTTTCAAAACATGAAACATTTTCAAAAGTCCAACACTTTGTATCTGTTCTTACGAACGAGAACTATTACAAAGTTTGCCTAAACGATGGCGCCTTTTCAAAATACTTTCAAAACCACCACAAAGCACATTTTCAAACAAAAGCAAGTTATCTAGCAAGAAACTAAGTGCCCATAGATAACTATGGATGAAAAGGGTGCTAATACCTTCTCTTTTCATTATCTACCCTCAAAACTCAAGAAATAATCTCAAAGGTCTTTCCCATTCTTTTCAGACTTTCCTTTTGGATAAAAGAAAAGTCAGTGGCGACTCTTGCTAACCACAACATTTGCGATAAAATGAAAAACACCCAATTCAGTTCTCCCACCATATCACAGAACTAACGACTCTGCTGGGGAGTTACTTAAAAGTGGGGTTACCTTAGGGCTAGATCACCTTTATTTGCTTTCATTGTTTGACTTGTTTGCTTTACATTTTGGTTCCTTGTTTGGGTTTGTTTTAATCCTCTACCCGGATTTGGAATACCTTATAGGTAAGTAGCAATATGTTGTGGAAACTGTGTGGGGTATACCGACATGGTCTAAGAAATAGCTATGTTAGTGTGACACATTTATGGGTACCGGTAGCCTTTGAATAGTCAAGGAGAATACGGGGCTGCTGTGTGGTGTCATGAAGCACTAACTAACTTTAGAACCTTTACTTGACCAACTTAGCCATTAGGAAGTAGTGAGATAGTCGACTTTGGTGCAGTTTGATGTTGGTTGATACTCGATACTACGCTCATTGAGATTAGACTTCTCGGGATATTTTGGTCGCCATGAAAGAGGCTTGCGCTGAAAGCATGCCCGACAAGAAAGATCAGTGATATTGAGATCCCTTAGAACCTGGTTACTATTTCTAGGACAGGTTTGAGCTAACTAAACTTCAAGAGGGTACTTACCTAAGACTCCATGCAAGCCTAAAGCTAAGGACTTGTTTGTCTTATTTGTATATGTTTATTTGTACATAAACACCATAAACACCATAACATCATACTCATACTCACTAACCATTTCAAGGATTATTGGGATTTATATTTGTTCTGTTTTGTAGGACATGACTTCTATCCGCAGGAATACTACCCAAGTCAACCTCGTAAGGATTCCTTCTCAACTCAAAGAGTTAGCATCAAGGGTCATTGTATTGTAGATCGAAGAAGGCATAAAGGATGGATCGAAGGAGGCATGAAAGAGACCATAGCCTAATCGAAGCAAGGGGAATCGAAGAAAACTTGTTTTTTTCTCCAATTTTGTCAAAAAGATTATTTTTATCTGTTTTGCCCTTTTTTAACAGTTTACTTTTTAACTTGATGCTGGGAAATACAATTGTACTTGTGCAAGTTTGAATTTTGAGAACCATTGTGAGAAATGCCTTGAGAAATGAGAGAGAGAAAATTTTGGGGTGTAACAGTTGCCCCTGTTCAATCTTCTTAAACCTGAAGAGTTAGATTGGCGAGTCTGCCATTCGTGACTTGAAGGTGGAAGATGATTGAACACTAGAGTGCCCAGAAATTTGCACTTGATGATGTGGTGGTTGATTATGTAGGGAATGGGCTTAAAATGCCATTGGGAGAAATGATGGATAGACGTTGGAGATGGGCTTACAGACGCCATCTAAAGGTGATTGTTGACAGAAATTAGACTAAGTCTAAGCTTGAATTCAAATGGAAAAGAATCAGAATAAATCTTTGGTTGATTTAAGCTGAAACAGAAAAAGTGTCTACCAAAACGGAATCAGGATAAACCATTGATCTATTTAAACTGAAGCAGCAGAGGACTTGAATATTCTTTAACTGAAAAGAATCGGGATAAATCTTTGGAGCGATTTATCTAAACCAGAGAAAGTGTCTACCAGAAAGGAATTGGGATAAACCATTGATTGATTTAAACTGAACCAGTAGAGGTCTTGGATAATCTTTAACTGCAAAGAATCAGGATAAATCTTTGGAGCGATTTATCTGAACCAGAGAAGGTGTCTACCATAAAGGAATCAGGATAAACCATTGATCGATTTAAACTGAACCAGCAGAGGTCTTGAATAATCTTTAACTTGAAAGAATCAGGATAAATCTTTGGAGCTGTTTATCTAAACCAGAGAAAGTTTCTACCGAAAAGGAATCAAGATAAACCATTGGTCGATTTAAACTGAACCAGATGAGGTCTTGAATAATCTTTAACTGGAAAGAATCAGGATAAATCTTTGGAGAGATTTATCTGAACCAGAGAAAGGGTCTACCGAAAAGGAAATAGGATAAACCATTGGTCGATTTAAACTGAACCAGTAGAGGTCTTGAATAATCTTTAACTTGAAAGAATCAGGATAAATCTTTGGAGTGATTTATCTAAACCGGAGAAAGTGTCTACCAGAAAGGAATCAGGATAGACCATTGATCGATTTAAACTAAACCAGTGGAGGTCTTGAATAATCTTTAACTGGAAAGAATCAGGATAAATCTTTGGAGTGATTTATCTGAACTAGAGAAAGTGTCTACCGGAAAGGAATCAAGATAAAACATTGATCGTTTTAAACTGAACCAGCTGTGGTTTGAAGGAATTATTCATTATGTAGATAGTCACCCCATCCTGTTTCGAGAATTGATCTACGATCGATTTGTTAACAGATAGTTGTCCTGTCTTATCAAAAATTTGTTGATGATAATTTTCTGTTGATTGATCTTTCCTGAAAAGGTAAAGTGGTAGTTGTATGCAATGTCATGATGTATGAAATGCATGGCGTAATTATGTTTCTCAAAATAAATGAGATTGTGATATATGCATTTGTATTGTCGATCTTATGATGTATGACTGTAATGTATGAACATATTAGTTGCTCTGTTGCAATGTTGTTGGACTGGGGAAAACAAATCCCTAACCGATGCTGGGAATGAGGAGTGTAAGTCTTCATATTTTGTTTAAGTTGAAGTGTTGATAGATGGGTTCCATTATTAGATAAATAAACTTTGTTGGGGAAGGGAAACGTCGTGCATTGTTTGTGAACTTTGTGAAATCCTGCTGGGGAATCCTGAGAAGCTGGGTGACCTTTACTCGGGGAATCTTTGGAGCGGTAATTGGAAATTTTACTCCGTCGGGGATATGAGAGTACCTAATACCATTAGGCTACATTCTGGTGATACGACAGTGGTCCTGTAGAAGGATGTCTCTATCTCTGCACCTGCTGGAGAAAGTACCTGCGGGGATTTTATGGAATGGCCTATAGATATTATCCTATTTCTTAAATCCATTAGTAATTGTCTTTATGTTTTATGTTCCTTTTTTATGCGTATATTTGTAAACAGTAATTACGTTCAAAAGCATATGTTCAAAAATAATCACTGGACGTTTTTGCAAACAAAACATGAAAGTAAAAGAAAAGCAGGTAGTTGTGTAATTTTAAAGGAATAGCTTTGTTTTAACTTGAATAAGCATTTTTGTACAAAGAGACAAACATCCTAGTAAGAGAATGTCGTTGTAAGAATGAAAACTAATACAAAGAAAGACAACTATGTGAAATAATCCCATGGGGTTCCCACTCTGCTATAGCCTTCATGTCTTTGAGTGTCTCATCCACTTGCTGCTTTGTCCGAAGATGATTGGATTGATTAGTACCGTTTGAGTTTAACAATTGATACTGAAGGTTGGTTGTAAGGTGATCCAACGGGACATAGTCATACACTTTAAATACCTAACTTTTTTCCTGGACTGCCCTTTCGGGTTTTTAGTCCACCGGAATATCCTTTTTTGCCCAAGCCGCCTTTTCAGGTTTTTGGCTTGCCGGGTGTACAGTTTTTTTTCGTATATCCCAAATTTTTTCCTAGGCCAGTCAACCTAGCGGGTCTTTTTCATGCATAGTATCTTTTAACTATGTCCACGTTTACAGGGTGCGGAAGGTCGTCGCCGTCCATAGTGGTTAAGATCATGGACCCACCAAAAAATATGTTTTCGATCACAAACGATCATTCGTATGTAGGAGTCCATTTTCCACTGGGATCACTTTGTGGCAGTATGATACGTTTGATTACCAGGTCACCAACCTGATATACCAGACATCTGACCTTCTTGTTAAAAGCTTTAATCATATGTTTTTGGTACATCTGACCATGGCAGACATCCATAAGCCTCTTCTCATCTATCAGGTTCAATTGGTCAAGTCGAGTTTGAATCCATTCATCTTCATTCAACCCTACATCTTTCATGATTCTCAAAGAAGGTATCTGGACTTCAATTGGTAGGAGAACTTCCATACCATATACCAAAGAGAAAGGAGTTGCCCATGTTGATGTGCGCGCCATAGGACGGTAACCGTGGAGAGAAAATGGTAATATCTCATGCCAGTCTTTATAGGTCATTGTCATCTTCTATATGATCTTTTTGATGTTTTTATTAGCGGCTTCTATAGTGCCATTCATCTTCGGTCGGTAAGGAGAAGATTTATGATGCTGGATTTTGAATTGCGCGCATAGTCTGGTGATCATAGTGTTGTTGATATTGGTACCATTATTTGTAATCATTCTTTCCAGAATACCATACCGACAGATAAGATTATGTCTGATGAATCGGGTCATAACGTTCTTGGTAACAGAAGCGAATGAAGCTGCCTCGACCCACTTCGTGAAGTAATCAATGGTAACCAGGATGAAACAATGTCCATTAGAAGCTGTTGGTATGATCTCTCCAATCATGTCAATGCCCCACATTGTGAATGGCCAAGGAGAAGTCAGGACGTTTAGGGGAACCGGAGGCACATGTATTTTGTCAGCATAGATCTGGCACTTGTGACAAGTTCGTGAATGCTGATAATAATCTGCTTTCATGGTGGACTAGTAGTATCCTGCCCGTAGTATCTTTTTAGCCATTGTGTGCCCACTAGAATGGGTGCCAAAGGTACCTTCATGTAAATCAGCCATGATCTTTTCTGCCTCACTCTTGTCTACGCACCAAAGTAAAGTAGAGTCGTGGTTGCGCTTATAGAGGATTCCATTACTGAGGAAGAATTTAGCAGAGAACCTTCTAAGGAACTTCTTATCATTGACTGAAGCTCCCTCGAGATATTCTTAGGCCTCGAGATATCTTTTAATTTCATGTAACCAAGGTTTGTCCATTACTTCTTTAGTATCAATCTCATGACAGTATGCTGGTTCGTCCATCCTCTCAATAGTGATCTGATGAGCCTCATTATTCCACCTGATTTTGAACATGGATGACATAGTAGCTAGCGTGTCTTCTAGTTGATTTTCCTCTCATGGAAAATGCTCAAAGGTAATTTCCTCAAAATGCGGGATCAGTGTCAACAAATGTTCTTTGTAAGGGTGAGATTGGGATGATTTGTGTCCCATTCTCATTTGATCTGACTGATTACTAAGGTTGAGTCTCCAAATACACTTAAGGATTTGATCCCCAAATATATGGCAGCTTTGAGACCCATAATGCACGCTTCATATTCAGCCATATTATTGGTACAATTGAAACACAGCCTGGTAGTGAAGGGAGTATGACAACCTTTAGGAGATATGATCACAACGCTGATGCCATTGGTGAGTGCGTTGGAAGCTCCGTCAAAAACCATGGTCCATCGGGATCCTTGTCCAGGTTCGTTATACGGTATGAGTTCTTCACAATCATTGACCAACATGATGTCTTTGTCCGAGAATTCAAAATTCACGGATTAATAGTCATCCACAGCCTGATGAGCTAAATGATCAGCTAGTACACTTACCTTTATTGCTTTTTGGGTAGTGTATTGAATGTCGTATTCGGTCAGGACCATCTACCATCTTGCTATTCTTCCAGAGAGGGCGGGTTTCTCGAATATGTATTTAATAGGATCCATCTTGGATATCAATAAGATAGTGTGATTCAGCATATATTGTCTTAGCCGGCGAGCATCCCATGCCAGAGCGCAGCAAGTTTTCTCGAGCAGTGAATATCTGGTTTCATAGTCGGTAAACTTTTTGCTCAGGTAGTATATTGCATGCTCTTTTTGGCCAGACTCGTCATGTTGCCCCAGCACACACCCCATTGAATATTCCAAAACTGTTAGGTACATGATCAGAGGTCTTCCCTCAACTGGCGGCATCAAAATGGGAGGCTCTTAAAGATACTTCTTGATCTTGTTGAAGGCAGCCTGGCAGTCGTCATTCCATTCCACTACTTGATCTTTCTTCAGTAATTTGAAGATTGGTTCACAAGTAGTGGTCAGATGGGAAATGAATTTGGCGATGTAGTTTAGCCGTCCTAAGAATCCCCTAACTTCCTTCTCAGTGCGAGGAGTGGGCATTTCTTGTATTTTTTTACCTTTACAGGGTCTACTTCAATACCTTTGGCGCTGACAATGAAGCCTAAGAGCTTACCGGATCTTACTCCAAAAGTGCATTTATTCGGGTTCAACCTTAGTTTGTATTTCTTCAATCTTTCAAATAGCTTCTGTAGGTGGTCCAGGTGTTCCTCTTTGGTTTGAGATTTGTCTATCATATCATCCACGTAGACCTCTATCTCGTGATGGATTATATCGTGAAACAAAGCTACCATGGCATGCTGATAGGTTGCCCCTGGTGTTCTTCAGCCCAAATGGCATAACTTTGTAACAGAAAGTGCCCCATTGTATGACGAAGGTCGTTTTCTCCATGTCCTCAGGTGCCATTTTGATCTGATTGTATCCGGAGAAACCATCTGTGAAGGAGAATACTTTATATTGTACGGTGTTGTCAACCAGAATATCGATATGGGGAAGCGGGAAGTCATCCTTGGGGCTTGCCCTATTTAGGTCTCTGTAATCCACACATATTCGTACCTTACCGTCCTTCTTAGGCACTGGAACAACATTGGCAACCCATTGTGGATAAGAGGTGACAGCTAAGAATCCAGCGTTGAACTGCTTCATGACTTCAGTCTTGATTTTTTCTGACATTTCTGGTCGCATACGACGAACCTTCTATTTCACTGGAGGGTAGTCTTCTTTTGTCGGCAGACAATGGACCATGATATCAGTGTCGAGTCCTGGCATGTCTTCATATGACCAGACAAAGACTTCAACATAGTCATGTAGTATCTGATTTAAACGCTTCTTGACACTATGCTCCAGATTGCCACCTATCTTGACTTCTTTCTCGTCCTCTTTCGTACCTAAGTTAACTGTTTCAACCAGCTCCTCATAGGGCTGTATGGTCCTTTCTTCATGTTGTAATAATCTAGAAAGTTCCCTTGGTACCTCACAATCTTCCTCACCTTCTTCCTCGGCTTGGTAGATTGGATTTTCAAAGTCATGATAGGAAATAGCAGAACCGTTACCAATGGGATCCCGAGTGGATTTGGATCTGCATTTCGATATGTGAGTGTGTGTAAGAGCATAGCTATCTTTGATAAAAGGTATAAAAAGAAAATAAAGAGCGTAAAATTTGCATGCAAAAATGTCCCATGATTTATTAATGACATATGAAGATGAAGTAACAACCCTTACAGATGGACCATTGTGCCTCGGGTAAGACACAAGACTTTAAAGTCTAAATTGTTTAAATATTACAAGTCCGGAAAATTTAAAAGATAATTACTCTTGAATAAAAGTAATAGGAACAAAATTTTTGGCCTCCCAATTGTTGAGTCCACCGCCGATGGTTGGAAAAATCCATTCGTCCATGTCACAGTTGTTATCACTGTCTTCCAATGCATTGACTCCCTGATTGTTGATGCATAATGGTGGTCCCCCAGCGCGAGTACGTAGAACAGCTCTTTGGGCCTCCTAAGTAAAACCCAAACCGAACTTTTTAGATTTGTAGGGAATATCCAGGAGTTGGCCCCAAATGGTACATCGACCTTCCTCAAGTACTGCTCTAGCATCCTTCAGAGAATCCAATTTCAATGGAGGTCTGGTAATCTTGGTAGACTTTGTAGCAGTCTTGGTCACAGCAACCGTCTGTAGAACATCCTCAAAATTTTGACAGGGGCTCTCAATGAACTCGCCATCCATTTCAACATATCTGAAAGAGTTCATGTGGCTAACCATTTATTCCTCTTCCTCATGGATTGTGATAATCTTTTCCTTGACTGGGTACTTCAACATATGATTTAAGGTGGAAGTGACAGCACCAGCCCCATGGATCCAGGGTCAACCCAATAAACATGAATAAGATGGGTGGATATCCATCATATAGAAGGTTGAATCAAAAGTCTGAGTTCCAACTTTGATAGGGATGTCCACCTCCCCGTGCACCATTCTTTTAGAACCATCGAAGGCCCTCACCACAATGTTGTTGGGCTTCAATGTGAGTCCTTCGCAATCTAACCGGTCAAGAGAGTTCTTGGGTAAGACATTCAGCGACGTATTTGTATCCACCAGAATATGGGATAATGTAGTTCCCCTATATTCAATGGAGACATGCAGGGTATCATTGTATTTCCTTCCCTTGGGAGTTAAGTCAGCGTCAAAAAAACCCAGTCCATTATTAGCAGTTAGACTGGCCACAATTCTCGAATTGATCAACGGAGGTCTCTTGAGGAACATGGGCGATCTTCATAAATTCTACTAAACTCTTAGTATGGGCTTCAGAGCATAAAAGTAAGGCCAACATTAATATTTTTGAGGGGGTCTTCCCTAACTGTTCCATGACGTTATAATCACTCTTCTTGATTATTTTTAATATCTCTTCCATTTCTCTTTTAGAAGCCTCAGGGGTGACTTCTG
This sequence comes from Vicia faba, assembly GCA_948472305.1. Classification (NCBI taxonomy): domain Eukaryota; kingdom Viridiplantae; phylum Streptophyta; class Magnoliopsida; order Fabales; family Fabaceae; genus Vicia; species Vicia faba. Next base: position 1,343,246,411 of record OX451737.1, read on the forward strand.
GATGTGCCTTCGTCTGGAAAAGCTCAACTAATACTTCCTTGCCCCGTGTCTCGGCCGACTCGGTAGTAGGGATAATAGTAGGACTAACAATAGGAGTAACACTGGGAATACTGACAGGAGCGGTAGCGGGAATAATTACAGGAATAGAAATGGTCTTTGGAGAGATCTCGGGGGAGAAAACCCTTTCACTTCTCGTTATCTTACTGGTCCCAATGATATTGTCGACGTTATATCAGTACCTTCAGCAACTTTGTCTTTGATAGCCAACAGGTCTTGCTTGACACCATGGTAATAGACGTCAGCCCCCATAATTCCAAGGAACAGCTTTATTCGACGAATATGGTATTGGCCTCGACATGGTGATGATTAGGGGAGAGACTTTGGAACAGATATAATCCTGACGGGTCTTTTGGTCGAGACCCTGGGAGGATTTTCAGAAATGGTGATTATTGAAACATCTTCACATGAATTTCTGGAAAGATGAACTTTTTCGAACAAGATTTCTTTGTTAACCATCAGGGACTGGACGCCCATCTTCAGTAACAAACAACCATTTGGTAGTGACATACATAAGTGACAGCTTTCATCACAGCCCAGAAATAAACTGGCTTGCAATAGATTCTATTTAACATTCAAAAGGGGAGTAGTTAATTCATCCACGGAGAAAAAAAAACGGTCATCATCAACAGCATTGACCCCTTGGCCATGTTTGGGCATTGTCGCCGTTATTACATTAGGTGTTTCTAGAGAGTCAAACTCAATCTCTTTTGCATCGATAAGGTCTTGTACCTTATTTTTCAAGGCCAAACAATCGTTTGTATCATGCCCTGAACTTTCAGAATGATAGGCACATCGAGCATTCGGGTTGTAGCGGGGAGAAGCAGTATTGGGGTTCTTGGGAGCTTCTTTTAGAGTCACCAGATTGGACTTCAAAATATGTGGCAAAAATTGGGACAAGGTCATGTTGATCCGAGTAAATCGTCTTATGGGCGCCTCCGGTCTGTGTTGATGGTTTCGCTGTTGATTTAATATAGGGTTGGAGATCATAACATCCCCTACCGCCGAACGACGTTTAGTTTTTTTTATTCCTGTGGCCATAAGCAACACTGATCTCCTTCTTTCCAGTGAAGGGTTTTTTCATCGTGCTTGAGGATGCATCCCTTTGAATCTTGTCACTCTTAATATCGGCTTATACCCGCTCACCAGTCATGATCAGCTCAGTAAATCCAGCTGAAGAGCTTCTGATCATATGGTTGAAGAATGGTCCAGATAATGTTCCTAAGAACATATCCACCAACTCTCTATCAGATAAATGGGGTTGGACTCTTCCTGTGATATCCCTCCATTTCTGGGCATAATCTTTGAAACCCTCACCAGAACCCATAGACATGCCTTGCAGTTGTGTTCGAGTTAGAGCTAGGTCGGCATTATACTGGTATTGCTTGTAAAAAGCAGCAGCCAGATCTTCCCAATTGCGAATATTGTTTCCTTCCAACTGGTAGAACCAATCCAACTGCGTCCCTGACAAACTTTCTTGGAAGAAATGTACCCATAGGTTCCTATCAGTAGTATGGGGTTGAACCTTCCTGACGTACGACCTTAAATGCAGCTTAGGACAAGAGGCACCGTCATATTTAGCAAATGTGGGGACCTTGAATTTTTGCAGGATGACCACCTCTGAGACCAGTCCTAGCTCTTCAAAATCCAGCCCGGGTACCCTATAGATCTCCATAGCATTGAGGCGATCCTCCAGCTGTTTGTATTTATCATCAGCAGGAGGATATTGTTCTTTAGAGTAGTCAGCTTCATCTTCCTCAGACTCTGGGTTATCGTTTCCTTCATTGTTATTTCCTTCTTGATTACCTCCTTCACCCGATGAGGTTGTGAAATCTAGAGTTTGCTTGGCTGGTCCTCTGAACCTTCTTCCCAAATTCAAAATGCCGACTGGTTTCTTCTCCTTCTTCTTCTTATCTTTGACCATAAGAGCCTGCAAGTCCTCTTGTCCTTTAGCCAGAGCCAAGAACATCTGTTGGAATTGAGAATTCTATGCTTGAAGATCTTTTACTGTCTGTTCAATATCCATCTCACTGAAATAAACAGTAGAAAGATAAGGAGACCTGTTGTAAAAAACATGTTTGTGTTATGATGAATGAAAATGCATATGAAAAATATTTCAAGGAAACTAGGGGATTTAAATTTGCTTAGACAAAAGGAAACACACATTGCATTAATAAATCCAAGTTTGATTACATCATGCCTATTTGGGCTTACAATGAAAGAAATCAAACACAAAAGTAAATCTCTTAAGACAAAAAGGTCGAATGCATCCTCTTCGGCGCAATATAGGCATTTAAACTTCGCTCTTCATGAAGCTGCTTCATGAGTTCCAGAACTTTCTTCTCACTCGCGTGGAATTTGGCTTCGAAGGTGTCTCGCTCCTCTTTTAGCTTAATCCAATCCTTTTGCAAGTATTCAAGCTAGGTAGGCATGTTGGGATAAAGGACAGTATACGGAACATCTCCTTCAATAATAGGCTCCACGATAACAGGCAGGATGGAGGGGTAAGGCATTACGAGACTCTGAGCACGAGTTTGTACCCACCTAAGGTAAGGCTCGGGGGGAATAGAATTCTTGTGTACCAATGTCTTACTATCCCCTTTTCTTACCATTCTCCAAGCTCGTGTAAACCTTTGATGGTAGCCTTGGTCGTCTCTCTCGTAGTCGAACACCACACCTTGGATGAGTGCATCATGACGACCATCTCTTCGTGCATACCCAAACTATCATAAAGCTAAACAAGGGTTGCAAGTGATACCTCCCCTAATGCCAAGCAAAGTGACATTAGGGAATTCCCCACAATGGTCAATGATAGTAATGTCCTCCAAGGATCGAGAACACCAGTGAATATCTGAATACCTGAGTGACATCAACCTGTTGGACCATCTCAATCCTTGCTTGTTCTTCACAACGGATCGGGGTAGGTGCCAAACAAACCACCTAGCCAACAGAGGAGTGCAACACATGAGGGCTTCTCTTCTCTTCATGGTGCGAGAGTGGAGAGAATGCAGGATATCTCCATACAAGGTAGGAACCAGATTGCGAGATATAAATTTTTTTACTGCATTCACATCTATAAGTTGTTCAGGATTAGGAAATAATGCCATCCCATAGATGATAAGAGCCAATATTTCTTAAAAGGCTTGTAAATCTAGAGTGTTCCAACAATCTTGAGCTTTTCCAACAGGAACTTGGCCAGGAACCCTTTGACACCACTTCTTATTTCCCAGTTAACCATGACGTCAGATTGTTGCAAGTATAAGGCTAAGGCAATCTCTTCAGGGCTCGGGTCTCTTTCAATACCGTTGAAAGGTAATTGATTGAGGATAGGAATTACCAAGAGTTGAGAGAATTCTTCCATAGTAGGCGCAAGTTAGTAATCAGGGAAGGTAAAGCATTGGTGCAAAGGGTCAAAGAACTGGAAAAGCACCTTCATTATGTCTTCATCAAAGCTTGAGGTAACCAGGTTTAGAAGTCGTCCATGTCTTTTGGTGAACGGAGAATTCTCAGGGACCCTTGATGCTAATTCTTTTAGCTGAAAAGGTACTCGTACGAGATTGACTTGGATTGTATTCCTGCGAGTGGGAGTCATGTCCTACAAAATAGAACAAAGATGAATCTCAAAAATCCTTGAAATGGTTAGTCTAAAATGATATGGTATGATGCCATGATGTTATGCACAAGCAAATCAAACAAGTCCTTAGGTTTAGGCTTGCATGAGGTTCATAGGTAAGTACCCTTTTGAAGCTTAGTTAGTTCAACCTGTCCTAGAAAGTAAATGGGTTCTAGGGAATCTCAATATCACTGATCTTTCTTTATCAGCCATTGTTTCAGCACAAGCCTCTTTATTGGTGACCAAAATATCCCGAAAGTCCGATCACAATGAGCGTAGTATCGAGTATCAACCAACTTCGGACTGCACCAAATCCGGCTACCTCACTACTTCCTAATGGACAAGTTGATCAAGTAAGGTTCTAAAGCCAGTTAGTGCTTCATGACACCACACAGCGGCCCCGTATTCTCCTTGACTACTCAAGGGCTACCGGTACCAACAAATGTGTCACGCTAACATAGCTATTACTTTGACCATGTCGGTATACCCCGCGCAGTTTCCACAACTTATTGCTACTTACCTAAAAGGTGCCCCAGATTCGGGTAGAGGGTCAAAAAAATAAAAATAAAAGAAAGAACCATAATGTAAAAAGCAAGTCAAACAATGAAAGCAAGTAAAGGTTATCTAGGCTTAAGGTAACCCCACTTTTAAGTACTTTCCCAGCTGAGTCGCCAGTTCTGTAACACGGTGAGAGAACTGACTTAGGTGTTTTGTGTTTGATCGCAATTGTTGAAGATAGCAAGAGTCGCCACCGACTTTTCTTTTATCTAATAAGGAAAGGGTGAAAAGAATAGGAAATACCTTTGAGATTATTTTCTTGAGTTCGGGGGGTAGGTTATGAAAAGGGAAGGTGTTAGTACTCTTTTCATCTGTAGTTATCTACGGGATCTTAGTTGCTTGCTAGATCACTTGCTTTTGTTTGAAAATGTGCTTGTGGTGTGGGTTTTGAAAGTATTTTGAAAAGTGTCTTTGTAATGGTTCTCGTTTCTATAAGAACGCGTACAAAAAGCTTTGTATTTTGAAAATGTTTCAAATGAAAGTGTTGGTGTATAAAATTATTTTGTTGTGACAAGCGAGCAACTAGGAGCATCCTACCTACTCAAAAGGTCTATGTTCTTCTCCTCCTCCTTTATATGTTGCTATCTTACCATTGATTTGGTAAGAAGCCCTGTCGTTGGGTTTGAAGGAATGGGCGTGGGACGTTTGTATAGTCATAGAAGATAACCTATGGGACGTTTCAGCAATGTTGTTTAGGAACTATATTATTTACCGAAGGCAACATTCAGGGTCGTCGAGGGACTACGATCTTTTATCGAGGGTCTTTGCTAAAACACCCATATTCGAGGGACACGACTATTTTTCCGAGGAAATAAGTGGGATTACCCTAGGGGTGCATGTGTGTGAATAATGTGTTTGATTTGCATGCATTTAGTCTTTGATTAGGGTTATCTACTTGTCAGTTTTATCTTGCCATACATCCTAATTACTAACATTTGTACAAAAGCAATAAGAAATGAAGAAAATAAATCCTACACTATTACAACCATATTGAATAGAAAGAAAATGTAAAGGCAAAACAAAAATAAAAGGAAGAAAAATGAGCTTTTCGATCTAGGCAGAGACACCCTTCGATTCTTGCCCCTCCTGGCTTCCTTCTATTTAGGCCTAGAGTCAGTGAGGTTAGGTCTTTCGATTTTACCCCTTTCATGTTTCTTTCGAATGGGACCTGGAAGTCAGTGTGGCCATCTTTCTGGCTGCTTCTTTCATTTAAGGCCTGGAGTCAACGTGAGGTGAACTCTTGGCCTCAGGCTCCTTGCTGCCTTCTTCGACTGCAGGAATGCTAGGCCCTCAGGTTGAGATTCGAAAGGCTTGAGTATTTAGCCAATCGAAGGATACAGAGAACCTGTTTTAAACTTTTAAACATGCAACATTCAAGTGTAACTTTCGAAAGCTACAGGACAGGGGTTAGCACAAGATTATTGGGTCTCAAAATCCAAAGTCTAACTAGTCAGGGTTGAGACTTTCAACATATAGGCAGTCAGGATCGAAGGTTAAAGCATGGTCAAAATCCCTAGATGAAATATCTACATTTTCTCTTTATTGGTATGTACATATGATATTTAAATGAAATAGTTCCAAGTGTGGAGAGAACTTACCTCTTGAAGCTCTTAAATCGAAGGAAACTGCGAGTGACTTCCTTGGTGGTGAATGGAAGTTCGTTGGAGTCTTCCTGAGGCTTAGTCCAGTTACTACCTTGTTTGAGCAGTCACTGAATCAAAGGAAGGGTATGTGAGTGAATCAAAGGTTACTCTATAACAGGTGAGGGAGTGAATCAAAAGATTATTATATTGCAGTTGGGGGAATGGGTCGAAGGTTGGTTATATGGCAACTTGAGGAGTGAATCGAAAGGTTCACTTAGTGTTTAAGGGGTCTGAGTTTTTTATAAGTGTTTGGAATATTAAAAAAACGTTGGATAGTGTTTGAGAGTTTTTTGAGAGATTTATCACTTTTCACAACAAGAGTTTTCTTGCAACTATCCAGGGGCCCCTAAGATGTGTGGTGGAGGCTCATATTTATAGATGGTTTTGGCTGATGTTTTAGGAGGGAAAACAAAAAATTTGAACAAAAAGGGCATGTTGTTCTTGTATCTTTTGAGGGGCAGTTTCGTATGCCAAATTGGTGCAAGAATAAGGGCAGTGTTGCAGGACTGCTGCGTAGCAATTTTGGAGTGTTATGGCCAGTGTATCAGGCCTGAACTTGGAAGCACATGGGACTCTGGCCAGCAAGTATCTTTGGATATCTCAACCTTTTATTTTGACCCCCTAGCCCTATCCTTCGACCAAACTCCTCAACAACATTTCTTTTCAAATCAAAGTGTCCTTCGTATGGCTCATATGTGTATCCTTTGAAGGGGCCCAAATAGGTGTCTTTCAAATGGGCCTTTTGTATGTTCCTTCGAATGGACCAAATTCATGCCCCTGGAGTGGATCACCAGAATATGTCATTCAATTGGGACATCCAGGTATGTCTAGAAAGTCCTTCGAATGTGCCACCATGGTACGTCTTTCGAACGAGACAATAGCTATGTGTCATTGTATAGAAATTGTGTGTTGAAGCAAACTATTTCCAAGGGAGATACTGCCTAGTCGAAACTAGCATGAAATTAGCCAATGCTTTGTGGGCGCCATTGCCTTGTGAATGCTAGCCATGGGGAAGTTTTTCCTTGTGCATTCTGGCCTTAAGGGAATCCTGGTTTTTGTGATTCGAAGGGATCATGCAAAGGGAAAATGGCCTCAGAATCGAAGGAAAGCTTTAGAAGGCTATTGCTTTATGACTCCAAGCAAACATACAAGAGGCCTTTGCTCAAACCAAAGCTTGCATGAAGGGAGCCACATGCCCAAACGAAAGGTGTAACCAAAACTTTGTATTGAAGGGGGGCCACACGCCCCAAACGAAGAATGCATGCAGAGCTTGTATTTGAAGGAAGCCCCACGCCCCGGACGAAGAATGTATGCTGGGGGTAAAGGGAACAATCGAAGGAACCCAGAAAAGAGGCATTTGCCTCCTGAATCGAAGGACATCAACATGAGGCTTTTCCTCTTTGAATCGAAAGAGGCCACAAGGGGTTTCTTTGCCTTGTGCCTGCTGGCCTGGTGGGAGCCTCTTGCTTTGGAGCATGCAAGAAGGAAACTACTACTCAATCGAAGGTTGTATGCAGTAAACCATTACTTTATGAATCAAAGCAAACATGGAGAGAATTAGTTGTCCAATCAATCCAGGCATCAAACGTCTAATCGAAGCAAGCATGCAGGCCACCATTGCATTGTGAACCATGTGAAGCTTACATGCAGAAGGTCATTGTCTTGTGGATCAAAGAAGGCATAGAGGATGGATCTAAGGAGGCATGAAAGAGACCATAGCCCAATTGAAGCAAGGGGAATCGAAGTAAACTTGTTTTTTTCTCCAATTTTATCAAAAAGATTATTTTTATCTGTTTTTCCCTTTTTTAACAGTTTCCTTTTTAACTTGATGCTGGGAAATCCAATTGTACTTGTGCAAGTTTGAATTTTGAGAATCCTTGTGAGAAATGCCTTGAGAAATTACAGAGAAAATTTTGGGGTGCACCACCCGGCAACGGTGCCAAAAACTTGATGGGTTATTTTCGCAAGTATATGGAGTCTATTAGTGTAATATAAAGAGTGTTGAACCCACAGAGACCTAATGGTCAATCTATCATTTACTATTTCTATGATATTTATCTAAGGTGATCAAATATTAAGAGTGGAGTAGGAAAACTAAATAAAATAATAAGCTTTGAATTAATTCAGAAACATGATACTGGAATGTGACTCTCATTGACCAATGATACTCTTATTATTCATATATTGAACTACCTTTGGGATAATATTTTCTTCCTTGAAAAAGAATTAATTAAAAATTATTATACCCTAAAATTTACCCTCTTCATTTTAAAGTATTTGGCATATACTTTATTACCATGCGCAGGCATAACATATCATTGGTTTTATGATTACGGGATCGAGGTATTTCTCTCAAGCTTCGTTAGGTTATCGAGGATGTTTATTTTGTCGTTTGATGCATTTAAATCCTTCTCCAGGCTATTCAATCAGTGTATAATTAATCCATCATCATCCCAAGTTCCTGTATGTTCCAACACGCCTTGAACGGCAAAGAAAATCAAGTGTCTCGCTCAGTATGGAACAATTTGGATTAAAAGTCTATTTGTTACAGCGGGTTTCAGAAATCTATAACTTCTGATCAGAAGAAGATTTTTCAGTGGTTCTTTGGACATTATAATCGTCTTTGAATTTTCTACATTACTTATGTTCATACCGAAGGCCAATTTTGTGAGGAAGACCACTGCAAATCTAAATAACCAGAGTTTTGGGTTTTGCCGGTCAATTGTCGCTCGAATGTTCGAAAATTCGTAACTTTCGTGTGGCTGAACATTTCTGAATGGTTCTTCTGCCATAAAATCCGTCTTGATATCTTCCCCAATTTATGTGTTTAGGCCGAGAGCTAGTTCTTTGAAGAAAATCTCTGAATGTGTGAATACATTGAAGATGTGCAATGAAAACTATAGTAAAATATTGTGTTGAACCGTTATTTTTTGGACGTTCAAAAATTCATAACTTTCTCCCGGATCAACATTTTTGACTGGTTCTTTGGGCATAAATTATGTCTTTATGTCCCTCACATTTCATATGTTCAGGTCAAGGTTCGGTTATGTGCCGAAGGTCTCTGAAAACGCGAATTACCAGAGAATTTTTACAGCAAAATTGGAGCTATGGTTCACTATTTCTAAATATTGTAAAAATCGTAACTCTCTCGATTTTTATTGTATCAGGATGGTTCTCAAAGAATGAGATCACAAATTTTGTTAGCTATAACTTTGTTTCATGTACCGAGTTCGAACGGTACTCTGAAGGCTTCGGTTATTTTTTATTTCTCAAATTGACTGGTAAAATAAGATGTGTTGTAGATTTTTTTTGTTCAGTTTCTTGCCATTCAAAAATTCATAACTTACTCGATTTTTATCGCATCGCGTATGTTCTTTTGGAAATACGTCACAAATTTTGTCATCTACGATTTTATTGTTGGTCTCGCATCGAGATCTCGTACCGGTTAATAGTGAGCTCGTGGATTTTGCATTCAATTGCATTTGTTGACGCTGAAAATTCAGTTTTGTGAAGAAATTGATTGGGATTTCTTTTGACCAAAACCAAATCCCAATTGTCAAGACTATATATTCAATTCTCCTCTCTATTTTACACATACACAAACCATTTGCTAAATTTAACTCTGAAGAATCAAAAAACTCTCTCTACTCTCTCTTAATTCTCAAGAGCAAAAAAACACATTTCTCCTCAAAAGAACTTTTCCTCTCAATATTCTTTTCTTCCGCGAAATCACCGAGCAACCACGAACCACCATCGGTCCCCCTTCACTTCGCCTCTGTCGTGCCGCCGGTCCCCCTCTGCTCCACCTCCGCCGCACCATCGGACAACTGGTCGTTCGACCTCCATCGCACGAACGTGGCTCCCTCCTCTCGTCGATGTTTTCGTGCCGTAGATCCCTCCGCGTCCTTCGATCTCCGGCCAGCATCTCCTTTCTTCTGATTTATGCTTCATTTTGGTAACTTCTTCATGCTTTTTCTTGATTCAATTGAATAATTGATTGTTGTGATAATCTTGAATTGTTACATTGAGAATTGAATTGAAATTATTGTGATAATCTTGAATTGACTTGTTGAGAATTCAATTGAATTTTTGTGTTGTTACATGAGATATTGAACTGTTGATTTCTTGAAATTGAATCATGAATTGGTTAATTATTGAATTGTTGATTATGTTGAAACCCCGAATTGGTTGAGTATTCGGTAAACTCAAGAGAACCTTGAGCTTAAATCTGATTGCATTTTGATAATGTTGATTAATGTCGAATTATTGCAGATTGTGTTGCTATTGGATTTTTGTTGAGGAGTAACGTTGAATTCATGAGTTGATATAATTGAGTCGAATTGTATGGTAATTCAATTTTCGACATTAAATTTTTTATTCAAGTAATTATGTCAACACTTGAATTTTACCGTTTGTGATCGGAAAAGCTTGGCATTAATTCGGATTTAATTCCTTACAAACGTTTGAGACTTTTAGGCCACGATTCATGAGTCGAAACTCATTTTGTAAATCAATTTTTGGATGTTCATTGACTCATGAATAGTGTTGTCCAGAATATTCAAACACGTGGTATTTTGTGCTCTCATTGTTGTTCCATGCGCAAACAACGTGATTTTTTTTATTTTAAGCTACCAGTGTTGAGTTTTACTGTTTAAAATTCAAGTTTCCAAGCAGTTTTACAAATTAATGCGGTGCTGCCCGAAAATTAATTTCTCATGTACATATCGATTTTGTTTTCATTTGATGATTACTTGTATATAATTAATCATTTAATTAGCATTGTTGATGAGTTTTGGTGGTTCCAACACTATTTTCCAGCTTATTTTGTGTGGTTACATAAAGCTGTCCCGAAATTAAAAGCATGTAAAACATTGATTTAATATATGTCTGATACATAATTAGTCATTGTTTAACTTTTGGTTAATACCAGTATCAATTGAATTTGATTTTAAATCGACATTTTTTGCATTTTCATGAAAGGATATGTGGCTGTTCGAAATATCATTTTTGCATGTCCACTTGAGTTTGATTCTTGAATAATACATTGTTGAGTATAATTAATCAGTTGGTTGATACCGGTACCAATTTCGGTTCATTTTTATTCGACTTTTTTTGAGATTTTGCGTGTTATGTCATGGTTGCCCCGTGTTGGTAAACACTTGTACACGTTGATTTAATTTATACTTGTTGCATATTTGAGCTTGTTAGCATGATTGTGTGATGTTGGTACCACATTTGGTTGTTTTCATACCGACTTTTTGTGCATTCCGTGTAGCAGAACAATGTTGTCCAGTTTTTCTTCTAACATGTATGTTGTGATTTAATGCATGGTTATGCTTAATTGTTCGATTATGGACCATTGTTGTTGAGTTTGTTCACTTTTAGATCAACTTATTTTCCGATTCATAAGATAACGAAGTTGCTTCCTGGGTTTTCTAATTTGTACTTGAGATGCATTTAATTGTTGGTTCATGCATTATTGCATTTGTATTAATATATCTTGGCCATATGCATTGAGTTTTGATGTTTTTAAACCGAAATTTTACACGATTTATGAGATGATATTCATGTTGCCTGGTATTTGATGTTAAGGTTCCAATGCATGTTTGGATTTCATTTCTTTATCATTCATCCTTAATTTAGGTAGTGATGTAAATGCATAACTTTGGTTGTGTTTCCTTATTATTTCTAATGTGTTTGTTGACTTGTGCAAGGTACTTTGAGATGACTTTCAATCGTTTAATTATTGCTTGATTATTCAATTGAAAGGCAATTTATGCCATTTATTAGTGATTTGAACTTGCGTCTGATACGCTTGGCTATTGTTCTCATTCCATGAGATGATATATTTTGTTATCACTTGTCTGGATCGATATCTTGTGCATGTGTAGTGTTTGTATTCAGATGTGTTCGATACACATTCTGTATTGTATGTACATATCATTATATATTGTTATCACTTGTCTAGATTGATATCTTATGCAGGTGTATTGTTTGTATTTAGATGTGTTTAATACATATTTCGTATTATATATACTTATCATTGTACTTTGTTATCACTTGTATGGATCGATATCTTATGCAGGTGCATTATTTGTATTTGTATGTGCTCTATACATATTCGGTATTTTTATTGTTGCTTGTCTAGATCGATATCTTGTGCAGGTGTACTGTTTGATATTCAGATATGTTCGACACACATTCCATATTGTGATCTATTTTCACATTGGTGCTTTGATGCATATTTTGCGCGCCGGATTTCTGATTTGATTTTTGTTGTTGATGCTAGTTGCTCATGAAGTTCTCGGGTTTCTTTTGTTGTTGCTTAGTATATACAGATTAATATTTGTGTGGTATTTCCTCGTGCCTATTTTATCTTTCATTCTTTCTCGCTTTTCTGATGCCATGAGAAGTAGGAATAGAGATGCATGATTTACTACTTTCCTTGCCATGAGAATTAGGACTAGAGATGCATGTTCTGGGAGTCCCTTTGAGGCAAATCTGGTTTATTTAAAGACCTTGTTTAAGGCAATTCCTACTTGTGCTTGTTTATAATTAAGTATGTTTACATGTATGCCAAAGACCCTGATGAAGGCGTCCCATTCCCATTCCCCATTGATAAGTCCTCAAAAGAAGACATAGGCGACAAAGGGTCCACAATCGACCCCGCCTTTTCTAGTCCCCAAGTCATTTGTAGCTTAAGTCATAACGTCGATGCTATTGAATCGTGTTGCTCTTGTATCGAGTCGGTCAAGTGACGGAGGGTTTGTGATCAACCCTCATGTTTTATCTCAAGCTCGCGTTGTTCAATGCTTGATGATTTTTAGTGATCTCATTATTGTCTTCTATCTCCTACCTCGATCCTTGATATCTTGGTTAGGTGTTTAGTCACTTATGATGATTCACTCTTTGTTCTCCTCTTGCCTCGATTATTTGATATCTTGGTTAAGAGTCTATCCCCATTTCTTTACTTCTTGTCTTAATGATACGGTACCTTGGTTAAGATTTACTTTTATTACCCCTTCTTGCCTAGATGATAATATATATATGGTCATGAACTTCCCCCATCCTACCTTGATGATGCGATATTCTGGTTAGGTATCCCATTCCCCTATCCTTCCTTGGTGATTTGATATCATGGATAAGTGGTATTCCCTCTCCTTTATCCTACCTTGACTATACAATGTCATGGTTAGGTGTGTGCTACTTGAATGAGTGGATACTTCTCAAGCGTTGTGTGCTTGCATTCTTGGCTTGGTTAAGTTCTTGATTACTATGAGTTTCTCTATTTTGTTTGATCACATATTCCCCATAGGATTCTTAGTTCTTTCTTGGTTAAGATCGAACTAAGTAGACCCTAGGATGGTTATCCATGCATGTTAATATTAGGTAGATGGTTCCCTTTTGTTAATCCCAACACTAAGACCATCATTGTATGATAACATTAGGGATAGAGTTAGATAGTCTCCCTTAGACCTTTTCTTCCCTTTTTGCATGTTTAAAACTAAAACCTTTTTCTTTGGCAAATTCATAAAACACTTTAACAATACTTAAATCCTTTATTCAAGGTAAAAAATACCAACCAATGCAAACTCTTTTTTTCTTCGGACTTTTTTTTTAAAAACATTTTCGATAAGGGTATGTTGTTTCAAGTTCAAGGAACCTGGAAATGCTAAGTGTGCGAGGGGTCGAGCATGAGTCTCGTACGAGTTGTAACACCAAGCACGAGTTGCAATCCTAACTCCAAGGATGTGAATATGGAATTATCCATAAAAAACATGCAACTCACCAAAACTTTTGAGGTGAACTACGAGTGCCTTGATCCCCATTTCACATTCGTTGGTACGTGAAGGTGTGAAAAACACAAGAAAATGGGGGGTTTGAATTTGGTTTTAAATCAAAAAAATTCTTTTAAAGAATATTCCCCTTTAACTAAAATACTTTTTCCTTCACTTTTAATAATAATAACAATTAAGAGCAGGAAGTAAAGAACAAGGTATATTTATACTAGTTCACTTGAGAAAACTATCAAGCTAGTCTAGTCCATCCACCAAGGTGATTCCGCCTCTCTCAGTCGAGGACTTAAACCAATAATCCAATTGATTATTACAATACACAAGCTACCTGCAAGTTACTAACAACCTCTAAGACACACAAGTCCTAGACTTCTTAAGGATATAGACCTAACCGGTCCCTTAAGGAAAATCAAACTTCTAAGACACACTAGTCCTAGACTTCTTAAGGATACAGACCTAACCGGTCCTTTAAGGAAATCAAACTTCTAAGACACACTAGTCCTAGACTTCTTAAGTATAGAGGCCTAACCGGTCCCTTAAGGAAATCAAAATTCTAATACACACTAGTCCTAGACTTCTTAAGGATACAGACCTAACCGGGCCCTTAAGGAAAATCAAACAACTGTTTGAATACAAATTTTGTTTACAATAATATTTCTTCTACACAAGTTGAATATGTAAACTACTTTAATAACAATAGAATACAAATATGAAAGCAATAAACAACGCTTGTGCATGGATATTCATTGAAAATTCTCTGTATTATCTCTTATTCTTCAAGCCTTTATATAGCCACAAAAATAATATATGCGTTGAGGGGTACTCTTGAGATTTCCAGATACATTGGCAGCTTGAGCAATCACGTGGGGGACGAGATCGTGTAACTCGTCATTCTTTTCATGGTAGTGGAATGAAATGTTGATTGTACCATGTACTATGTGTACCATGTTAACGTTATCTTCTTTCCTTCTGCACTTCAGACGCTTCTGTGAGCATGAGTTTAGAAGCGAGAACATAACACAAGATCACCAGAACTTCAAGTCTTCAGAGTCTTCAGAATTGCGTCTTCATAGTCTTCAGCACTTGGTCGAGAGAACCTTTTCTTATAACCTTGGGTCTTTATAACTTCAAGTCTTTAGAGTTATTAGAAGTTTTATCTTCAGAGTCTTTAGCCCTTGGTCTTTAGAACCTTTTTTTAGAACAATGGGTCTTTAGAACTTCAAGTCTTCAGAGTCTTTAGAACTTCTTTTATCAGAATTTTCACCACTTTATCTTTAGAACCATTTGTCTTTAGAAACATTAGTCTTCAGCATCTAGACTTAAGTAGAAACTTTTGTCTTCATATCTTCTAACTGGTTTCTTTATAACATGTTGTCTTTAGAAACATGAGTCTCTAGCATCTGGACTTAAGTAGAAACTCCTGTCTTCAGATCTTCTGATTGATTTCTTTAGACTTCATATCAGAGCCTTCACTTTGGTGTCTTATGGAGTGTCTTGATACTGTTCATCAGAACTTGTGTAGTGTAGAAGCGGTATTAATTCTCTTCTAATGTCTTGGCCATGCCATCCATCAGAAGCAGAACCTGTTTGTTAAATACTCATAAATAACAAACATAAGAGTATCAAAATTGTTCATACAAACATACTCATTTGTTATCATCAAAACTCAGATAATATTACAGAACAAAATCTTGTTCTAACAATCTGCCTCTTTTTGATGATGACAAAACTATGTATTTTGATGACACAATTTAGTTCATATAATCAGAAAAAGTGAAAATAAGAAAGTAAGGAATACTTATCATTTTTATGAAACTCCCCCTGAGTCAATGACTTGATGAAGCTCGAATATCCTGACTCTGAACCATTTGAGTAAAAACTCCCCCTGGTTTCAATAGATTAGATATTGAGATCTTGAGAGTCTTGACTCTAGATGCCAATGAAAATGAAATCAATTGAAATCTTGAAACTTTAATGTAACTAAGACAACTTCCAGATTCTCAATTCTTGGAGCCAAGTCTGAAGCCAACAGGTTAGACATAAGCCTTGCATAATGATTTTAGATCTTTGTCTTTAATCAGATTTTTCATTTCCTTAAAAAGAAAAAAATTCTAACAGAAACAGAATTTTAATTGGGTTAGAATGTAAGCAGCTATTTTCAGAGAACATTTTCTAGAACTTGATTATTGAATCAAAATTACGTTCATTTAATTACTCCCCCTTTTTGTCATAATCAAAAAGGTAATTATGTGTGAAAAACATAAAAACCAGAAGAAGATAACAAGTAAGAAAAGATATGATAAGCCAAAAGAAGACTTCATTAATTTCAAAAGGTCACATAAGAAGTGAGTCGAAGGATGTAGAACAACTAAGATCCAAAAAGAAGACTTGCAAAAATATCAAATAATCAGAAGAAAAACAGTAGTCATAAAAAGTAAGTAGCAAGCATAGTCCTATGGTTCAGAAGCAAAAGAAAAAAGAAAATACTAGAGCCTAGGGTTAAGGAGCAGAAGCAAGAGTAGAAATATTTTGAAAAATCAGTTGTAGCATGTTCTGAACATTCTCATTGACAGCCTTCTGTTCAATGATGCTTTCTCTGAAAACCTGTTGTTCTCCTATAATCTCACCAATTGCATTTTCCAGGCACGCAATGGCAGGATCAGAATATAAAGCAACCAAAGCATATTCTTTAGCCTTAGCAGCTTCTTCTGCTTCCCTTGCTTCTTCTGCAGCTTTGAGTTTGGCTTCTTCTTCTGCTTTTCTAAGCTTTTCTTCTTCTGCTTCTCGAAGCGCTTTAGCTTCATCCTTTTTTTGCTTAGCAGCAAAGAATTCAAGAACTATAACTATTTCCTGTGCTTCTTTCCTTTCTTTCGTAGCCTGAATATCCCAAGCTTTCGATGCTTCGGTAAAAGTGTTAAAAAGATCAAACTCAAAAGCCATCCATTTCTGAAACTTCTTCCAAGAATCATACATTTACTGAAGCATAGTAGAAATACTTGCCTCTGCTCTTAGCTTCAAGACCTTTTTCATAGCCTTAGTTCTAAACCTATTGAAGCATTCATCCAGAGTTTTTGAGACGGGTTTATCATAGACAACTATGGCTAGGTCACTTTCAGAAAGGATGGGTTTAGAAGTTACAGGTTTAGGAGGATTTTATGATAACAGTTGTTCAGTCATATTGAAAAGTTAAGAACAAGTGAAAGGTTTAGTTGGGAAAATTTCAACAGATTAACAATTATCAGAAATTGTCCTTTCAAACATTTCATAATCAAAGGGAGAAACTGGATCAGGACGGATAATGGGTGAGTCATGGAGAGTAGTTTCTTTGTTAAAGAAGGCAAAATGAAGATTGGTATTGAAAGTTGAAAAATGAGAAGTTTGTGGAAGTGATTGAGATGAGGTTAATGGAGATGTAGAAGTGTGGATTGGTGAAGTCGTAAGGTTAGAAGTGGTTATGGTGTTTGGGGTAAAAGCAGTTGTTATTACAGGTAAAGTTTTATAGACAGTTTCAGAAATAAAAGTTCATGTAGTTAAGTGAATGGTTGAGGAAACAGGATCAGAAGCAAGAATAGTTGTGGTGGATGGTGGAATAGAAAAAGAGTTATATGATACGGTGGGAGAACTGACTTGGTAGTTTTTCGTTTGATCGCAAATGTTGCGGTTAGCAAGAGTCGCCACCGACTTTTCTTTTATCCAAAAGGAAAGGTGAAAAAGCATAGGAAAGACCTTTAGAGATGTTTTCTTGAGTTCGGGGGGTAGATTATGAAAAGGGAATGTATTAGCACCCTTTTCATCTGTAGTTATCTACGGGCTCTTAGTTGCTTTCTAGATCACTTGCTTTTGTTTGAAAATGTGCTTGTGGTGTAGCTTTTGAAAGTATTTTGAAAATGTCTTTGTAATGGTTCTCGTTTCTATAAGAACGCATACAAAGTGTTGTCTCGAAAATAGTTCAAAGAGGTGTTTGTGTTTTTGAAAGGGATTTTTGAAAATGTGTCTTTGTAATGGCTTCCGTTTCTATAAGAACGCGTACAAAGTGTCGTCTTTTGAAAATGTTTCAAAATGTTTGGTAAATAAAATGTTTTTTGTTGTGAGCAAGCGAGCAACTAGGAGCGAATTTACCTATTCAAAAGGTCTTAAACGTTCTTTTCCTCCTACTTTAGATGTTGCTATCTTACCATTGTTTTGTTAAGAAGCCTCGTCGTTGGATGTGAAGGGACGAGTGTGGGACGTTTGTATAGTCATAGAAGGTAACCTATAGAACATTTTAGTAATGTCGTTTTAGGGACTACATCGTTTATTGAAGGCAACATTGAGGTTCATCGAGGGACTACAATCTTTTATTGAGGGTCTTTGCTAAAACGCCCATATTCGAGGGACATGACTATTTTCCGATAGGAAACAAAGTGGGATTACCCTAAGGGTGCTAGTGTGCAAGTGTGTTTTATTTACATGCATTTAGTCTTGATTAGGGTTATCTATTTGTTGATTTCATATCTTGCCATACACACCCTAATTACTAGCAATTGGTATATAAAGCATTAAATTGCGGAAAATAAAAATACTAGCTATTACAAAGCTTTAGGGGATGGGGGTACAAATTTATGAATGGGGATTGCAATAAATTAAAGTCCTAATTATTTATTACAACCATATTGAAATAATATACAAGAAATGTAAAATGGACTTGTTTTGTTTTTGTTAAGAAATTAATTTACTTAAGAAAATATTTTGATCTTTTTGTTCTAAAAGAAATGAAATAAAACATGTGAATATGAAATGTTTTTGGTGTTTTTGGTTATTAAAAGAAAAAATAAGATAAATAAGAAACTGGAGTCAGAATCAGCACATTGCTGAAATAAGGAGGAACGGAAGTTCTGACTCTGATATACTGCAAGAGAGAAAATGTTAGTAGGCAAGCAGAAGGTCAAAAGTTATGGGCCTGGGTACACCAAGTTCTGAGGTTGCTGGGAACAGAGGAAAACCTAAAAGCTCTAATTGTTGAGGGGGTTCAGAAGTTGTAGTGTAGCTGGGAACCTAGAAGTTCATGTATCGCTGGAAAGTCATAAGTTCTGGATATTTGAGAGAGTGAGGTGATAATGCTATTGGATAAGGTTGTTTAGAAGTTTTGATCTAGGAGTATCGTCTGATAGATAAATGGGTGAAAATGTCAATAAATAAACCTTAAAAAAAGATTATGGGGTTAGAACCCAGGATCCTTAGCACTAACGTCTTATGCACACGCTTTCTACCACTGGGGTGGCTGTACATCCGGTATTAGAAACAAAAGCATAAACATATAACATAAAGTAAATTCTGATGATGAGCTTCATCTGTTTCTCCATACCAATCGGAGCATCTGCAGCTTAGTCATTTCTCAACAAAACAAAAATGCACACATAACAGTTCTGGCAAGTTTCATTATGGTTTCAGAAACATAAAAAATGTCAAAACTGTAAATCAGAATCAAACATGTATATGCTAAACCTAGTTTCCTTAAGAAGTTCTGAACTGATGTTCTCTCTACTTAGGCAGACAAATACATGAAACTTCAGAATATGTACAGCAACTGGATCAGGATGTCTACATTGTATTTTGAACATGCAAATCTAATAATGCTTAAGTAATATGATGAGAGTCAGCAGAAGCTTACCTTGCAACTAGAAAATGTTCTATGAGCTGGAGTCTGGTTCTAACTTCTTGTAATGTTCTGATCAGCTTCCTCACGTATTCAGCAGACTGGAACAAACTTTAGCTTGGGTTATGAAAGGTGAATGGATGACTTGGTCAAGAAACTCTTGAGGGAAATTGAAGTTTGAATGCAAGAATCAAAAACTAGCAGGTTTTTGTATTTGTGTTTGCAGTTTCAGATTTCTGGATATTTTAGCAAGGTTTCAAAGCTTTTTCTTTTCAGTTTTTCTGACCTCTTTACAGTTGCCAATGAAGTTCAATTTATAGGCAAGAACTTTGTAGCTTGGAGAAGTCAAAAGTACCAACATCATGCTAGCGTGCTGCCTTGTTCTTGAAGCAAGATAAACAATTATGGTGGTTAAAAGCTTTTAGTTGTGCCTAAGCTGGATTTGTAAGCATGAATTAAGGAAAAGTACCCTCAGAGGCAAAAGCAAATCATGTGCCCAGCATAAACTTGTACCAAAGTTTTCTTTTCAAGGACAACAATGGTACTTCTTTCTCACACGTGGGGAAATCCTTTGGATAAAAACTCAAAATTGGTTGTGTGCATTAAATAATGATGAGATTTATCAAACCAGAAATCATGCGCTATGAGATTGTACATCATAGCCTAAGTCTGGGTCAGAAGTTCAGCACCAGCGTAACTTAGAATAAACATCTAACTTATGATCTTGGAATCTCTCTGCTCCAGCATGTTCTGAAGGAGTTCTCAGACTTTTCTTAAAGCTTGTAACACGCTTTGTAGACTTTATTTGAATTACTTTTGCAAACTCTGGCTGAACCTTCGTGAAAACTGGCCCAGAAGTTCTAACCAAACTTTGTCTTGAAAATGTCCTGAATTTGCTGAGTGCTTCAGTTTCATGTAAGTGTCTTTGAACATTTATAACTTGAAATTCCAGCATTTCCAGGAGAAGTTTTGTTCTGCAATATTTTAGGTCTTATTGAGATCTAAAACTCTTGTGTTAGAAGTTCTTCCAGAATCAGCTTGCATCATGGTGAAAATCTGGCCAGAAGTTCTGAGCTTGTCATACTTCTTAAACACTTAGAAAGATTCTAAGTATTTAGGATTTTGACTTTTCAACATGAATCTTGACTTATGATTTCCTTAATGAGACAAATTTCATGCCTTGATGAAATGTGATTCTTGAAACTTGATTTTGATCCAAAAGTCAAAGTTTGACTTTTCAGTATGCAATTGACCATTTTGCCCTTGTGAATAACTTTCTTGGAAATTTGTAATTCAAGGCTTGAAATTGGATGGAAACAAACCTAAGGGTCCAGGGTGATCCTTTGAGAAATGAGAGGGCAAATTTTGGGGTACAACAGTTGCCCCTGTTCAATCTTCTTACGCTTGAAGAGTTAGATTGGTGAATCTGCCATTCGTGACTTGAAGGTGGAAGATGATTGAAGACTAGAGTGCCCAAAAATTTGCACTCGAAGATGAGATGGGAATGGGCTTATAGATTCCATTTGGAGGAATGATGGAGATCTTCCGGAGATGGGCCTGTGGATGCCATCCAAGGGTGATTGTTGACAGAGGATGGACTAAGTCTGAACTTGATTTCAACTGGAAAAGAATCAGAATAAATCTTGGAACGACTTATCTGAACCAGAGAAATTGTCTGTGGGAAAGAATCAGGATAAATTATTGAGAGATTTAAACTGAACCGGCAGGGATCTGGAGAAGAATCAGAATAAATCATTGAGAGATTTATCTGAAGCAGAAATATTTCTTTTAAAAAGTATCAGGATAAACCATTGAGAGATTTAAACTGAACCTAAAGAGGTCTTGAATATTCTTTAATTGGAGAGAATCAGAGTAAATCTTTGAGCGATTTATCTGAACCAGATAAATCATCTGCTACGTAGATGGTTAACCAATCCTTTCTTGGGAATTGATCTGTACTTGACTTGCTGAAAATTTTGACGATAATTTTCTGTTGATTGATCTTTCCTGAAAAGGTGAAAGGTTAGTTGTATGCAATGTCATGATGTATGAAATGTATGGCACAATGATGTTCTCAAAATAAATGAGATTGTGTCGTATGTATCTTGCAGTTTTGTGAGGGAGTGTCAGAATGAATCTATGTTGTGATTTTATCTGAATGGAAAAATGTACTGAATGAGTATCAGAATGGCATCCGTAGCTGGAGCGTATCTAAACTGTATCTGAAAGCTGAATCTGAATGAGTATCAGAACGGAATCTGTATCTGGAGCGTGTCTGAACTGTATCTGAAAGCTGAATATGAATGAGTATCAAAATAGCGTCCGTATCTGGAGCGTATCTGAACTGTATCTGAAAGGTGAATCTGAAAGAGTATCAAAATAGCGTCTGTATCTGGAGCGTATCTGAAATGTATCTGAAAGATGAATTTGAATGAGTATCAGAATGGAATCCGTATTTGGAGCGTATATGAACTTTAGTGATTAAGCTATTATCTGGTCGGGTCAAGGCTTCACAGCACCTTATACTTTTATCTGGTCGAAATCCAGGCTTCACGGTGTTTTTTGAAGAAGTGAACTACTATCTGGTCAAAATCCATGCTTCGCAGCACCTTATACTGTTATCTGGTCGAATTCCAGGCTTCACAGTGTTTTTAGAGAAGTGAACTACTATCTGGCCGAAATCCAGGCTTCACAGCACCTTATATTGTTATCTGGTTGCAATCCAGGCTTCACAGTGTTTTTGGAGAAGTGAACTACTATATGGTCGAAATCCAGGCTTCACAGCACCTTATACTGTTATCTGGTCGAAATCCATGCTTCATAGTGTTTTTGGAGAAGTGAACTACTATCTGGTCGAAATCCAGGCTTCGCAACACCTTATACTATTATCTAGTCGAAATCCAGGCTTCATAGTTTTTTGAAGAAGTGAACTATTATCTGGTCAAAATCTAGGCTTCGCGGCACCTTATACTGTTATCTGGTCGAAATCCATGCTTCACGGTTTTTTTGAAGAAGTGAACTACTATCTGGTCGAAATCCGGGCTTTGTAGCACCTTATACTGTTATCTGGTTGAAATCCAGGCTTCACAATTTTTTTGGAGAAGTGAACTACTATCTGATTGAAATCCAGGCTTCACAGCACCTTATACTGTTATCTGGTCAAAATCCAGGCTTCACAGTTTTTTGAAGAAGTGAACTACTATTTGGTCGAAATCCAGGCTTCGCAGTACCTTATACTATTATCTGGTCGAAATCCAGGCTTCATAGTTTTTTTGAAGAAGTGAACTACTATTTGGTCGAAATCCGGGCTTCGCAGCACCTTATACTGTTATCTGGTCGAAATCCAGGCTTCACAGTTTTTTTGAAGAAGTGAACTACTATCTGGTTGAAATCCAAGCTTTGCAGTACCTTATACTGTTATCTGGTCAAAATCCAGGCTTCACAGTGCTTTTGCTGGGGATTGTAGAGTAGTCTATTGGGGAAGAGGAGTTGTGGTCCTCATATTTGTAGTAGTCGGAGAGGCAAACTCAAGCTGGGGAATCCTGCCATTTGTTGGGGAAATAAACCCTGTTGCTCAGTCTGTTAGAGAGGCGACGACTTCACTGGCAGAAATCCTCGAGGATTCTTGAAGTCGACTCAGTTGGGAAGAGGTTTTCAGAGATTGAAAATATGGCTGGGGGAATCATCCTATGAGGAGGATTTTTGGGAGATTTGTCACTGCCCCTAGTCGGGAGTGTTTGTGGCACTGCCAGGAAATGTTTGACCGTACGTAACCCTTTGCTGAGATTGGCGTTCAATGCCCCAAGTAATGGAGATAGAGACATTCCCCTGGTTATTCTGCACTTCTTGAGAGATTTCTTTGAATCTTGACTGGACTTCCCCAGGTGTGCTGGATAGTGATATGTCATGCCCCCTTGTTGATAGGAGATTTGTCATTTGGAATGTCATCCCACTTGAAGTGATTTTGTTCACTGAGAGAGCTTTCGTTCACTGGATATTCATTGTGTGATTTTCTCCGCTGTCAAACAAATAGCCATATGCAAATAACGATATTCAAATAATGCAAAGTTTATGCTTGTCTTGAAGTTTTGAAAATGCTTTTTAGCAAGTAAAGAAGCTTTTGTAAGAAAAAATTCAACTCAGGATTTTGAGTAAGCCCTTACAGGAGTTAGGATACCTTTTGTAACAGTGTGTTTTCTAACTAACCCATGTTTCAATTAAGACTTTTGAAGGGTTGTAGCGTGGCTTGGTTCATGGTATAAGAAACAAAGGATAAAGGCTCAAAGTGTATTTTCACCCACCCGCTCTTCGTGATGTTCTTCAGTCCTAAACTCAGTTAATTGTGCATCTAAACTCTAATTGAGTCTGGAATGACGTTTTAGTGATGGTTCTGACAAGTTTAGTTTATCAGAAGGCAATCATTTCTTGTAACATTCTTCATATTGTTGAGGATTTGTAGTGACCTCTTTCTTTTGATTATCCGTAATTTTTTCCTGACTGTTCTTGTTTTGAGATTACGTCAGCGGGATGGCCTAGTTTTTTTTTCTTAAGTCTCCTTTGTAGGTTTTGACTTAGTGGGCTTTTCTCTTGAGATATAATGACTGCCTATGTGATAGGGAACCATCACTGTCTTTTGTTTCCAGAGGAATGTTTTTGATATCATTCGTTGTATTACGAGATGAGAGTTTGCGGCTAAATGCGCGTTTGAATTAACTGAGAGACTACCCTGCCCTAGGTTTTGATTAAAGGTTTCAGTTTACGTGAAAATGAAAATTCCCACTTCTTTGGATTGAAGGGGTTGACTAGGGATTATCTTCCTTATAACTCCAGTGTTTAGGATTTGAATGAACGTATGTACATCGTCGGCAAGGTCTGTCCAAAAGTATACTGTATGAGATTATGGCATTGTTTTCGTCATCCTCCCTCTAAAGGCTTATAACTTTTAGCAAGAGTTAAGGATAAAAAGCATAGTTTAAATATAGAGAAAAAGAATGGATGAATTCAAGACAAACATATGCAATGCATTAATGAAACAAAGTTTGACATTAATAGATCATTGTTTGAATAACCAAAGAGATTACAATTGAAAATTCAAATGAACATAAAATTTCCTCGCCCAGATTGTTGCTTCATGTGGATGTCCTTGAGGGGTGATAAAAGAGTTCCAATTGACCGTATTGTGTAAACTCCAACACTCCTTCGTCAATTAGGTCTTGAATCCTGTTCTTCAGAGCCCAACAATTGTTCGTGTCGTGCCCGAGACTGTTGGAATGGTAAGCACACCTCTCTTTGGGACGGTAACTAGGAGCAGCAGTGCTAGGATTCCCAGGAGGATCCTTTAATGTAATTAGCTATGTTTTCAACAGGTGTTGTAGCACCTGAGCTAGCTCCATGCCAATCCTGGAAAATTGTCTCTTAGGTGCGACCTCCTTGCGCTTGTTCTTTTGTTGTTGTTGGCGAGGTTGTTGTTGGACTTGAGACGTGGCAGCTCTTTGGGACAGTCTACTCTCCACTAAACCGGCTTCATGTTGCATCGGAGGCTGAGCAGTGACTTGATCTCCCATTCTGGCTGTTTGCCTCATACAGTTGTAACTGTTTTGATGAAGTTAGTTGACAAGAACTTTCAGCTCTTCTTGTCCTTGATCCATATTTTGGATAAGAGCCATCTGGCCCACCAGTTGTCCCAT
This sequence comes from Vicia faba, assembly GCA_948472305.1. Classification (NCBI taxonomy): domain Eukaryota; kingdom Viridiplantae; phylum Streptophyta; class Magnoliopsida; order Fabales; family Fabaceae; genus Vicia; species Vicia faba. The sequence continues at coordinate 1,343,271,400 of OX451737.1, forward strand.
CATTTGGACTTTCATTATGGCTATCTCAGTTTATAGCCGCTCCAACTGGTCATCTCTGTCTTCCCCAGGATTTCCCATGATCATGCCTCTGGTGAGTGAAACCGCGCGGCCGGAACCTGTCATCTGGATGTAATGAAACATCAATGAAGTCGCCACCGAACGTCTTTTATCCCGCCGAAAGGGAAAGGTAAACATCGAGAAAACCTAGAAAGGGAGAAATCATGGTCTTTCGACCGAGAGATCGGGTAAGGGAGTCTATTACGCTAGGGGAAGGTATTAGCACCCGACACGCCCGTAGTACTCTAAGGTATCCACTCTTGTTGTCTAATCTAATGGGTGTGATCAAATCTTATGTTTATGGCTTAAAGATAAAATGGGAATGCATACGAAAGAAAAGAAGAAAAACAATGTAGGGAAAATAAAAGTTATGCTCGGTTGGGCCCTACCCCTTTGCCTACGTATCCCTTTTAAGGAATCAGAGCAGACGTAGTTCGGCTTATCTATTTTGGTTGGTTTGTGTTTTTTAGTTAAGGCAAACAAAAACAATCAAGATGGAAAAACATCAAATGAAACAACAAGCACATGAGATGGTAAGACATCGGCTAAATAATAACAAGGTAACATGTCAAAGATGGCGAAACATCAAATGATAAAACAATCACACCTGACAATAACATTGAGAGTCAAAGTAGGATAACAAACATGTGCGATGGTGAAACATCGGCTTCAAGCAAGTGTGCGATGGCGAAACATCGGCTAAAAGGTAGTAAAGATATCATGGCAAAGATGGTGAAACATCAATAAAACGGATGACAAAACATCATACCTAACAATGATATTGAGAATCAAAGTAGGATAACAAACATGTGCGATGGCGAAACATCGGCTTCAAACAAATGTGCGATGGCAAAACATCAGCTAAAAGGTAGTAAAGATAGCATGGCAAAGATGGCGAAACATCAATAAAACTGATGACAAAACATCACACCTAACAATGATATTGAGAATCAAAGTAGGATAACAAACATGTGCGATGGCGAAACATCGGCTTCAAACAAATGTGCAATGGCGAAACATCGGCTAGAAGGTTTAAAAAAACAAAGCCAAGAGGCACACAAACAAATAGGATTGGTTTGTATCTTTTACCTTGAAGAAAGGGTTTGAATTTATTAGAGGTGTTTTATGATTTGCTAAGAAAACAATTTTTGTTTTAAGATGCAAATGCAAAGGAAGGAGAAACATCTAAGGGAAACTAGCCTAGCACTATCCCTAGTGTTATCATAAAATGGTTGACCCTAAGGTTAAGGATAAAGGAAAACCCTACCTTAATTAACATATTAAAGGAAGCTTAATAAAATTTTCCTATAGAGAACATGCAATGAGAGCGAAGTCGTGATCTCAATTTCTAAATTGAGTGACTCATCGATCAATAATTAAAGAAAAGAAACAATAAACATCCTATAGGGAACATGCAATGAGAGCGAAGTCGTGATATCAATTTCTAAATTGAGTGACTCATCGATCAACAATTAAAGAAAAGAAACAACAAACATCCTATAGGGAACATGCAATGAGAGCGAAGTCGTGATCTCAATTTCTAAATTGAGTGACTCATCGATAAAAAGCAAAAACAACACATGTATCAGACAAAAAACCAGAGGGCCTCCTGACATATATCAGCAACAGAGGTCCCATCATGCAATCAGAGAACTATGCAGCATGAAAATAGAAGAAAGTAAATAGTGCAATACCAAATGGATAAATATCTGTAGCAACTGAGCAAGAATAAAAGAAACCCAGAGAACTTCAAGCAAGCTCGCATTAGTAGACAAATCAAGTCAGAAATTACGCCATCAGGATGTAAGTAATGAAGTCATCAGATATGAACAGATCCCATGGGTAATGTATAGTGTGATCGGTGGATCTGGAACTGACTGTTTAACGCTGGTTCGCGAAATGTCGCGGAAGCAAGAGTCGCCACCGTCTTTTATTTTCTCCAAATGGAAAGGACAAAAGCACAGAAAAATTCCTTAAAGAGATTGCTCTCGGTTCGGGAGGTAGATTATAGAAAGGGAAGGTGTTAGCACCCTTTCTATCCATGGTTATCCATGGGCTCTTAGATACTTGCTCACTTGTGTTTTCAAAATGGTTTGTTTGCTTTTCAACTGTGGGTTTTAAAAAGTTTCTTTGAAAAATTTCAGTTCGACTCGTACGTCAGAGTGTTTGAAAAAATTGTTTTGAAAGCTTTTGAAAAGTGTTGGTGTGAAAAGATTTTGATTTGTTTTGTTTTTAAGGAGAGCAAGTATCTACGAGAACCTACCTACCCTAAGGAATTCGTCTGTGTAAATGTCCTTAAAAGTAGTGCCATCCCACCATTGAGAGGTAGGTAGCACCACCGTTGGAGGTATTCGGGTCAATTCGAGGTTCGGGACATGGTGATCACCAGAGCAATGGGAAGACACCTTAGAAGCTACCCTCATGCCAGGTTCCCGGATCATGAGGACTCACTAAGACGTCCTCTACTCGACGACCACCTTTCGAAAGGCAACAGTGAGGCGTACCCTAGGGGTGGTGTGTGCGAATTGTGTGTCATGTTTCAAGTATTTTTGTCTTGTCATGTTTGTCGTGTTTTACGCTTGATTTTAATTAAGACATTCATTCTTGCATGCTTGGTTAACAGTTAAATATTTTGCGAGGAAATAAATCTAAACTATTACAAACGGCGCGGGTCCACATCGCCAAAATTAAACCGGACCCGATTTAGCGGAAAAATAAATAATGCGAAGAAATAAAGTGCGAAAAGTAAATTACAATGCTTTGGGGCAATTACATAATTATTTAAACGATAAAAGATAAATGCGCGAATTAAATGATTAATGACGGGCGTTGGACCCTTTTTGCAAATAATTAAAATTAATAAGGGTTAAAAAATTAAAATTAAATGGGAATGATATTTTGTTATTTTTTGTGATTTTTTAGATTTAATAAAAAAAAGAAATTAATTGAAACTAAATAAAATAAAATAAAAAAGCAAACCCTAATTCTAACATTTTTTTAATTATTAAGAAAGAGTTAAAATATGATCTAAGCTAAACCCTAATTTATTTATGTACAATTTTAATTATAAAAATAAATAAATAAATAAATAGTATTGTGAGAAATAAAAATTAAAAAAAGACATTAAACTATTAATTGACCTAATTCTACATGTTTTGGATTTTTATTGAAAAAAGAATTAAAATTTAAATCTAATTAGACTAAATATTGACATATATTAATTTATGAAAAATAATTACAATAAAATAAATATTATATCTTTTGTGTTTTCCTGATTTTTTTTTTATAATGTTTTTTTAGATTTTCTTGTAAAAAAATAATTAATTAAAACAAATAATTAAAATAAACAATCAATTAAAATAAATGAAATAACAAAAAGCAACCAAACCAGAGTGGGGGTGCTGTCCCCAATTTAGGAGGTTCAAATTTAATAGGCCTGGCCCAATAAGCTTGCAGCGTGTTGACTTTCCTGGATCACATGTCAACGCTTTGACCTGGTACATGGTGCATCTTATCTTTTGGCCATGGATCTGAATGAGATGGACACGTGTGGGGCTTGAGAGGGTAAGCATATGGTACATCTGGACGTTAGTGCTGCATAGAATCAAATATTGAAAAATAATATGGCAAATATGCAAGACCTGGGACTTGAACCCAGGTCTTTAAGGTCACAAGCGTATTCCTTTGCCAACTGAGCTGTTCAATTTTATTTAATATATAACATAACACAAATAATATAAAGGAAACATAATATTAATTGGTTAAACACGCGCGAAATTTAAACGGACCATTGGCTGATGGACACGTCTTCGTCTCCTTCCCCTACCCTGTAACACAAACACTATGAGAACGGTTTTTGCAACGTGGTTTTAGGCAAGCAAAGGGAAAATAGCGACTAGCCCATATCCAAACATAAATTTATCGCGAGGCATGCGTTTTGTTCAGAGGAACACGCTGAGTGCAACCATGATGGTTTCAATGGCCAATTTTATGGTATTGATAAAGCCCCAATTTTGAGAACCTGAAAACCTAGTTTTTTGACAATGGCGTAATCTTGTATGATCAATAAAAATGCAATTAAACACCACAGTTAGCTTTAGAATTTCACAAAGAACAAGAATCAATAAACAAAATTCATGAAAGATGCTTAGAATGTGATATGCGATTTGGAAATTTTCAAGGTTCAGTTTGACTTAGAGATACCGTTTCAAGGCGTTTGAGTTGTTGTTTTTGATTGAGAAAGGTTCAGGAGGGTCTCAGGATGCTATTGAAACAAAAATCCAAGCTTGAATCGCCTTAGAACCTTGAATTCAGTATTGAGTTTTTTTGTCAAAAATTTCAATATGCCAAAGTATGTTATGCGCAGCTTTTCCGTCTTCTATGATTAGGGTTGTCATGTAGTACTTGTATGGAGTGATTAGGTTAAGAAAAGCTGTACAAAATCTTATGCATTGATGAATTTTGGATATTTGATTTCATGTATCTTTTACAATCTTTTTCATGGTGTTTTTGTGCCAAATCTGATCAATTATCATCAAAGCTTGCCTATTTGAGATGTGCACGAATTATAGAGATTAGATCATGCATAAAAAGATTTTTTCATGTTAGGTTTATATTTTTCATGAATTAAAATCATTTAAATGAATATAAATTAATATTAATTCAAATAAATAATTAAAAAATATGAGAATACTTCCCTTTGGGCCTAGTGGTCGTGCATAGGCTTGGCATGAAGAAATTTGGAAGAAAAATAGGCCCATTTGCATTTTTAGGCCTTTTGCATCAATGTTGACTTTCAAAAATTTCCAAAAATTTCCCAACTTCCACAAGGCATAACTTGGTCAATTTTTAAGCTTTTAACATGTTCTTGGACATTTTGGAAAGGTCTTTGAGTCCTTTAACCAATGCCTTTGGTCCCATGTCATTTTGATTTACCAATCTCAAGTTATGGCCTTTGACTTAAAGTCACTTTTTGTTGACTTTTGAAAATGACCTATAATGTTGAAATTGATAACTTTTTGTGAGAGCATTTCTTGGACTTGGAACATGAAGATGAATTGTAGGAAATGTCTTTCTCTTCAAAATGAGCTTTGGATGGAATCTTTCTGATAATCCATGTGAAAGTTATGCCCTGGTCAATTTCAGTTGACTTTTTCAGCTGTCCAAATATAGCAACTTTTGCATCTCTGATGATTTCTGAGCCAAATTTTGAGAATCATGATCAAGCATTGATCAAATGATGTTTGTGGCTTCAAAATGATATATTGACCAAAAATTTGAACTTTTGACTGTCAAATGACCATTTTGCCCCTACAGTTGACTGTAGTGCAATTTAGGGTTTTGACTGTGCAATCTTGAACTGAATGCCTTGAAACTTGATATGAGGATGCTTGACCACATTTGTAGGCACATGGGACTTGATTGGGCTTTTGAAAAGTTCATTTGCTTGACCAGAACTTAAACCCTAGTTTTGACTGTATAGGAGATGGTTGAGCTGCACAACCCTGGGGGGAATTTTGTGACCTTGACTTTGACAATTCTTGATGAATATGGGAGGGCAAATTTTGGGGTACAACAGTTGCCCCTGTTCAATCTTCTTAGACCTGAGGATGCAGATTGGCTGACGCGCCTTTCGTAATCCGAGGGTAGAAGATGATTGAACACTAAAGTGCCCAGAAATTTGCGCTCACATAGTGACGGTGATGGGGGAATGGGCTTATAGATGCCCTTTAGAGATTGCTTGGATAGGATGATGGGCTTATAGATGCCATCTGGACGTTGATTGCATAGGAGATTCCTTAGCAAGAACCTGCATACCTGCAAAACAGAAAAATGAGTACCTGACACGTCGCAGGAGTTGATTTTAGATGCTTGGTATAGATGTGTCCTGACTGGTTGCAGGAGCTGAGTCTGGAGCTTCAAACGCTGATGAATGAACCAGGGATGGTTACTGCCTTAGCATGAAGGGTAAGAGAATCCTGAATGATCTCAACAACGCTCATTGAGAAAATCTTGGCGAGGATTACCATCTTCGTAGTGTCAGGAAGAGAACCAAAGGATATTACAATCTCAAAGGGAGTTACCTCCCTCACGTTGGAGAGGGAACTATAGGAAATTATAATCTGAAAGGAGATATCACCTCACGCTCATGCCGGAGAGGGAAACATCTGAAGAAGGAATTACCACCTCACGCGCCGTTGGAGAGGGGACCATAAGAGAATATTACCTCACGCTCATCGTCGGAGAGGAAAACATCTTGGAAAAGGAATTACCACCTCACGCTCACCGTCGGAGAGGGGACCACAAAAGACTATCACCTCACGCTCATCGTCGGAGAGGAAAACATCTTGGAAAAGGAATTACCACCTCACGCTCCGTTGGAGAGGGGACCACAAAAGACTATCACCTCACGCTCATCGTCGGAGAGGAAAACATCTTGGAAAAGGAATTACCACCTCACGCTCACCGTCGGAGAGGGGACCACAAAAGACTATCACCTCACGCTCATCGTCGGAGAGGAAAACATCTTGAAAAAGGAATTACCACCTCACGCGCCGTTGGAGAGGGGACCATAACTTCTACTGAGTCTTTATCAGAAAATCTGTTTGGAGTCGATTTAACTGGACTAGAGACATCCTTGAAACATGTTTGGGAATTCCAACTGCACTCTTCCTGAAAGGTAAAGGTCAGTCATATGCAATGCATGATATGGATCAAGCAATGATGGATATGATTTATATGATATGATGCGTGCATGCATGCTATAATGATGTATGTGATAATTCATGTATGTTTTTGTCTAGGAAAATAAATCCTTGACGGGTGCCGGGAAGTCATATCCTGGGCTGATGTTGGAGAATAAGCTTTTACTTCCGCTGGGAATGATAGCTGTAAGAATACCGGTAGGAGAAGATGATTCCGTTGAGGAGTAAACTTGGCAAATGAAATAATTCTGCTGGAGAAAAGATACTCTAGCGATCATGCTGGGGAGTGCTACTCTGTGGGGATAACGATGCTTTGCTGCGTTGATGAAGATAACTCCGCTGGGGATACCGTTGATGAGTTATGCTGGGGATATCCTGTTGTGCTGGAAGCGTTGATAGACTTCGCTGGGGGTAGGAAGATACTTTGCCGAGGACGCTCTTTCCGTGGCTTTTGGCTGAGGATAACCCAGTTATATCCTGTTACGGAAATAACTCTTTAAATCAAGCCGGGATGACGCGTTCGTGCTCTGCGAGGGGTAAGCTTCCAGAATCTACCGGGGATAAGCTTACTGCTCGGGGATATGGATTTCAACTTTTCCTGGGGAACTGGATTGGATTCTCCTGGGGAGATTTTGAACTGTAATGCTGTAGGTTGAAAGAGGGAACCTATGTAGGGTTGCCTGCTGATGAGCTCGTGTAAAACCGCATCTGAAATGGAGAAGGAACCTGGGTAGGGTTACTTTGATGATGAGTTCGTGTAAAACTTCGTCTTTGGAAAGGGAGAACCTGTGTAGGGTTGCTTGGTGAGGTAAGTTCATGTAAAACTTTTTGATGAATCGGGGTGAGATTATCTTGAACTAAAATCCATGTAAGACTTCTAGAGGAACCGGGGTTAGGTTACCTTGGGGTAAATCCATGTGAGATTTCTTGACGAACCGGGGTAAGGTTACTGGAGACGAGTCCCTGTGAGACTTCTGGGGGAACCGGGGTTAGGTTACCTTGAGATAGATCCGTGTGAGATTTCTTGATGAACCGGGGTAAGGTTACTGGAATAAGTTTGTGTAGAACTTTGATGAACCGGGGTTAGGTCATCTTGAGATAGGTCCATGTAAGACTCTTGGAGGAACCGGGGTTAGGTTACTTGGATAAGTTTGTGTAAAAACTTTGATGAACCGGGGTTAGGTCATCTTGAGATAGGTCCATGTAAGACTTCATGAGGAACCGGGGTTAGGTTACTTGGATAAGTTTGTGTAGAAACTTCTGGAGGAACCGGGGTAAGGTTGCTTCGGGATAAGTTTGTGTAAAACTTCTTGATGAACCGGGGTTAGGTCATCTTATGGAGGAGGAGTCTGTGTATGACTTTGTCTGAAGGTTGAGCAGAAACCGGTGTTGGGTTGCGTGATTTTGATTAAGTGGGTGATCGTCCTGTTTGGTCTCGGACGTTAACCCACGATCTGGAATTTATGAAGGTAGATGGTGATCATCCTTATGTTGATCTTTCCTTTGTACTTTGATTGACAGAGCAATTGGATCGCCTGGATAACTCATTATTGCCCCTGTTTCGGAGATGAGGGAAGAGGATACCTGTGTGGGTGATTGACAAATCTTCGAGATGCCGGGACATAGTCGTACGCTTTGATCCCTATCTTTTGCCTGGACCGCCCTTTCGGGTTTTCAGTCCACCGGGATACCCATTTTTGCCCAAGCCGCCTTTTCAGGTTTTCGACTTGCCGGGTGTACAGTTTTTTTTCATTTCATCCCTCATTTTGCCCGAACCCTTTTGGTTCGACGGGAAGCCCTTATTTTTGCCTAGGCGTGTCAACCTAGCGGGTCTTTGATTATGCGCAGTATTTTTCGACTATGTCCACGCTCTCCGAATGTAGGGAGTTGCCCCTGTTGGAAGTATTTTGCCATGCCCCAGGTAATGGGCAATGCTCCTACTGTGCCCCTTGATTGGAGGTACTTCTGTTCACAAGGTGTTCATCGTGCGAATTTCCCTGCTGTTCAAACAAATAGTCATATGCAAACAAAGTTATTTTAAGAATGCAAAAGTCTATGTCTGTCTTGAATTTTGAAAATGCATTTTTGTAATATAGTGCGATGTCAACTCAATATTTTACAGCAAACCTTCAGGAGTCAGGATACCTTCGTAACAGTATGCTTTCGAACTAACCCATGCTTCAGCTAGGACTTTTAAGGGTTATATCGTGGCCGGGTTCACGGTTTAAGAAACAAAGGATAAAGGCTCGAATTATTTGTATCCACCCGCTCTTCGTGATATTCTCCAAACCTAAACTCAGTTGATCGTGCGTTAGACCTGGTTTGAGTCTTTGCTTTGATATACCACTAATGGTTCAGATATTGATGATTTATTCTGAACAGGTAGTCATTTTCCTTTTTTTTTGTTGAGGTTTTGTAGGACCTCTTTCTTTTTGATTTCGTTATCCCTATTTTTTGCCTGAACTGTTTCCTTTTTTGGAATTACAATCAGCGGGATGCCCCAGTTTCATAAGTCCCTTTTTATAGGTTTTGACTTCTTGGGCTTTTCGTTTATGATTTTTTTTTTTTTTGATAATGACTGCCTGTCCTTTTGATTGTTTCGAACCATCACTGTCTTTCTTTTTTCGTAAGGATCTCTTTGGTGCCATTCGTTATGCACTTGGATCAACTGAGAGACTACCCTGCCCCAGGTTATGATTAAGGGTTTTGATTTTCGAAAATAAAACTCCTGCTTCTTTGGCTCGAATGGGTTGACGAGGGATTATCATCCTTATAACTCCAGTGTTTAGGGATTGAAACAATGCCTGTACCTCATCAGCGGGGTTTGTTCAAAAGCATACTGTAGATTGTGGTATCGTTTTCGTCATCCTCCCTCAAGAGGTTTAGGATTTTCAATTAAGAGTTGACCATTGCAAAAATATGAAAGCAGTTTTAAGCGTAGTAAACATAATTAATCAAGACAGACATGTGTAATGCATTCATGAAATAAAAGAGTTTAACATAATAACTGTTTATCTGAACAAGAAAGGAAAAATACAACTTGAATTCAAATAAACAAAAAAAAATTCTCAATCCTAGCCATGTTTTGGCAACGGAGCATTGATCACGTTGGGAGTCTCAGCAGGCTCGAACTCGATCTCTTTGGCATCGATCATGTTCTGAATTTTGTACTTTAGTGCCCAACAGTCTTCAGTATCGTGCCCCGGGCTATCTGAATGATAAGCGCATCTGGCTTCTGGATTGTAGCTGGGAGAGGAGGTTTTAGGATTGGCAGGAGGGTTGATCACTGCAATCAGGTTCATCTTCAACATATGTTGCAGTGCTTGCGACCATGGCATGTTAATGTTGGTGAACTGTCTTTTAGGCCCGTCCGGTCTTTGCTGGTTTCCCCTTTGTGGTTGGCGGTGCGGTGCAGAACCAGAGATCATGACTGCCCCTGCATGTTGGTCACGGCGACCCTTTTGACCGTATGCAGCATTAGATTCCTTTTTTCCCGTGTAAGGCTTTTTATGAATATCAGAAGGTATGGCCTCTTGAATTTTCCCGCTCTTGATACCAGCTTCAATTCTTTCGCCGGTCAGGATGAGGTCGGTGAATCCAGCAGATGAGTTACCAATGAGGTGGTTGAAGAATGGACCAGACAGGGTCCCCAAGAACATGTCCACAAGTTCACGGTCAGTCAGAGGTGGTTGTACCCTTCCAGCGAGATCCCTCCATTTCTGCGCATATTCTTTGAAACCTTCACTTGATCCTAACGACATACCCTGGAGTTGGGTACGCGTAGGAGCAAGGTCGGCATTATACTGATACTGCTTGTAGAAAGCAGTAGCCAACTCCTCCCAGTTACGAACCTTGGTCCCATCCAGCTGATAGAACCATTCGAGATGAGTCCCTGAAAGACTCTCCTGGAAGAAGTGGATCCATAGATTCTTATCCGCAGAGTACGGCTGAATCTTCCGAACATAGGACCTTAAGTGCAGCTTGGGACAAGACGCCCCGTCATACTTCGAGAAAGTTGGTGCTTTGAATTTATGTGGGATAATCACACCAGTTGACAAACCCAGATCTCCGAAATCCAGTCCAGGTACCTGTTGAAACTCCATAGCTTTCATTCTGTCCTCCAGTTGCTTATATCTGTCATCAGCAGGAGGGTACTGCTCTTCATCAAAATCTGTCTCGTTGTCGGAGACCACTGGACTGGGAACCTCTCTCTCATGATGGCTGCTTTTTCCCACAGATGGGGTTGTCCTCTCAGCTTCAACTTGTGGTGTATTCCCAAATCTGCGTCTAGGGCTGAACAGAACAGTCCTCTTCTTTTTCTTGTCCTTCTTCAAAAGCAGAGCCTTCAGGTCCTGTTGCCCCTGGGTCAAATTCAGGATCAGCTCTTGGAACTGGGCGTTCTGAGCCTGGAGATCCTTGATGGACTGTTCAGCTGATGATCCAGGATTCATGACGATCGGCTGAAACAAACAGCGGAGAAGGTAAGTAACCTGCAGAGAAAGGGTACCTGTTATGCAATGATATGTATGACATGCATGCAATGATTTCAAGGACCTCGCGGGGTAAACAGAGAAACTTGTTAGAGTTGAAAGCCGGTAACTTGATTGAAGGTACTTCATGTTGTTGAGAGTCCTTCTTCAAGGGTCAAAAGCTCACCATATCCAGTGGGTCATAGCCCCTGACAACCTTGGCTAGAGGAAAATAAATCCTCCCTGCCCCTGGCTAGATGTTTGATTCATCATGACCTGCATCACAAGCCCTTGAGATCCTTGAAATGGGTTAGGATGTATGCAGGATGCATGCAATGGCATGATGTTATGGTATGCATGGGGTAATATGAGTGAATCCTGTTATGAGTCCTAATTAAGGACTGAAACAAAACCTGCAAGAAGCAAATGTTAGGTCACAAGCATGCAGGTAGTCAAGTACTAAGGCACACAAGTCACACAAGAGAGAGCCCTTAGGTTTAGGCTAGCATGGGGTCTAGGTAGTACCCTCTTGAAGTTGGTGGGTTCAACCTGTCCTAATCAAAGTAACCGGGTTCTAAGGTTCCCAATATCACGGGATTGCTTTCATTGTTCATCGTTTCGATTTAGCCACTGAACTGGCGACCGAAATATTCCAGGAAAGCAACCCTCAATTGAGCGTAGTATCGAGTATCAACCAACCTCGGACTGCACCAAAGTCAGTTATCTCACTACCCTAAAGAGGCCAAGATAGTTCAATTAAGGTTCCTAAGGTCTGTTGATGCTTCACGACACCACGCGGAGGCCCCGTACTCTCCTTGACTGAACTCAAGGGTTACCGGTACACACCAAAGTGCCACATCAACGTAGCAGACTGTTTCAACCATGTCGGTATACCCCGCACAGTTCCCTCACAGCCTTGTTGCTACTTTCTAAGAAAGGTATCCCCCAGATCCGGGTTTAGGATCTATAGAACTCCCAAGCAACCCACAATAATAAAGCACACAAGGAAAACAATTGAAAACATAGTTATAAGCCAGCCCTAAGGTACACCTCACTTTAAGTTTTCCCCAGCAGAGTCGCCAGTTCTGTGATCGGTGGATCTGGAACTGACTGTTTAACGCTGGTTCGCGAAATGTCGCGGAAGCAAGAGTCGCCACCGTCTTTTATTTTCTCCAAATGGAAAGGACAAAAGCACAGAAAAATTCCTTAAAGAGATTGCTCTCGGTTCGGGAGGTAGATTATAGAAAGGGAAGGTGTTAGCACCCTTTCTATCCATGGTTATCCATGGGCTCTTAGATACTTGCTCACTTGTGTTTTCAAAATGGTTTGTTTGCTTTTCAACTGTGGGTTTTAAAAAGTTTCTTTGAAAAATTTCAGTTCGACTCGTACGTCAGAGTGTTTGAAAAAATTGTTTTGAAAGCTTTTGAAAAGTGTTGGTGTGAAAAGATTTTGATTTGTTTTGTTTTTAAGGAGAGCAAGTATCTACGAGAACCTACCTACCCTAAGGAATTCGTCTGTGTAAATGTCCTTAAAAGTAGTGCCATCCCACCATTGAGAGGTAGGTAGCACCACCGTTGGAGGTATTCGGGTCAATTCGAGGTTCGGGACATGGTGATCACCAGAGCAATGGGAAGACACCTTAGAAGCTACCCTCATGCCAGGTTCCCGGATCATGAGGACTCACTAAGACGTCCTCTACTCGACGACCACCTTTCGAAAGGCAACAGTGAGGCGTACCCTAGGGGTGGTGTGTGCGAATTGTGTGTCATGTTTCAAGTATTTTTGTCTTGTCATGTTTGTCGTGTTTTACGCTTGATTTTAATTAAGACATTCATTCTTGCATGCTTGGTTAACAGTTAAATATTTTGCGAGGAAATAAATCTAAACTATTACAAACGGCGCGGGTCCACATCGCCAAAATTAAACCGGACCCGATTTAGCGGAAAAATAAATAATGCGAAGAAATAAAGTGCGAAAAGTAAATTACAATGCTTTGGGGCAATTACATAATTATTTAAACGATAAAAGATAAATGCGCGAATTAAATGATTAATGACGGGCGTTGGACCCTTTTTGCAAATAATTAAAATTAATAAGGGTTAAAAAATTAAAATTAAATGGGAATGATATTTTGTTATTTTTTGTGATTTTTTAGATTTAATAAAAAAAAGAAATTAATTGAAACTAAATAAAATAAAAAAAAAAAGCAAACCCTAATTCTAACATTTTTTTAATTATTAAGAAAGAGTTAAAATATGATCTAAGCTAAACCCTAATTTATTTATGTACAATTTTAATTATAAAAATAAATAAATAAATAAATAGTATTGTGAGAAATAAAAATTAAAAAAAGACATTAAACTATTAATTGACCTAATTCTACATGTTTTGGATTTTTATTGAAAAAAGAATTAAAATTTAAATCTAATTAGACTAAATATTGACATATATTAATTTATGAAAAATAATTACAATAAAATAAATATTATATCTTTTGTGTTTTCCTGATTTTTTTTTTATAATGTTTTTTTAGATTTTCTTGTAAAAAAATAATTAATTAAAACAAATAATTAAAATAAACAATCAATTAAAATAAATGAAATAACAAAAAGCAACCAAACCAGAGTGGGGGTGCTGTCCCCAATTTAGGAGGTTCAAATTTAATAGGCCTGGCCCAATAAGCTTGCAGCGTGTTGACTTTCCTGGATCACATGTCAACGCTTTGACCTGGTACATGGTGCATCTTATCTTTTGGCCATGGATCTGAATGAGATGGACACGTGTGGGGCTTGAGAGGGTAAGCATATGGTACATCTGGACGTTAGTGCTGCATAGAATCAAATATTGAAAAATAATATGGCAAATATGCAAGACCTGGGACTTGAACCCAGGTCTTTAAGGTCACAAGCGTATTCCTTTGCCAACTGAGCTGTTCAATTTTATTTAATATATAACATAACACAAATAATATAAAGGAAACATAATATTAATTGGTTAAACACGCGCGAAATTTAAACGGACCATTGGCTGATGGACACGTCTTCGTCTCCTTCCCCTACCCTGTAACACAAACACTATGAGAACGGTTTTTGCAACGTGGTTTTAGGCAAGCAAAGGGAAAATAGCGACTAGCCCATATCCAAACATAAATTTATCGCGAGGCATGCGTTTTGTTCAGAGGAACACGCTGAGTGCAACCATGATGGTTTCAATGGCCAATTTTATGGTATTGATAAAGCCCCAATTTTGAGAACCTGAAAACCTAGTTTTTTGACAATGGCGTAATCTTATATGATCAATAAAAATGCAATTAAACACCACAGTTAGCTTTAGAATTTCACAAAGAACAAGAATCAATAAACAAAATTCATGAAAGATGCTTAGAATGTGATATGCGATTTGGAAATTTTCAAGGTTCAGTTTGACTTAGAGATACCGTTTCAAGGCGTTTGAGTTGTTGTTTTTGATTGAGAAAGGTTCAGGAGGGTCTCAGGATGCTATTGAAACAAAAATCCAAGCTTGAATCGCCTTAGAACCTTGAATTCAGTATTGAGTTTTTTTGTCAAAAATTTCAATATGCCAAAGTATGTTATGCGCAGCTTTTCCGTCTTCTATGATTAGGGTTGTCATGTAGTACTTGTATGGAGTGATTAGGTTAAGAAAAGCTGTACAAAATCTTATGCATTGATGAATTTTGGATATTTGATTTCATGTATCTTTTACAATCTTTTTCATGGTGTTTTTGTGCCAAATCTGATCAATTATCATCAAAGCTTGCCTATTTGAGATGTGCACGAATTATAGAGATTAGATCATGCATAAAAAGATTTTTTCATGTTAGGTTTATATTTTTCATGAATTAAAATCATTTAAATGAATATAAATTAATATTAATTCAAATAAATAATTAAAAAATATGAGAATACTTCCCTTTGGGCCTAGTGGTCGTGCATAGGCTTGGCATGAAGAAATTTGGAAGAAAAATAGGCCCATTTGCATTTTTAGGCCTTTTGCATCAATGTTGACTTTCAAAAATTTCCAAAAATTTCCCAACTTCCACAAGGCATAACTTGGTCAATTTTTAAGCTTTTAACATGTTCTTGGACATTTTGGAAAGGTCTTTGAGTCCTTTAACCAATGCCTTTGGTCCCATGTCATTTTGATTTACCAATCTCAAGTTATGGCCTTTGACTTAAAGTCACTTTTTGTTGACTTTTGAAAATGACCTATAATGTTGAAATTGATAACTTTTTGTGAGAGCATTTCTTGGACTTGGAACATGAAGATGAATTGTAGGAAATGTCTTTCTCTTCAAAATGAGCTTTGGATGGAATCTTTCTGATAATCCATGTGAAAGTTATGCCCTGGTCAATTTCAGTTGACTTTTTCAGCTGTCCAAATATAGCAACTTTTGCATCTCTGATGATTTCTGAGCCAAATTTTGAGAATCATGATCAAGCATTGATCAAATGATGTTTGTGGCTTCAAAATGATATATTGACCAAAAATTTGAACTTTTGACTGTCAAATGACCATTTTGCCCCTACAGTTGACTGTAGTGCAATTTAGGGTTTTGACTGTGCAATCTTGAACTGAATGCCTTGAAACTTGATATGAGGATGCTTGACCACATTTGTAGGCACATGGGACTTGATTGGGCTTTTGAAAAGTTCATTTGCTTGACCAGAACTTAAACCCTAGTTTTGACTGTATAGGAGATGGTTGAGCTGCACAACCCTGGGGGGAATTTTGTGACCTTGACTTTGACAATTCTTGATGAATATGGGAGGGCAAATTTTGGGGTACAACATATAGCATTCATAATCACATGCATATATATCTTGCATAAACTATCAAACATGCCAAGCACAAGAACAGTACAAATATAATAAATTGTGTTCCACAAATAAAGTGAAACACAGTAGCCTCAAACCAAAAATGGAAGCTTTCTCAAAGTACCTCGCACATTCAACAACCAAGTTAGTATTCCATAAAGTGAATGATGACTCACATAAGGGATTGATGCAGCATGATGAAGTGAGAACAACATGATAAAAATTATCAAACATTAGACATGATAGACAAGAGAAAGCAGGCATATGCACAATTTGGTCAAAAGAATCAAAGGGATGTTACTCCTCTCTATCACCATATTGAATTGACAATTGAATATCAATCAAGGATCATGGGAGCTTGATAAGAATACAACCAAAGACCATGAAGGTCAGTAGCAAACCCATTTCAAACATACTCAATTAATTCAATCACAGCTCACAAGCACAATAGAAAATGAATCCCATACAATGCATTAAAAGGTTCAAACATTCAAACATGGGGAATTTAAGTGAAATGGCTTGAGTTTATTTGATTAAACATATCCAGCATGATCATTAGGTGTCCAATCATAGGCCTCACTCAAGTTCATTGGCCATCAAGCAATATGCAACAAGATATGCAACATCAATTGGGTACCTTCACTTCAAAAATGCATCAAAAATAGAAAAGGACTTCAATAATTCTAACCAAAAATGTTCAAGCATCTTTGAAATGTGTAGAAGTCATAATGTAAACCCTAAGTTCATGAATGATTGAGGAAGGACTCAAATGAGGCCCAAAGTTCAAGACTAGTTGGCAAAAACTACCAAACTAGACAAGTTTTCAAAATAATTTGTGGAAAAATGTCAAACCAAATCAAATAATTCAAGAAAAATACTTTTCAGATCCTCAACACATTCATGAACCATAATCAAGAGTTGAATTCCAATGAACATCCAGGGCATAATGGTTTTGTAAAAGAAACTTGCACAATAAGCAACAAAACCCTAATTTTTGACTTTTAATCTTAAATATTAATTAGATAAGATCAAAATTCAAACAATTCAAACCAAGATCATGAAAATCACAAGGAAACCTTAAAAGTCAGAATACATATTTTTTTCACATTTTTTGAATTGAAGAAAAGTCAAAAATAAGATTAAATTCAAACAATTAATCAATTAATCCAATAATCTCATCTCAACATGAAATTTTAAACAAAAGTCAGAAAAATGTCCAATCAAAATTATATTCAAATATTAGCACTAAAAACACACATCTCTGATTTTTTTTTTTAGAATTTTTGAATTAAAGGAAATATTAAAATAAAAATTAACCAAACAATTAACAATTAAACTATTATTTAAGGTCAAAAATGCAAACCCTAGCCAAAAAGTCACAAAAGGGTCAAAATAAAATAAAAATCAAATTCTATGATTAAAAACAAGCTTGCATGATTTTTTTGAGAATTTTTTAATCAATGGAAGTATTAAAATAAAACTCAAACAATCAAATATTACAAATAAACTTTTGAAATTAAATTTCTAATCAAAAATAGATAAAATTCTAAACCAAAACCAGAACCAATTTTTACATTATTTTATAAATTCAAAATAATTTTTGTGGAATTTTTAGATCAAAAGAAATATTAAAAAATAAAATAAACATTGAATAAACAATTATTTAAACTTATGAATTTTTAAACTAATCAAAACATTTTAAAAAAATTCCAAAAAAAATGACAAATACTAGAAATTATCATTGGCCTATGGTAATTTTTTTTTATTTTTGAAAATGTTTTGATCACAAAAATAAAATCAGAAAATCAAATAAAACAAAATAAAATGGAATGCATTAAAAATTTGAACCATCCAATTAGGGCGCGCCACCTCATCATCTTCAACCTCAAGACAATGCCCCAAACGCGTGTTCTTTCAGTTTCATACCTCATGTTTTGATCAATACCTCTCCCTTATTTCTCCACCAAAATCCATGATTCAAAGCTCAAAATAAAGCTAGATCTAACCTTTACATCACGACACTTATAGATCTCAAAAAGATTGACTAGGCAATTAGAAATATGGATGCGAAAATTGCAAAAACTCACTGAATATGAATTATTCAGAAGTTCAAACAACGATCTATTCTTCCATTTCAAACAAGATTATATGTTAAACCTATTGTTTGGCCAGCTATGAACTTATAAACATGCAGTAATTCAACAAATCAAGCTGGAAATAGCAAAATGAAGTTCAAGAAGCTTACTTCAATGTGAAACTGGAAATGTTGATCCCTTAGTTACAGAAGCAAACAAACTCTATAATCTTGATCTACACACTTCAGGGGTGATGAATTCACAAGAATTTTGATGAATGCGCGAAGGAGATGAGAGAATCGAAGCAACTTATAATAAAATGGTGGAACACTTTAGATCTGGAATTCTTGTAATGGGGGCCTTCCTCCCATGAAATGAGGCTTGCAGTGCACTATATAGTGTGGGTATAGAAGGTTAGAAGAGGAAATTGGTCTTTCAAGTTGTTCAAGGGCTTGATTGGAAAATTTGGCAAAATAAAGGATGCACATGGGCCTCAGCTATTTGCTCGTGCGTTCCTCCCTTTTCTTTGCATTTTATCAACTAAATGAGGCCAGGAGCCCATGCTTAAAGTTCCAGGTTATGACTCATTGAGATGAGAGAGTGTTGGTGAATTGGCTTTTCTTGGCAACTTTGAGCATTTTGTATCCAAGCAACCACCATGGTCCATGGAGCACGAAATAGATGGCATTAGGGGCCTTAGCAAGTCACAAATTGGTCATGGGCTAGATTAGAAACAAAGAGAATGGCTGAAACTTGAGTTCTCATGAATTGGCCATTTTGCATATTTGTCAAATTTAAATAAAATGCCTCAAAATTCCAAAGCCCATAACTTGCTCATATTTTTGAATTTGGACACAAATGAGTACAATTTGGAAATGTATTGAAAAGATCTACAATCCCTTAGTTTTGAGTTTTTGCAATTGAATCCATTAAGTTTCCCAAAATTGAGCTTGAAATTCACTAAATTTGGAAAATGACCTATAATTTTGTGACTTCCAAAGACCATAATTCTTGATTCCTTACCAATTTGGACATGATACCAAAAGGAGATGAAAGATCATCCTCTTATCTTTCCAAGAATGTTTCATTTGCATTTTTTTGATCAAAGGTGAATAAAATATGAATTTTTGAAGTTAAGTCCTCATTTTCCAAAATTAGAAACTTTTAGGGTTTCTTCATGAACAAGTTTCAACCCAAACCTCAATCTTTTTGATCCAATGATCAAAATGGACTTGAAATATGAAAATTACACCCTTGAATTGATGGTTGCCCAAAAGTTCACTTGGTCAACCTTGACTTTGACTGATTTTGACCAAAATGACCATTTTTCCCCTTTGAATCAATTGATCCACTTCCCTTCAAAATTGATGATCAAAACTTCAAGCATATGATCTTCCAAACATATAGAGGCCATGTGCAAAGTTTCACTTCAAAATTATCAAGAAATCTTGATGAAATCCCAAACCCTAGTTTTGTTCAACACATTACGAGACTGATGAGTCATCTTCAAAACTTCAAATCCTCTGATGATCTTGACCAATTCCTTGTACAAAGACTTTTCAAATACCAATGAGATGTTGTAGCTTCCAAATCAAGACTTGTACATTGATCAATAGCCTTGCTCAAACAAAACCCTAATTTGACTGGTGAATCAAAAGAGTGATTCTTCTTATAATCAAACACAAACTTTAATCCTTTGATGATCCAAAGAGATGGATAAGATATCTTGAGATATGCAATAACTTTTGAGCTTGAAAGATCCAGAGGTTTGGATGGTAAGGTTCTTCTTGAGCAATTTTGTCAATGCAATCAACCTTCAAAGCTTGAGGAAGTCTTGATAACCAAAGTAATTTTGATCCCATCACAATGTATGAATGCAATGCAATATGATATTCATGATGAAACATAATCCTAAATCAAGAGGATAAATTTTGGGGTGCAACAGCTGCCCCTATATAAATATCTTCAGCATGATAAGTGAGAAAAGTGACAACTTTCGAGCGTTCAGGGTTGAAGATGATTGAATACAAAAGAACCCGAAAATTTACACTCTTGAAGAAGAGAGAACAAGAAGCAGAAAAACCCCAAGACATGCGTCATAATGAAGTTGTAACGCAGGTTGAAATAGAACAAAAACAAAGAAGAGTAGACGCAACTAAACTTCCGGAAAAACGTGTCAGGGCAAAATTGGGCTTCAAAAAGGGTGAGATAAAACTCAAACTACAAAGTACAGGCGAAACTAAACTCTGGACAAGAAAGCGTACGTGGGTGAGGAGGCGAAACTCTGAGCTCGACCCAAAGCAAAAGTGGCTAGAGTGCGTGATTCTAGGAGCACTTGCTAATCTCAGAAATGAGGAACAAAAGCGAGACAAAACTCGACTTAATAACCAGTTAGACGAAACTAAACTAGATGAGTACCAGGACGAAACTGGATTTCACGCATGGGTAACGAGGCGAAACTCGACCCATAGCAAATTGATGAGAGTGCATGTTTCTCAGAGCACCTGCTGGTCTCAAGTCAATGGATAGACAGTGATGAAAACTGATAGAAGAATCCAAGGAACAAAAGAGACAGATTTCAAACCAGGGACGCAGTACGAACACTGCACTCGGTAAACGAACACCGTCAAAGGGTCCAAGGTATGAAAGCAAAAACGAAACAAAACTTGACTCGATAACTAGTTAGACGAAACTAAACTAGATGAGTACCAGGAAGAAACTGGATTTCATGCGCAAGGTGAGGCGACGAAACTCAGAGCTCAACCCAAAGCAAGGAGATTAGGGCGTACACCTAAAAACCTGCTGAAAGTGAATATCAGGACGAAACTGGCATTCAAAAAAAAAAGTGCATCAATAGACATTGGAATGAACCGGAGAGGGTAGTGAAGACTAAACCCGAGAATACCGCACCAGGGCGAAACCGAACTACAGTTAAGAGTATACACTTAAACAAACAAATGATTGGCATCAAAAGGATATTGGTATGGGGAGGGAAACTGAGATAATGAGGACGAAGACCTCGCTGGGGATTTAATCCGAAGTATTAGCAAATTCACTAGGGATAACAGAAACAAAAATGGCTTATGTTCTGATGCATGTTTGAATTCTTTTTATATAGCGCAATGCTCCATATAATGGAAATGCTATGCGTTTTGGTAGATGCAATGTAATGATGCATGTTTAAAAGTTTCACTGAGGAATGGCCAATTGAGAAGCCAATAACCAAGAAGTCAAGATCCGACAAGACTTGTAAAAATAAATTGCAAAATCCAAAGGAGAGGAGAAAATACGGGGAATCGCTAGAGAGGGAACCCCGAAGAGATGAAACTTTATGGGGAATAACATCCGAGTGACCAGTAGAAACGGGCCACAAACATTGAGAGGAACTGCAAAAATAAATTGCAAACTCCCATAGAAGATCAGACCGACACTGTAGCTTCTGGAGAGGGACGTTATCCGAAGATTAGACGTGGAGAGAGACGATCAGGGCAAGACTGTAATCTATGGAAAAGACAGTGCGCGGCCGTGTTGAGGATGACACCAAGACAACAAACCCGACATGAGAGGCGAAAACCTTTGCTGGGGGGAACAAAGCTCTGCTGAGGAAACGAGACTTCATCGGGGAGACAGAACTCTGTTGAAGATTTTTGTTGGAGAGAGATTTTTATTGGAATGCAACCATTGGATGGATCATGCAGATAGTCACACAGTATCGACTTTACTAGGGATAAGGAAATATCTTAACATAAGGATGCCCCAGTCAGCAGACCGACTGGGAAACGAAAGGCCATGGCGAGGGATCTCTATTGGCAACTCCATTGGGGATATGTGACATATCCAAACTTGAAGTCTCAGAATGAATTCTTTAAAAGAAGATTCCTGGGGCAACAAAACTTTGTTGTGGAAATGGAACTTCACTGGGGATAGGTAAAGTCCCACTCATACAAGGGCTCTGTCTAACAGAAGAAGAACCAAATATTCCCTTCCTGACAATCATTAAGCTCTTTACAGGTGTTCAACATGTAAACTCTTTTTTTGATGTCAAACAAATGTTTTGCATGCAGGAAGATGTTTATTTTGGGAATGACATACCTGATGCGATGATTATTTAAGCCTTGAAGTTGAAAATCTTAACAAAGTGTCGCACCTCTGTTGTGAATGAATCACTGGCTAGAGTGCAAAAATTTCAAAACTTTTCTTCCCCTTCTCTTTTTTTCAAAAAAAACGAGTCAAGATGCGGGTGATAAGATACCAACATGGACATGCAACACATATTTGGGAGTTTAGGAAACGTCATCCTGTTGTAGTATGCTTTCGAGTTAAACCCTTGTTTCAGTTAGGACTTTTAAAGGTTGTAACGTGGCCTAGTTCGAGGTTTTTTTTTTGAAAAAAGTTTTTCGAGGCTCAAGTTATTTGATGCCCACCCCCTTCGTGATATTCTCTTGTCCTAAGTTCAGTTGACTTATCACAAGCATTCATCTTCCAAAAGGATTTGTAATGGTTGAGTGATCACGACAAATTCTCCAACATGATTGTCGCTTAACTTTTGCTGCTTTTGTTTTTGATATTATTGTACCTCTTCTTTTGATGAAAATTTTATTGAATAATCCTTTTTTTTGCCTTTTAGGCTCTCTTTTCCCTAACTTTTGCCTGGACAAAATCTTTTGAATTTCAATTTTGGAAGTCCAGCGGGATGCCCTAACTTTTACCTAAGAGACTTGTTTTCAAGTTCTGACTTAGCGGGGCTTTTTGTTTCTTTCTTATTCATACTTTCCTCTTCGAACAAGTCAACATGACTTTAGGTCTTTGCACTTTTTCTCTTCTTTTTCTTTTCTTTTTTTCTTGAAGAAAACAAATGCCTCATTCCTTGGTCGGTGAGGGATTGCCATTATTGTATTGATTCGATCTCGACCTCAGAACTTTGTGAGGAAATGAACATCGTGGTTTAGACATTTTTTCTGATCTCATGATATGAAAAGATAAAATATGGTGATCCTCAGATGGGACATTCCTTCTGAAATTTGAATGCTCGGTCACATTAACTGAACCTCTACCCTGCCCCTGGTTAAAAAAACGGTTTTTTTTTAACGAAAAAGAAACTCCTTCTTCGAAGGCTCAGAGGGGTTAACGAGGGTCTAACTCCCTTATATCTCCGGTGTTTGGGGATTGAAACAATGCCTGTACATCGTCAACAGGGTTCTACTCAAAAGCATACCACTACAGTCATCGTCTTTGGCTAAACTCCTTCCTCCAAACTCTTGGCTAAACAAAATAAGTGACACAGTTGGTATCAAAATGCCCGAAAAATCGATTTAAAGAGTGATACTAGATGGATTAAGTAAAATGAAACAATTTTTTTTCAAGGCAAAAATACCCAACGCATCAAAACTGACATTCGGCTATAAACAAAATCTTATATGCAAACAATGTCAAAACAATCAATCAGGATAACACATGAAAGCGCGGCAAATAAACGTAATACAAGCCATTATGGGGAAGAAATATCTCCAATTAGGTTCGTCGATCTCGCCAACCCGCTGTAATCTTGATATTACCCTGACCCATGACCTTTACCAACAGCATGGAGCTGTGAAACAAATGGCAAGGCATCCGCCAGAAAAGTGAATGAGAATCCTATCAATCATAGAACTAAACACGCCCCTTGCACAGTAGTAGCTGTGTTTGTTATCCGAATTTCAAGCGATCAGCTAACCATGACTTAGATTACCATTTCCGTGTAAGGCCCACGAAGTTTATATGCACATGCTTATCAAAAATATTGGACGTTTTTGCAAACAAAATAGTAAAAAAGGGGGAAAAGAAACGTATACGTATACTTGAAAGAAGATATTCTATTGATTTTGAGAAATCAACCTGTGAAAAAGGCATTTACATTTGGAAGCAAGTAATTACAAAATCAAAGGCAGACAAGTGTTCACAAATGGCAATGTGAATGTGAATATCCATCAAGTCCCGACTTTGCTATGACTCTTATGACTCGCACGCTTCCTACTTTCAGACAGATCAATCTTGGATTGGCTTCGAGCTTATGCCAGGTGACGGAACGAAGGAAAGAAACAAAGGATCTCATGCTGAGCGTAGTCATTTGCTTTAAGTCTCTAACTTTTTCCTGAATCGCCCTTTCGGGTTTTCAATTCACCAGGACACCCTTTTTTTTGCCTAAACCGCCCTTTCGGGTTTTCTGTTTAGCGGGTTATTTCTTTATTATTTTTTTTATGCAAAGTATTTTTAACTATGCCAGCATTCACAGGGAGAGTGAAGTACTCTCCATCCATAGTCGTGAGCATCATCGCTCCTCCAGAGAAAACTTTTCTGACCACGAAAGGACCTTCATAAGTCGGAACCCACTATCCCCTGGGATCTCCCTGGGGAAGAATTATCCTTTTTAGCACAAGGTCACCTGGCTTGTAACACTGAGGTCGTACCCTTTTATCAAAAGCTTTCCTCATCCTTTGCTGATATACCTGACCATGACATACAACCGTCAACTTCTTCTCATCAATAAGTTCCAACTGATCCAGCCAATTCTGTACCCATTCACTTTCATCCAGCTCAATATCTCTCATGACCCTAAGTGAAGGAATCTCGACTTCTACTGGCAATACTACTTCCATGCTGTACACTAATGAAAATGGGGTTGCCCTAGTCGAAGTACGCACAGTGGTGGGATAACCATGCAAAGCGAAAGGCAGCATCTCATGCCCATCTTTATAGGTTACCACCATCTTCTGCATGATTTTCTTGATATTCTTGTTGGCCGCTTCGACAGCACCGTTCATCTTTGGTCGGTATGGGGAAGAGTTATGATGCTTGATTTTGAAGGACTCACAAAGCTCCTTCATCATCTTGTTGTTCAAATTAGACCCATTATCGGTAATAATCTTTTCAGGCACTCCGTAACGACAGATAATATTGTGCTTAATGAACCGAGTTACCACTTGCTTGGTGACATTGGCATAGGATGCAGCTTCGACCCACTTTGTAAAATAATCGATGGAAATCAGAATGAAACGATGACCGTTGGACGCAGTTGGTTCGATTTTTCCGATCATATCAATTCCCCACATCGCAAACGGCCAAGGGGAAGTCATGACATTTAAAGGTACTGGTGGCACATGCACTTTATTAGCATAGACTTGACATTTGTGACAAACCCGTACATGATGGTAACAGTCGGTCTCCATGGTGGACTAATAATATCCTGCTCGCAAGATCTTTTTATCCATGGTATGCCCGTTGGAATGGGTCCCGAAATCACCTTCATGTATCTCCTCAATGATTCTAGCTGCTTCTTTCTTGTCAACACATCTGAGCAGTAAACCGTCATGATGTCTTCTATACAACACGCCACCACTGAGAAAGAACTTGGCTGAAAATCTTCTCAAGAACTTCTTATTTGTGACGGATGTCTCTTCGGGGTACTCTTGTGTTTCAAGATATCGTTTAACATCATAAAACCAAGGATTACCATTTGATTCCAAACTAGCCTCAAAACAGAAAGCTGGCTCACTCAAACATCTGATGGTAATGGAAGGTGCCTCATTAGCCCACTTAACTTTGAACATGGAGGACAAAGTTGCCAATGCATCAGCTAGATTGTTTTCTTCTCTGGGAATGTGTTCAAACGTGATCTCTTCGAAGTACGGAATCAGCTTCATAACATGCTCACGATAAGGAATTAGGTTCTGATGGCGAGTCTCCCAATCTCCATTAATCCGGCTGATAACAAGATTGGAATCCCCGTAAACTTTCAAAAATTTGATGCGCAGATCGATCGCTGCTTCAATGCCATAAATGTAAGCCTCATATTCGGCCATGTTGTTAGTGCAATCGAAACAAATAAGAGTCGTGAAAGGAATGTGGTATCCCTCAGGGGAAGTGATAATAGCTCTAACATTGTTGCCCATGGCATTGGAGGCACCATCAAAAACAAGCTTCCAACGTGATCCCGGCTCGGGTCCTTCGTCTGGGTCTGGTATATTACAATCCCGAATATACACAATTTCCTCATCTAGAAAGTCAAACTTCATTGGTTCATAATCGTTCATGGGCTGATGAGCAAGATGTTCGGCTAGTACATTACCCTTAATTGCCTTTTGAGTAGTATATTGGATATCATATTCATTGAGTATCATCTACCAACGGGCTACCATGCCTGTAAGAGCTGGCTTCTCAAAAATATACTTGATTGGATCCATTTTGGATATCAAGTAGGTGGTGTGAGTTAACATGTACTGCCTCAAACATTTGGCAGCACAGGCAAGTGCACAACAAGTCTTTTCCAGCAATGAGTACCTCGACTCGCATTCCGTAAACATATTACTCAAGTAGTAAATAGCCTGCTCTTTCTTCCCTGTCTCGTCGTGCTGACCGAGGACACAACCCATTGAGCTCTCCAACACAGTTAGATACATGATTAGTGGCCTTCCTTCCACTGGAGGCATGAGTATCGGAGGTTCCTGCAGATACTCCTTTATTGTGTCAAAGGCCTTCTGACAATCCTCATTCCATTTCACTGTCTGACTTTTCTTCAATAACTTGAACAAAGGTTCACAGGTGGCTGTGAGATGAGAAATGAATCTAGAAATGTAGTTTAACCTTCCAAAGAAACCACGTACTTACTTCTCTGTCCTTGGTTCAGGCATTTCCTGTATCGCTTTTACCTTGGCCGGGTCCACCTCAATACCTTTTTCACTTACAATAAAACCCAACAGCTTGCCGGATCTCACCCCGAAGGTGCACTTATTCGGATTCAACCTTAGCAAGAACTGCCTCAGTCTCTCGAACAATTTTCTCAGATGAACAAGATATTCCTCTTCCGTGTTAGACTTAGCAATCATATCGTCCAATATACCTCAATCTCTTTGTGAATCAAATCATGAAAGAGAGTGACCATGGTGCGCTGATATGTTGCCCCGGAATTTTTTAAACCAAACGGCATCACTTTATAGCAAAAAGTTCCCCAAGGCGTGATAAATGTTGTCTTCTCCATATCCTCTGGAGCCATCTTAATTTGGTTGTAACCCGAAAAGTCATCCATGAACGAAAACACTTTGGAATGAGCAGTATTATCGACCAACACATCAATATGCGGAAGAGAGAAATCATCGTTAGGACTGGCCCTGATCAAATCCCTATAATCCACGCACATTCTGACCTTACCATTCTTCTTGGGCACAGGCACAATATTTGCAATCCATGGCGGATAATTGATGACCTTTAAGAAATTTGCGTCCAACTGCTTTTGGACCTCCTCCTTGATCTTCTTGGACATCTCAGGATGAGTTCTTCGGAGCTTTTTCTTGACAGGAGAACAACCTTCTTTGAGCGGTAATCGATGCACTACTATGTCTATATCCAATCCAGGCATATCCTCATAAGACTAAGCGAAGATATCAGAATACTCACGGAGTAGCTCAATCAATCTGACCTTTATACTTTCTTCGAGATCTGCCCCTATCTTGACTTCTCTTCTTGCCTCTTCTATCCCAAGATTCACCATCTCAATCAAATCCTGATTCGGTTGGATAACCTTCTCCTCTTGTTTTAACAATCTTGCTAATTCCTCAAGAAGACCACAATCCTTATATGCCTCTTCTTCAGCTTGATAAATAGGAGTATCAAAGTCATAATGAGCCATAGTAGAGTCGTTATCAATATGATCGGTGGTGGAAGTGCATCTGCATGAATGACATTTTGGCGTTTTTTAGTGACAGTGTGTGAAAAGAGAAACATTGCCATTTAAATAAAAAAGAAATGAAGCAAAATTTTGAATGCAAAAACGTCCTTTATTTCATGATAAACTTGAAAATAAACATGGTGCCCTACACAAATGATCCACTATGCATTAGGCAGAGCGTAGGAATTATGATATGATAATAAAAGAAACAAGAAAATTACTCCTCAGCGCTTGAAACTTGGATAACATCCACAGAAGTCCAATAGTTGAGTGTCTGGCCTGGAATACTCAGACGAATCCAATCTTCGATATTGTAACCATCAAACCTATCACCGCCAACTGCATTGACGTGTCCTTCTTGAGTAGCACAAGGATGGGAAAACTTCACAGGAGTAGATAAACTAGATGCTCTGGGAGTTGCACTCTACTGACCTGGGCTAAAACCAAGACCAAATTTATCAAGTTTTGGGGTAACGTCCAGCACCTGACCCCAACCTTCAGGATTGCCATTTTCCACCACAGCTCTCGCATCCTTGAGAGAAGACATAACAGTCTCAGGTTTCATTTTCTGCTCTGGAGGAGAAAAATTGACAGCATGAACTGTCTCAAATGCCTGAAATGGAGTCTCATGTATCTCGCCTTCAACTTCAACATAGCGGAATGATGTCAAATGACTCATGATGTACTCTTCCTTGCCGCACACAGTTATCACCTTTCCCTCTGCAAGATACTTGAGTTTCTAATGAAGAGTAGAAGTGACTGCCCTTTCTCTATGAATCCACGGCCTCCCCAACAAACAACAATACGCTGGCTGTATATCCATCACAAAAAATGTAGCCGTGAAGGTGCGAGGACCGACCTTGATTGGTAACTCCACCTCCCCAAACACTGACCTTCGAGACCCATCAAACGCCTTCACCATCAAATCACTAGGGCGCGGCTCCAACCCAGAATAATCAATTTTCATCAATGTTGACTTGGGCAATACATTTAAAGACGATCCTGTATCCACCAAAACCCAGGATAAAGTAGTGCCCCTGCACTCCATTGAAATATGCAACGCTTTGTTATGGTCTGGCCCCTCCGGAGAAAGATCAAAATTTGTGAAGCCCAGACCATTCCCGGCAGATATATTAGCACAAACATTCTCAAACTGATTGACTGTTATCTCATGTGGCACAAAGGAATTATTTAACAACTTCATCAAAGCATTTCTATAAGGTTATGAATAAATCAACAGAGACAAGATAGACATCTTAGAAGGAGTATGGCTCAGATGATCAATTATGCTATAATCACTCCTTATGATGATTCGCATTAACTCTTCAACCTCATCGGGAACTGAAGAAGCTTCTGGTATTGGAATTGGTTGAGTCACATTGGATGGCGTAACCCTTGGATTACCAATCATCGCCTGATGTTTTCCTTTTTCTCTTGCAGAAGCATCTTCCGCATCTTGCATATTGGAAGGATCAAATACTCTCCCACTTCTAGTCATTCGACCCACACCAGAAAAGTTATGAACTTCCCCTTCATTATCTTCAGCACGTTCTTCCTCAGACGAACGGGTACTTACCTCCTGCTTCACCCCGTGATAATAAACATCGGCACCGTAATGCCAAGGGATGGCCTTCTCAGTAGTGTACGGCATGGGACCAGGTACCGTAATCATCAAAGGGGGTGCCCTAGATGGGGCAGGAATGCGCACAGGGGTGTAAGGAATAAATACCACAGCAACATCTTCTTCAGTAACCTTGTGGTAACTCGTTTTTCTATCAAACTGTAGGAAACCCTCCTTTATCATCAACTGGATACCGGCTTTTAAATCATCACATCCCTTTAGTTTCTCTCTACACTTGGCACATTCTGAAGGGCAACCCGGGAAAATAGAATTGTTAAGCAAATACCTCTTAACATAGCACAACAGAGTAGTTACGTGTTCCACATTCATGATTGAATTTAACACTTCACCATTTTCATCAATCATATTAACAACACCCCCTCCATGCCTAGGCATTGGGTTCTGAGTAACATTTGGACTAGTCACTGGGGTAAATTCGATTGCCTTGGCATCCAACAAGTCTTGTATCTTGCACTACAACACAAAGCAATTGTCAATAGAATGAGCAATTCCGCCTGAATGGAATTCACATCTTGCGTTAGCATCATAGTTAGCAGGAAGTCTTGCGGGTGGTGGTGGAATATTTCTCAAACCGATCAACTTCAAATCGAGCAAATGATGGAGTGCTTTAGTAAGAGATACCGACAAGGGATCAAATTTTATGGGCTGTCTTTGCTGCTGATTATTATACTGATGGGGAGCATCTTGTTGTCTTTGTTGTTGATGCACTGTATTCGGTCTCTGCTGTGGAGGAGCATTAACAGAAATAGAAACAACATTGATTTATTGGTGCTGAAGATCCTCTCTTCTTCCTCTATGAGAGTAAACCGCACTTGCGTCGCCTTCCCTTTTCTTAAGGTAAGTGTTGAATGGTTTCTTACTGCCCCCTGATGAGCCACTAGAACTTCCAATCTGAATTTTCCCCAATTTCAAACCTACCTCAATTCTTTTACCAGCCATAACCAAGTCTGCAAATCTTGTCGAAGTACTTCCTATCATGTGCTCATAGAATGGCCCTTTCAGGGTACTCATAAACATATCAATGAGTTCTCTCTCCATGAGTGGAGGTTGAACCCTCGGAGCCAACTCACGCCACTTCTGAGCGTATTCCTTGAAAGATTCTTTTGGTCCCTGTGACATATTCTATAACTGAGTGCGATTAGGCGTCATATCCACATTGTACTTATAATGTTTGACAAAAGCCCGAGCGAGATAATTCCAGCAACGAATATGAGTTTTATCCAACTTCATGTACCATTCCAGGGATGCCCCAGATAGGCTATCCTGGAAAAAGTGAATCAAAAGCCCCTGATCTTTAGTATGCACCGACATCTTTCGGAAATAAGCAGTTGCATGAGTAATAGGACATGATGTTTCGTTGTACTTTTCAAATGTAGGAGGCTTGAACTTCGGAGGAACTTTCACCCCAGACACCAACCCGAGATCATTAGCATCCATACCAAGGACTCTTTGCCCTTCCACAGCCTTCAAACTTTCTTCCAATAACCGATACTTCCTATCCTCAACCTGAACTTACGGCTCTGAACGCCAAACAGAAAATTGATCTTCATCCTAATCAAAGTCATAATCCTGCTCCTGATAGTTCCTTACACCGCCCTGATTATCTCTTTTGTTTCCCACAAGACGAGGTCCCGGAGATGGGGGAAACTTCCCTACGTTGCGCACAAAAGGGTTTCCGGGCATCCCGTGAAAATTTCCAACAGGCTGATCTTGCACATCCCCCAATCCTACAGAAATGTCCTGATAGAGCCCCTGATTTCCACCATCCCCTGGATAGCAGTGCTGGTTGTTGACAATGGAAGCCAATTCCTCCTGTCGGCGATTCATATTGGTGACGACCTCTATGAACTGGGTCATTTGAGTAGCCATCTGGGCCCTCATTTCAGCGAGTTCAGCTTGAACTTGTTCCATCTGTCTTGGCAAATTGTTTCTGGTGGAATACCGATGAGTAGTCGTATTGAATTTTGAATAAGAAAAGCAGAAGAATAAGAATACCGCCTTGAGATAACCTGTAATGTTATGAAATGCATGATGTGCATGATATGTTTGTCATTTCTGGGTATTCAAGAGTCCTTTTATTCATCAGTCACGGCGCGCAGCCAAAGATCAAACATACAATCAAAGGGAAAAAAGGACGATAAGACAAACACTTCAATTATTTACGAATAAAAGAAAAGATATTCAAGTGTCTTCGGATATTTAAGAGTGTAATGATAAACAACAAAATACATGTTTCGAAGTAAACTTAACAAAAAACTGAATAATAAAACAAACAAATGGTCCCTTCCAACAGTCCTGGGGGTGACCAAATACACCAAAGATAAGTAACAAAAACTAAATCTCCGGAACAAGACACGCTTCAAGGTGTTGACAATACTCTTCAAGCCTGGATTTCTCCTTCAAATGTTGTAATGCGACTACTTTACTTTCTTGAAACCGATCCTCTGTGACACACCTCTGGGCTACTTCCTTCTTAAGCTGAGTATATTTGTCTTTGAGCTGTTTCTCCAAGTTCTGAATCTTCTTCTTGTAGCTGTTCTCAGATACCTGAAGCTTTTGGCACTCTTGTTGGGTCTTACTCAACTCTTCTTCCATTTCAGCATGAGATCTCTTCCTAAAACCGGTTACATCAGAAGTTTCCCCTTGAGCTTCTTTGAGTTTGTGAGCTAAGTCGGCCCTTTCTTGATCTACCCAATAAAGTTTCATCCCTGCCTCAAGGTCTTTTGCACGAAGTTGAATGTTCTCAACATGAACCTGGGTGAACACCTCGGTAGGCACTGTGTTACTCAGAACAAAAGGAGGTTGCTCACATATAGGAGTTAATCTTGCAAATGGTAACCGTAAAATCTTAACCCTCGCTCTAATCCAATCCAAATAAGGAACCTTAGCAATAGGAACCTTCTTGCCCAAAGTAGTTCTATCCTTCTTGTGAATTCTCTTCCAAGCACTTGTCACTCTTTTCAACATCACATAATCACTTCCTCCAATAAAATACATTGATTCAGACACCTCCTCAACCTTTGGCGGTCCATCCATTGCATATCCCAATTGACGATAAGAAAGCACAAGATTATAGCTGATACATCCCTTAGTTCCTATGAGGGGAACATTAGGTAAATCTCCGCAGCTAGTGATAATACTTCGTACCTCCCCCATGTCATAATTCCACCAGATATCAAATGAAGTGAGGTTAACAAGTCTGGATGACCATCGGAGAGAATGTCTGGTATCCACGAAAGGGCCACTTACCGGTAGGTGCAACTTGAACCATTGATACAAAATTGAATGACATAGACTTACATTACCTCCTTTTCCATGCCTGAAATGAATGGTGTAAAGAGTATCTTCCAAGAGTGTCGGTACCGGGTTCTTACTTCTAAAAACACAAATAGCCGCTAAATCCACAAAATTTCTCTTGCGAGGGAAGAGGATGATCCCGTATATCATGAGAGAAAACAGAGTGCTGAAGTTACTCCAATTCCCTTTCTTTGCCCAGTCTTCAGCTTTCTTTCTTCACTAATAAATCCAAATAAAACCCTGTAGTACCCTCACTTGATTTCCAATTGTCTTTCACCTCTTTCCAACTCAAATGAAGAATTTCAGCAATAACTTCGAACTTCGGATTCTCCGACACTTGAACAAAAGGAACTTCATTGGACAACTTGATATTAAGTAGGTACACGTACTCTTCTAGTGTGGGAACCAGTTGATAATCTTGAAAAGTAAAACACTGTAACTCCTTGTCATAGAACTGGAAGAGGGTGATCAAAGCCATTGGATCAACTGGAGTGTTAAGGATTAGTAACAAATTGCCAAATTTTTTGTTGAAATTATTCAGAACATCACCTTTCAAATAAGAACTCAACCTCTTCAATTCGGACACATCAATAGTAGGAATCTGATAAGCGAATGTATGCCTGGTGGACTCTTTAACACGAACTGAATCAAACTCATCTGACGGGAGGTCAGCCATTTCTGATGGAAAGAAGACTCTTGAATGTCCCTGGAAGATGACATGCACGTGCTAGTTATTTTTTATACATCTTTTTTTTTAGAAATAAATATGCTATGATGCAACATGACAGGATCAAAGTTTCACACTGGATCATGGCTGGACCATTACAGAACAACACCACTCAAGATCAAAAGAAAATCCCAAAGCTTCAACACTATCATGGGAACCTGAGTCACCTTCGCAACACAAAGTCACCAACAGTACCTGTACCTATAAGAAAAGTTTTCCTTCCCCTCTCACGGGTGTAGTCTAGGTCAAGGTAAGGTTAAAAGCCAAATCAAAGTACAAGAGCTCGGATGTCGGTATCATCATACGATAACACCTATCCGAACTACCTCCGAAGTCATGGGTCTCATGGTCAGGTCTACAAAGCATCCGCCTCATAGCTGCCATGGCCACTTTATTCCTAGTTCCTATGGAATTCACTCATGGCCTGGGTATGAGGCCTTTTACCTCATGGAACAACCCACCCACCAAGGAATCCAGAATCCAAACAGTCCAGCCAAATCCAGTATGCAAAAAGTAAAGCGCACATAGGATGCAATGCAAACAGATAAATATGCAAAGCAATAAAATAAACACCCAAAAAGAAAACAAACAAGATCTAGGATCGACTCTGGGATGGAACAGCAAAAGGTCAATCTGTCCCCAGTGAATTCGCCAGCTGAAACCGCGCGGCCGGAACCTGTCATCTGGATGTAATGAAACATCAATGAAGTCGCCACTGAATGTCTTTTATACCTCCGAAAGGGAAAGGTAAACATAGAGAAAACTTAGAAAGGGAGAAATCACGGTCTTTCAACCGAGAGATCGGGTAAGGGAGTCTGTTACGCGAGGGGAAGGTATTAGAACCCCCACACGCCCGTAGTACTCTACAGTATCCACTCTTGTTGTCTAATCTAATGGATGTGGTCAAATCCTATTTCTATGGCTTAAAGATAAAAGGGGAATGCATGCGAAAGAAAAGAAGAAAAACAATGTAGGGAAAATAAAAAGTTATGCTCGGTTGGGCCCTACCCCTTTGCCTACGTATCCCTTTTAAGGAATCAGAGCAGCCTTAGTTCGGCTTATATATTTTGGTTGGTTTGTATTTTTTAGTTAAGGCAAACAAAAACAATCAAGATGGAAAAACATCGAATGAAACAACAAGCACATGAGATGGTAAGACATCGGCTAAGTAATAACAAGGTAACATGTCAAAGATGGCGAAACATCAAATGATAAAACAATCACACCTGACAACGACATTGAGAGTCAAAGTAGGATAACAAACATGTGCGATGGCGAAACATCGGCTTCAAGCAAGTGTGCGATGGCAAAACATCGGCTAAAAGGTAGTAAAGATATCATGCCAAAGATGGCGAAACATCAATAAAACGGATGACAAAACATCACACCTAACAATGATATTGAGAATCAAAGTAGGATAACAAACATGTGCGATGGCGAAACATCGGCTTCAAACAAATGTGCGATGGCAAAACATCGGCTAAAAGGTAGTAAAGATATCATGGCAAAGATGGAGAAACATCAATAAAACGGATGACGAAACATCACACCTAACAATGATATTGAGAATCAAAGTAGGATAACAAACATGTGTGATGGCGAAACATCGGCTTCAAACAAATGTGCGATGGCGAAACATCGGCTAGAAGGTTTAAAAAAACAAAGCCAAGAGGCGCACAAACAAATAGGATTGGTTTGTATCTTTTACCTTGAAGAAAGGGTTTGAGTTTATTAGAGGTGTTTTATGATTTGCTAAGAAAACAATTTTTGTTTTAAGATGCAAATGCAAAGGAAGGAGAAACATCTAAGGGAAACTAGCCTAGCACTATCCCTAGTGTTATCATACAATGGTTGACCCTAAGGTTGAGGATAAAGGAAAACCCTACCTTAATTAACATATTAAAGGAAGCTTAATAAAACTATCCTTTAGGGAACATGCAATGAGAGCGAAGTCATGATCTCAATTTCTAAATTGAGTGACTCATCAATCAACAATTAAAGAAAAGAAACAATACACATCCTATAGGGAACATGCAATGAGAGCGAAGTTGTGATCTCAATTTCTAAATTGAGTGACTCGTCGATCAACAATTAAAGAAAAGAAACAATAAACATCCTATAGGGAACATGCAATGAGAGCGAAGTCGTGATCTCAATTTCTAAATTGAGTGACTCATCAATCAAAAGCAAACACAACACATGTATCAGACAAAAAACCAGAGGGCCTCCTGATATATATCAGCAACAGAGGTCCCATCATGCAATCAGAGAACTATGCAGCATGAAAATAGAAGAAAGGAAATAGTGCAATACCAAACAGATAAATATCCGTAGCAACTGAGCAAGAATAAAAGAAACCCAGAGAACTTTAAGTAAGCTGGCATTAGTAGACAAATCAAGTCAGAAATTACGCCATCAGTATGTAAGTAATGAAGTCATCAGATATGAACAGATCCCATGGGTAATGTATAGCATTCATAATCACATGCATATATATCCTGCATAAACTATCAAACATGCCAAGCACAAGAACAATGCCAATATAATAAATTGTGTTCCACAAATAAAGTGAAACACAGTAGCCTCAAACCAAAAATGGAAGCTTTCTCAAAGTACCTCGCACATTCAACAACCAAGTTAGTATTCCATAAAGTGAATGATGACTCACATAAGGGATTGATGCAGCATGATGAAGTGAGAACAACATGATAACAATTATTAAACATTAGACATGATAGACAAGAGAAAGCAGGCATATGCACAGTGTGGTCAAAAGAATCAAAGGGATATTACTCTTCTCTATCACCATATTGAATTGACAATTGAATATCAATCAAGGATCATGAGAGCTTGAGAAGAATACAATCAAAGACCATGAAGGTCAGTAGCAAACACATTTCAAACATACTCAATTAATTCAATCACAGCTCACAAGCACAATAGAAAATGAATCCCATACAATGCATTAAAAGGTTCAAACATTCAAACATGGGGCATTTAAGTGAAATGGGTTGAGTTTATTTGATTAAACATATCCAACATGATCATTAGGTGCCCAATAATAGGCCTCACTCAAGTTCATTGGCCATCAAGCAATATACAACAAGATATGCAACATCAATTGGGTACCTTCACTTTAAAAATGCATCAAAAATAGAAAAGGACTTCAATAATTCTAACCAAAAATCTTTAAGCATCTTTGAAATGTGTATAAGTCAGAATGTAAACCCTAAGTTCATGAATGATTGAAGAAGGACTCAAATAAGGCCCAAAGTTCAAGACTAGTTGGCAAAAACTACCAAACTAGACAAGTTTTCAAAATAATTTGTGGAAAAATGTCAAACCAAGTCAAATAATTCAAGAAAAATGGTTTTCAGATCCTCAACACATTCATGAACCATAATTAAGACTTGAATTCCAATGAACATCCAGGGCATAATGGTTTTGTAAAAGAAACTTGCACAATAAGCAACAAAACCCTAATTTTTTACTTTTAATCTTAAATATTAATTAGATAAGATCAAAATTCAAACAATTCAAACCAAGATCATGCAAATCACAAGGAAACCTTAAAAGTCAGAATACATATTTTTTTACATTTTTTTAATTGAAGAGAAGTCAAAAATAAGATTAAATTTAAATAATTAATCAATTAATCCAATAATCTCATCTCTACATGAAATTTTAAACAAAATTAAGAAAAATGTCCAATCAAAATTATATTCAAATATTAGCACTAAAAACACACATCTTTTATTTTTTTTAGAATTTTTGAATTAAAGGAAATATTAAAATAAAAATTAACCAAACAATTAACAATTAAACTATTATTTAAGGTCAAAAATGCAAACCCTAGCCAAAAAGTCACAAAAGGGTCAAAATAAAAAAAAAATCAGATTCTATGATTAAAAACAAGCTTGCATGATTTGTTTGAGAATTTTTTAAAAAATGGAAGTATTAAAATAAAAATAAAACAATCAAATATTACAAATAAACTTTTGAAATTAAATTTCTAATCAAAAATAGAAAAAATGCTAAACCAAAATCAAAATCAATTTTTACATTATTTTATGAATTCAAAATAATTTTTGTGGAATTTTTAGATCAAAAGAAATATTAAAACAAAAATAAACATTGA
Organism: Vicia faba; assembly: GCA_948472305.1. NCBI lineage: Eukaryota > Viridiplantae > Streptophyta > Magnoliopsida > Fabales > Fabaceae > Vicia > Vicia faba. The sequence continues at coordinate 1,343,309,044 of OX451737.1, forward strand.
ATAAACAATTATTTAAACTTATGAATTTTTAAACTAATCAAAACATTTTAAAAAAATTCCAAAAAAAATGACAAATACTAGAAATTATCATTGGCCTATGGTAATTTTTTATGACTTTTGAAAATGTTTTGATCACAAAAATAAAATCAGAAAATCAAATAAAACAAAATAAAATAGAATGCATTAAAAATTTGAACCATCCAATTAGGGCGTGCCACCTCATCATCTTCAACCTCAAGACAATGCCCTAAACGCGTGTTTATTTAGTTTCATACCTCATGTTCTGATCAATACCTCTCCCTTATTTCTCCACCAAAATCCATGATTCAAAGCTTAAAATAAAGCTAGATCTAACCTCTACATCACGACACTTATAGATCTCAAAAAGATTGACTATGGAATTAGAAACCTGGATGCGAAAATTGTAAAAACTCACTGAATATGAATTATTCAGAAGTTCAAACAACGATCTATTCTTCCATTTCAAACAAGATTATATGTCAAACCTATTGTTTGGCTAGCTATGAACTCATAAACATGCAGTAATTCAACAAATCAAGCTAGAAATAGCAAAATGAAGTTCAAGAAGCTTACTTCAATGTGAAATTGGAAATGTTGATCCCTTAGTTATAGAAGCAAACAAACTTTATGATCTTGATCTACACACTTCAGGGATGATGAACTCACAAGAATTTTGATGAATGCGCAAAGGAGATGAGAGAATCGAAGCAACTTGCAGAAAAATGGTGGAACACTTCAGATCTGTAATTCTTGTAATGGGGGCCTTCCTCCCGTGAAATGAGGCTTGCAGTGCACTATATAGTGTGGGTAGATAAGGTTAGAAGAGGAAATTGGTCTTTCAAGTTGTTCAAGGGCTTGATTGGAAAATTTGGCAAAATAAAGGATGCACATGGGCCTCAGCTATTTTCTTGTGCGTTCCTCCCTTTTCTTTTCATTTTATAAACTAAATGAGGTCAGGAGCCCATGCTTAAAGTTCTAGGTTATGACTCACTGAGATGAGAGAGTGTTAGTGAATTGGCTTTTCTTGGCAACTTTGAGCATTTTGTATCCAAGCAACCACCATGGTCCATGGAGCACTAAATAGATGGAGTTATGGGCCTTATAAAGTCACAAATTGGTCATGGGCTGGATTAGAAACAAAGAGAATGGCTGAAACTTGAGTTCTCATGAATTGGCCATTTTGCATATTTGTCAAATTTAAATAAAATGCCTCAAAATTCCAAAGCTCATAACTTGCTCATATTTTTGAATTTGGACACAAATGAGTACAATTTGGAAAGGTATTGAAAAGATATACAATCCCTTAGTTTTGAGTTTTTGCAATTGAATCCATTAAGTTTCCCAAAATTGAGCTTGAAATTCAGTAAATTTGGAAAATGACCTATAATTTTGTGACTTCCAAAGACCATAATTCTTGATTCCTTGCCAATTTGGACATGAGACAAAAAGGAGATGAAATACCATCCTCTTATCTTTCCAAGTATGTTTCATTTGCATTTTTTTGATCAAAGGTGAATAAAATATGAATTTTTGAAGTTAAGTCCTAATTTTCCAAAATTAGAAACTTTTAGGGTTTCTTCATGAACAAGTTTCAACCCAAACCTCAATATTTTTGATCCAATGATCAAAATGAACTTGAAATATGAAAAGTACACCCTTGAATTGATGGTTTCCCAAAAGTTCACTTGGTCAACCTTGACTTTGACTGATTTTGACCAAAATGACCATTTTGCCCCTTTGAATCAATTGATCCACTTCCCTTCAAAATTGATGATCAAAACTTCAAGCATATGATCTTCCAAACATATAGAGGCTATGTGCAAAGTTTCACTTCAAAATTCTCAAGAAATCTTGATGAAATACCAAACCTAGTTTTGTTCGACACATTAGGAGACTAATTAGTCATCTTCAAAACTTCTGATCCTCTGATGATCTTGACCAATTCCTTGTACAAAGACTTTTCAAATACCAATGAGATGTTGTAGCTTCCAAATCAAGACTTGTACATTGATCAATATCCTTGCTCAAATAAAACCCTAATTTGACTGGTGAATCAAAAGAGTGATTCTTCTTATAATCAAACACAAACTTTAATCCTTTGATGATCCAAAGAGATGGATAAGATATTTTGAGATATGCAATAACTTTTTAGCTTTAAAGATCCAGAGGTTTGGATGGTAAGGTTCTTCTTGAGAAATTTTGTCAATGCAGTCAACCTTCAAAGCTTGAGGAAGTCTTGATAACCAAAGTAATTTTGATCCCATCACAATGTATGAATGCAATGCAATATGATATTCATGATGAAACATAAGCCTAAATCAAGAGGGTAAATTTTGGGGTGCAACAGTGAGGAGAGCTTTCACCTCTTCTTGTCCCTTGGACAAATTCAAGAACATCTCTTGAAGTTGGGCGTTTTGAGCCTAGATGTCTTTCACCGTTTGTTCCATATCCATCTTACTTGAAATAAATAGTAGGAAGATAAGGAGACCTGTATGGGAGAAACTTGTTTATATTATGATGAATGGAGATGCATATGCAATGATTTCAAGTAAATTAGAGATTTAAATTTGCTTTAAACTAAAAAGGAACACACGTTATATTAATAAATCAAAGTTTGAGTACATCATGCCTCTTTTGGGCTTACAAAGAAATACAAAACTTTAAGATAAAAAGGTGGAACGCATCCTCTTTGGTGCGATGTAGGCGTTCAGACTCCGCTCCTCATGAAGCTTCCTGGTGAGTTCCAGAACCTTCTTCTCGCTGGCATAGAATTGGGCCTCAAAAGTGTCTCGCTCCCCTTTAATCTGTATCCAACTCTTTTGCAAGTCTTCAAGAGAGGTGGGCATGTCAGGATGCAGGATAGTGTATGGAACATCTCCTTCCACAACAGGATCTTTGATGACCGGGAGAATGGAGGGGTAAGGCATCATAAGACTTTGAGCACGGGCTCGTACCCATTTGAGGTAAGGCTCAAGAGGGATGGAGTTCTTGTGCCCCAGTTTTTCGCTATCCACCTTGTTTACCATCTTCCAAGCTTGCACGAATCTCTGACGGTAGCCTTGATCATCAATTTCGTAGTCGAATACCAAACCTTGGATGAGCATCTCATGAAGACCATCTCTCCGGGCATACCCAAAATGTCGTAAAGCTAAGCAAGGGTTGTAATTGACACCTCCTCTAACGCCAAGTAGAGGGGCATTAGGGAATTCCCCACAGCGGTCGATGATAGAAGTATCCTCCGAGGATCTTGAACACCAATAAACATCAGAGTGGGTGAGAGACATCATCCTTTGAGACCATGTCAATCTTTGCTCGTTCTTTAATGTTGATCGAGGTAGGTGTGAAATGAACCACTTGGCGAGTAGAGGAATACAACACAGAAGGGTACCTCTTTTCTTCATGGTGCGGGTATGGATGCAATGTAAGATGTCTCCGAACAAGGTAGGTATAGGATTACGGGAGAGAAAGAATTTGATGGCATTTACATCTATGAATTGGTCCGAGTTGGGGGGAAAGAACCAAACAATAGATGAGAAGGGCCAGGACATCTTCAAAGGCTTGAAAATCCAAATCTTCCCAGAATGAACGAGCTTTATCTAATAGAAATTTAGCTAGGAACCCTTTAACTCCACTTCTAGTCTCCCAATTTGCTATGATGTCGGCTCTCTTCAGATGTAGAGCTTCGGCCATGACCTCAAGTGTCGAGATCTCTTCTAGACCGGTGAATGGTATCTGATCAAGCACGGGCACTCCTAATAGTAGATAGAACTCTTCTAATGTAGGTACTAACTGATAGTCAGGAAAGGTGAAGCAATGATGTATGGGATTAAAGAATTGTAAGAGCACACACATCATTTCTTATTGGAAATTGAAGGTAGCCAAACTGAGGAGTCGTCCATATCTCTTGGTAAAAGGAGAATCTTCGGGCACCCTTGGAGTTGAGGGTGTGCTTTCACGAAGCTGATTTGGATGGTGTTTCTTTGGACGGAGTTCATGGCCTACAAAAAAAAACAAATATAAATTCCTAAATCCTTGAAATGGTTAGTGAGATTGTGTATGATGTTATGATGTTCATGATGTTATGTACAAGTATGTATATACAAACAAAACAAACAAGTTCTTAGGTTTAGGCTTGCATGGAGTCTCATAGGTAAGTACCCTCTTGAAGTTTAGTTGGCTCAATCATGTCCTAGTTAATAGTTATCAGGTTCTAAGGGATCTCAATATCACTGACCTTTCTTTCAGGCATTGTCTCAGCATAATAAATCTTTTCTTGCGGCCGAGATATCCCAAAAGTCTAGTCTCAATGAGTGTAGTATCGAGTATCAACCAATTTTCAGATTTCCACTGAAACCGGTCATCTCACTACGTCCTAAATGGCCAAGTTTATTTAATTAAGGTTCTAAAGTCAGTTAGTGCTTCATGACGCCACTCAGCGGCCCCGTATTCTCCTCGATTCAACACAAGGGATACTGGTACCCACAAATGCGTCACACTAACGTAGCCATTGTTTCAACCATATCGGTCTACGTCGTACAGTTTCCACAATCTATTTCTACTTACCTAACAAGGTATCCCAGATCCGGGTGGAGGATCAAAGCAAGCCCTAACAAGGAATCACAATGTAAAGTAAACAAATCAAACAATGAAAGCAAGTAAATGTGATCTAACCCTAAGGTAACCCCACTTTTAAAATATCCCCAGCAGAGTCGCCAGCTCTATGATACGGTGGGAGAACTGACTTGGTAGTTTTGCGTTTGATCGTAAATGTTGCGGTTAGCAAGAGTCGCCACCGAATTTTCTTTTATCCAAAAGGAAAGGCGAAAAAGCACAAGAAAGACCTTTAGAGATGTTTTCTTGAGTTTGGGGGTAGATTATGAAAAGGGAAGGTATTAGCACCCTTTCATTTGTAGTTATCTACGGGCTCTTAGTTACTTGCTAAATTACTTGCTTTTGTTTGAAAATGTGCTTGTGGTGTAGGTTTTGAAATTATTTTGAAAATGTCTTTGTAATGGTTCTCGTTTCTATAAGAATGCATACAAAGTGTTGTCTCGAAAATAGTTCAAAGAGGTGTTTGTGTTTTTGAAAGTGATTTTTGAAAAGGTGTCTTTGTAATGGCTTTGGTTTCTATAACAACGCGTACAAAGTGTCATCTTTTGAAAATGTTTCAAAATGTTTGGTATATAAAATGTTTTTTGTTGTGAGCAAGCGAGAAACTAGGGGCGAATCTACCTATTCAAAAGGTCTTAAACGTTCTTTTCCTCCTCCTTTAGATGTTGTTATCTTACCATTATTTTGGTAAGAAGCCCCATTGTTGGATGTGAAGGAACGGGTGTGGGACGTTTGTATAGTCATAGAAGGCAACCTATAGAACGTTTTAGTAATGTCATTTTAGGGACTAGATCATTTACCGAAGGCAACGTTGAGGGTCATCGAGGGACTACGATCTTTTATCGAGGGTCTTTTCTAAAATGCCCATATTTGAGGGACATGACTATTTTCCGATAGGCAACAAAGTGGGATTACCCTAAGGGTGCTAGTGTGCAAGTGTGTTTTATTTACATGCATTTAGTCTTGATTAGGGTTATCTATTTGTTGATTTCATATCTTACCATACACACCCTAATTACTAGCAATTGGTACATAAAGCATTAAATTGCGAAAAATAAAAATACTAAGATATTACAAAGCTTTAGGGGATGGGGGTACAAATTTATGAATGGGGATTGCAAGAAATTAAAGTCCTAATTATTTATTACAACCATATTGAAATAATATACAAGAAACGTAAAGTGGACTTGTTTTGTTTTTGTTAAGAAATTAATTTACTTAAGAAAATATTTTGATCTTTTTATTCTAAAAGAAATGAAATAAAACATGTGAATATGAAATGTTTTTGGTGTTTTTGGTTATTAAAAGCAAAAATAAGATAAATAAGAAACTGGAGTCAGAATCAGCACATTGTTGAAATGAGGAGGAACAAAAGTTCTGACTCTAATACGCTGCAAGAGTGAAAATGTTAGTAGGCAAGCATAAGGTCAGAAGTTTTAGGCCTGGGTACACCAAGTTCTGAGGTTGCTGGGAACAGAGGAAAACCTAAAAGCTCTAATTGTTGAGGGCGTTCAGAAGCTGTAGTGTAGCTGGGAACCTAGAAGTTCATGTATCTCTGGCAAGTCAGAAGTTCTGGCTTTTTGAGAGAGTGAGGTGATAATGCTATTGGATAAGGTTGTTTAGAAGTTTTGATCTAGGAGTATCGTCTGACAGATAAATGGGTGAAAATGTCAATAAATAAACCTTAAAAAAAGCTTATGGGGTTAGAACCCAGGATCCTTAGCACTAATGTCTTATGCGCATGCTTTCTACCACTGGGGTAGCTGTACATCCGGTATTAGAAACAAAAGCATAAACATATAACATAAAGTAAATTCTGATGATGAGCTTCATCTCTTTCTCCATACCAATCAGAGCATCTGCAGCTTAGTCATTTCTCAACAAAACAAAAAAGCACACATAACAGTTCTGGCAAGTTTGATTATGGTTTCAGAAACATAAAAAATGTCAAAACTGTAAATCAGAAACAAACATGTATCTGCTAAACCTAGTTTCCTTAAGAAGTTATGAACTGATGTTCTCTCTACTTAGGCATACAAATACATGAAACTTCAAAATATGTACAGCAACAGGATCAGGATGTCTACATTGTATTTTGAACATGCAAATCTAACAATGCCTAAGTAATATGATGAGAGTTAGCAGAAGCTTACCTTGCAACTGGAAAATGTTCTATGAGCTGGAGTCTGGTTCTGACTGCTTGTAATGTTCTGATCAGCTTCCTCATGTATTCAGCAGATTGGAACAAACTTTAGCTTGGGTTATGAAAGGTGAATGGATGACTTGGTCAAGAAACTCTTGAGGGAAATTGAAGTTTGAATGCAAGAATAAAAAACTAGCAGGTTTTGTATTTGTGTTTGCAGTTTCAGATTTCTGGATATTTTAGCAAGGTTTCAAAGCTTTTTCTTTTTCAATTTTTTCGACCTCTTTAAAGTTGCCAATGAAGTTCAATTTATAGGAAAGAACTTTGTAGCTTGGAGAAGTCAAAAGTACCAACATCATGCTAGTGTGCTGGCTTGTTCTTAAAGCAAGATAAACAAGTATGGTGGTTAACAGCTTTTAGCCGTGCCTAAGCTGGATTTGTAAGCATGAATTAAGGAAAAGTACCCTCAGAGGCAAAAGCAAAGCATGGGTCTAGCATAAACTTCTTTCTCACACGTGGGGAAATCATTTGGATAAAAACTCAAAAGTGGTTGTGTGCATTAAATGATGATGAGATTTATCAAACCAGAAATCATGCGCTATGAGATTGTGCATCATAGCCTAATTCTGGGTCAGAAGTTCATCACCAGCGTAACTTAGAATAAACATCCAAATTCTGATCTTGGAATCTCTCTGCTCCAGCATGTTCTGAAGGAGTTCTCAGACTTTTCTGAAAGCTTGTAACATGCTTTGTAGACTTTCTTTGAATTACTTTTGCAAACTCTGGCTGAACCTTCATGAAAACTGGCCCAGAAGTTCTAACTAAACTCTGTCTTGAAAATATCCAGAATTTGCTGAGTGCTTCAGTTTCATGGACGTGTCTTTGAACATTTATAACTTGAATTTCTAGCATTTCCAAGAGAAGTTATGTTCTGCAGTATTTTAGGTCTTATTGAGATCTAAAACTGTTGTGTTAGAAGTTCTTCTAGAATCAGCTTGCATCATGGTGAAAATCTGGCCAGAAGTTCTGAGGTTGTCATACTTCTTAAACACTTAGAAAGATTCTATGTATTTAGAATTTTGACTTTTTCAACATGAATCTTGACTTATGATTTCCTTGATGAGACAAATTTCATGCCTTGATGAAATATGATTCTTGAAACTTGATTTTGATCCAAAAGTCAAAGTTTGACTTTTCAGTATGCAAATGACCATTTTGCCCTTGTGAATGACTTTCTTGGAAATTTGTAATTCAAGGCTTGAAATTGGATGGAAACAAACAAGAGGGTCCAAGGTGATCCTTTGAGAAATTAGAGGGAAAATTTTGGGGTACAACAAGTTAAAATAATTAGATGGAGATACGGTGATTGTTGGTGAGACATTTATGGTTATTGGAGTTGTAGTTGCAACAGAAACAGGTATGCTTTTGGGTGTTGGTTCAGATACATGAATTGTTAAAGATAATGGTGTAAAGGAAATAGATGGAAAGGGGATATAAGTGGTAACAAAGTCAGAAACAAGTGTAGTTCTGGTTGGTGGTTAAAGAGGATTAATTTGTGTAGTGGAGGTTGTGGATGGACATACATTAGCGGTATTATAAACAGACAATGAACCAGGTACAAAAGTATCGGACTTACTAGATTTTACGGAAGTTTCAAATACCAGAATGGCATCTTTGAGAAACCCATACTTTTTCTTCTTCTTCTTTTTCTCTGATTTAGAAGCATCTAAACTTCTCTTTCCTTTACCAATAGAACAATCAATACCCTCAGCAGGAAAATCTGAGTAATTAAAGCTTGACATATCACGTCCTTCTTGTTGCATCATTAGAACATATGCAGCCACACTAGATACAGGATCTTGCTTGGAGAATAAAGGATATTCATTCACATGAATTATTTTGTGATGATAACTCTCAGACGATCCAATCAGAGGCTTGACCTTGAGTTCTTCAACCATCCTCATATTCTTCAAAGTTTTCCCATTGAAGGAATCTTTAATGCTTGGAGTCAAATCCTCTTTATAGTTGGCTTATTCGACCAAAAACCTTACCAAGCCACTTTCAACAAAAATATTAGTTAGAAGACGTCCACAAGGAATATTAGGAGATACCTTTTTGTTGGGAAGGGCGGTGGTTCTAGACTTTCTAATAGAATCCATCAGATAATTAAACAAAATGAAGGGAAGATTAATCTTCTATTTGGACAGCAGAAAGTACATCATGAACTTTTGATTGATGTTGAAATAATTAGAGGAGCTTGAAGGAGGTGTATAATTTATGCAGCCCAAAATAATTTTGGGCCATACTCTGAGATTATCATGAAGATCCTTTCTTTTGTACTTAGATTTCTCAGTAGAGAAATTTGTAAACACTAGTTGATCTAGAGATTTATTTGCAGCTTTTGATTTATTATCCAATCCATACACACTTTTTCCTTTTAAAAACGTCTATCCCAACAGTTTCACAATGGACTCTTCAGTAATAATGATTTTATGTCCAATAACATCTGAAACAATGTGAAAATCATCACAATCAACATTTTTCCAGAAATCTATCACTAGCACCTCATAGACAGAACCATGAAGCCTTTGAAAATAGTTTTCCCAACCTTGAGCTTTTAATTCCTCTTTTAAGTCACACCCGTTTGCAGCAAGATTGTAAAAATCAACCATTAATTCCTTAAGAACAATTAACTCTATTGGTTTTAAGTTTCAATGAACTTGAGAACCTCTCTGTGTAATGTGATTAACATCAACAAGGTTTGCAGAAGATGAAGGAGAAGATGAAGTTGATGGAGGAACTGTTGAAGATGAAGGAACCGCAGTTGATGAAGTTGATGAAGGAACTGTTGAATTCATACTTTGTTCCACTTCTTTTATGAACTCAACAACAACTTATTGATTAGGAGTCATCATTGTTGAACAGAGATGAAGACGGTGAAGGTTTGTTGAAGAGTGCAGAAAACTTGTTGAACCATTGAGAGAAAAGAGGGTTTAGGGTTTCTAAAGTTTGGGAGTGAACGTGTGTGATTTATAGTTTTTGAGAAGTGAGAGAAAATAAAATAATGAAAATACAAATAAACACATTAATTAGGAGCATTAAATGAAAGTAATAATTACAATTTCAATCAATTCCAAAAAATACGCACATTGCTCATTGAATAGCTTAGATAGCGTGTGATGATTAAGCAAAACCAAGGGTTACACATGTTAATCAATACATCTAACTAAGTGACATGTTTGGTATCCTTAGAGTCTGGAGAACCAAAAGGTTTTCATCTAATCAAAGACATTTCTGACCGAAACATCTTCTGATTACTGAGGTTCTAAAAGAAATACAATACCTTAGTTAAACTCAAAGTCTAGTACTCTTCAGAAGGTTTGAACATTGATCTTGTTCTGACTAGAGCATCTTTGTTTTCTAGAGTTAGATCTTCAGAAAGAGATGATGAAATTCTGCTTTTCTTTTGTTAAGGTTGATCAGAAGGAACAATAATGATATCAGAAGTAGGTGATTCTGATTCTTTATCTTCTTGAGTTTTGTCCTTTGGTTCATTGAATGTTATCTTCACATTAATAGTTCCAGAGCCAATGATCTTCCTTTTCTGGTTGCCTTCAGAAACTATCAAGGCCTCCAGAATTAAGTTCCAAATCTTGGAACATATGCCTTTCGCCCATCACGTGTTGCAAGCATCCATTTTCCAGGTGCCATAATTGGTGTTTCAGTTGCACCATCAAGAACATCTGCAACATATATTATTTGATCTTTGGGTACCCATTTTATGGGTCCTTTCTTGTTAGAAGTTCAGAGGTTCTGACATATTTGGACTTTTGTGCAACAGGATAATCATGTGAAATTTGTGCATGATACTTTGGTTTAGAAGTTTCCTTCTGTGTCTGTGTTTGTGCTACTGTAGTATCAGAACCTTCTTGTCCTAGACATTTCAAATCTGTACCAGCAAGCACGAAATATTCAGAAAGAGGTTTTGGTTTGACATTCTGAGTCTCATCAATTTTCTTTGATGGTTCTGAATATCCCAAGCATTTGCTTCCATTTCTACTAACACCATAGATCATTGAAGCCATTTTGCTTCTATCTATGATCTTAGCTAGGAAATGCTGAAAATCTCTATCATATCTTATTACTTCATCAGTAACACACTGGTAGATATTATCTCTTCTTCCAACCTAGAAACTTTACTTTTGAGAGCTAGATTTGAATTTTCTAAAACAAATAATTTTTCATTTAAATTAGAAATGTTTTGCTCATCATTAGTAGACTTTTTAGAAGTAACTACAAAACTCTTTTTCAAGATTTTGTGTTTACTTAGAAGAGATTGATACCTTTTCATTAGTTCTGATAAACCAATTTCAAGTTCAGAACGAGATAAAGAAGAAAGTACCTCTTGGTCATCATCAGAGTCTGACTCATCATCAAGTGTCAGTTCGTCTTCTGATGTTGCTTCATTCGTACCAGTATTTGTCATGAATGCTACATTGGCACACTCTTCATCAGAATCTTCATCTTTTGATTATGAATCATCCCATGTTGCCATGAGACCTTTCTTAGCTTTGTATGCCTTCTTAGGTTTCTTTTTCCTTTTGAGCCTAGGGCATTCATTTTTGTAATGTCCAGGCTCCTTGAATTCAAAGCATATGACTTCCTTTTCATAAGATATCTTTTGACCAGAAGTGGATTCATTTCTTCCATGTGTCCTTCATTGACTTCTGAATTTGCTTTGTCTATGCTTCCAGATTTGACTGATTCTTCTGGATATCAATGAAAGTTCTTCATCATCTGAATCTTCTTCATATTCTTCTGAATCTTCCTTAGCTTGATAAGCCTTGGTATTTCCAGAAGTAGACTTTAGAGCAACTGATTTTACCCTCCTCTGAGGTTCATCTTGATCAAGCTCTATTTCATGACTTTGTAAAGAGCTAATCAGCTCCTCAAGAGAGGTGTTGTTCAGATCCTTTGAAAGTTTCAAAGCAGTTACCATGGGTCTCTATTTTACAGGAAGACTTCTGATAATATTCTTAACATGATCTGTTGTAGAGTAACCTTTATTCATAACCTTAAGTCCTGCCACAAGAGTAAGAAATATTGAAAACATTATTTCCACAGATTCGTCGTCTTCCATCTTGAAGGATTCGTATTTTTGAATTAAGGTCAGAGCCTTTGTTTCCTTTACTTGTGCATTGCCTCCATACGTCATCTAAAGAGAATCAAAGATATACTTTGCAGTTTCTATATCTGTGATCTTCTCATATTCATTGTATGAAATAGCACTAAGCATAATAGTTCTTGCTTTGTAATGATTCTTGTAAACTTTCTTTCGTGCTTCTGTCATTGCACTTCTTGCAATCTTCTGACCTTTATCATCTATTGGGTGAGTGTAGCCATCAACTACCAAATCCCATAGATCCAAGTCATATGCCAGAAAGTAACTTTTGATTCTATCCTTCCAATAGTCAAATTTCTCCCCATCAAACATGGGAGGTTTTGAACTATAGTGATTTCTATTATTATCCCTATTATCAATAGTTGAAGTAGGTATATCCATTGGTTTTTCACACACACTAGATTGATACTGAACACTGTTAAGTGTTGATAAAAATGCAAACTTTTTATCTCCTCAGAACCAGGCTCTAATACCAATTGAAGGTGTGAAAACACAAGAAAACGGGGGGTTTGAATTGGGTTTTAAATCAAAACTTTTATTTTAAATAATATTCCCCTTTAATTAAAATACTTTTTCCTTCACATTTAATAATAACAATAATTAAGAATAGGAATAAAGAACAATGTATATTTATACTAGTTCACTTGAAAACTATCAAGTTAATCTAGTCCACCCGCCAAGGTGATTTCGCATCTCTCAATCGAGGACTTAATCCAATAATCCAACTGATTATTACAATGGACAAGATAACCGCAAGTGACTAATAACCTCTAAGATACACAAGTCCAAGACTTCTTAAGGATACAGACCTAATCGGTCCCTTAAGGAAAATCAAACTTCTAAGACTCACTAGTCCTAGACTTCTTAAGGATACAGACCTAACAGGTCCCTTAAGGAAATCAAACTTCTAAGACACACTAATCCTAGACTTCTTAAGGATAGAGACCTAACCGTTCCCTTAAAGAAATCAAACTTATAAGACACACTAGTTCTAGACTTCTTAAGGATACAGACCTAACCGGTCCCTTAAGGAAAATCAAACAACTACTTGAATACAAGTTTTGTTTACAATAATATTGCTTCTACACAAGCTGAATATGTAAATTATTTTAAGAACAATAGACTAAAAATATGAAAGCTATGAACAACGCTTGTGCGTGGATATTCAGTGAAAATTCGCCGCTTTCTCTCTTAGTCTTCAAGTCTTTATATAGCCAATAAAATAATATATCCGTTGAGGGGTGCTGTTGGGATTTCCATAAACATTGGCAACTTGAGCAATCACGTGAGAGACAAGATCTTGAAACACGTACGTTCTTTCATGGTAGTGAAATGAAATGTTGATTGTACCATATACTATTTGTACCATGTTAATGTTATCTTCTTTCCTTATGCACTTCCGATGCTTCTGTGAGCATGCGTTTAGAAGCGAGAACATAACACAATGTCATCAGAACTTCAAGTCTTCAGAGTCTTCAGAACTGCGTCTTCAGAGTCTTCAGCACTTGGTCGTGAGAACCTTTTCTTAGAACCTTGGGTCTTCAAAACTTTAATTCTTTACAGTCCTTAGAACTTCTGTCTTCAGAGTCTTTAGCACTTGGTCTTTAGAACCCTTTTCTTAGAACCACGGGTCTTTAGAACTTCAAGTATTCAGAGTCTTCAGAACTTCGTCTATCAGAATCTTCAACACTTGGTCTTTAGAACCCTTTGTCTTCAGAAACATTAGTGTTCAACATCTGGACTTAAGTAGAAACTTCTATCTTCAGATCTTCTAACTAGTTTCTTTATAACATGTTGTCTTCAGAAACACCAGTCATTAGTATCTGGACTTAAGTAGAAACTTATGTCTTCAAATCTTCTGACTAGTTTCTTTAGACTTCATATTAGATCCTACACTTTAGAGTCTTCTGGAGTGTCTTGCTACTATTCATCATAACTTGAGTAGCGCGGAAGCAGAATTAATTCTCTTCTAATGTCTTGGCCACGCCATCCATCAGAAGCAGAACCTGTTTGTTAAATACTCAAAAATAACAAACATTAGAGTATCAAAATTGTTCATACAAACATACTCATTTTTTATCATCAAAACTCAGATAATATTGCAGAACTAAATCTTGTTCTAACAGTACGTAGGCACAAAGGTTCGCAACCGCGGCAAGCACGACTAATAAAAACTTTCTTTTTTTGTATATAATCTTTTGCGTTCATGCATTCTCTGTATAGCTTAGCACTTAGATTTCAAACACACCCTTTATATTAGGAAACAAGAGTGGATCCCATGGAGTACCACGGACGTGAGGGGTGCTAATACCTTCCCCTTGCGTAATCAACTCCCTTACATGTATTTATCGCTCGTTTGATCGTGATTTCACCCCCCTCAGGTTTACTCGATGTTCACCTTTCCCTTCAGCGGGATGAAAAACGTTTGATGGTGACTTCATTGATTTCCGATGATTTCAGTCGTTTGTTTCAAAAAGGAATCGTCACTCTCGCGTAATCGTAACCGAATTTTACTCTCTAATTTATATTGTTCACTCTCGCATACCCGACACACTTTTCTTTAAAGTAACAAAACCTTTTTTTAGAAATCAAATTCTTTCACTTAGTTGAAAAGTAATTTTGGTTGGAAAATTAGACTTTAAAGGATCCTCGGCTTTCGCTCGAACAACCGGATCTTAAACTTATAAACGCGTCCGAAAATAGTTTTAAAATCACTTTCTGAAAATATCAAATTTTCCTAATTAATTAATAAAGTGTTGTCACGGTGTTTATTAATCAAAAACTTAACAATTTAATCTTTAGTACCAGATGAATTTCAATCTTACCCGGTGTATTTACGATTCCACTTTCGTAGTAACCGAATCAAAATCAATACAAAAAATTGAAATAAAACCAAAACAGTTCCAAAAGTATTTCTAACGGAGTAACATACAGAGTACCGTTGAATCAACAGTCCTCACATTCCAGCATTATAAATTTAGCTAGACATATTCATGATAAACGATAAAGCATATAATGGGAATTTGAGATTAAATATATTAGACATAACAATTAAAATTAAGAACATGCAATTGGTAAATTGAATTTAGAAATCAAAGTAAGAACAAGAACAAAAATATAGCGATGCAATTTGGAAAATAAAGCTTAAAGAAAACAGATTTTTACAAAGTAAGACAAGTAACATGCATATAAAAAAACAAACAATATAATAAAATGTGCTTAATAATAAAAACCAGCTCCGATGTTGACTTGAATCTGATACAGAAATAAATCGACAGAAAAACTAGAATGTGAAAATAATGCCGACAAGATTAAACTGCTACAAGGTAAATGCTCCAAACTCAATACAAGAACAATTGATATAACTCTCCGATGTGAAGAATTATAGATTTCAAATGGTAAAGTATATGGCTTATATTGTATTAAGCTTGAATGCCTAAAAATGAAGTGAAAACCTCTATTTATAATGTTCAAAAACCCTAAAAAATGAAGTCAATGTGGTTGGGGTCGTATGAGACAAAATGGGAAGTGGGAGACCAAGCCAACTATCTTGGTAGTTTTGCATATTTTCAAGGTGTGGCGAATGCCACAGGTTTAAATTAAGTTGGACTTCTTCTTTTAGGATTTTTGAACGTGGCTCTCACTTGCCACGTCACGGCCACTTCTGTGGCAAACTCCATGTAAAGTGCCATGAGTACAAAATGTATATTGTCTTCTGTTTTTCGTCTGATTCGTCCTGTTTCTCTGTGTAATGAATTTCATTTGATTAGGTATCTGAAACATAGATAAAATACTAGTATAACACAAGAAATAAGAGTAAAATGACTATAAAACATATGCAAGTTGAGTTAAATATATGTGTTTTGATGTCATCAGCATGCAACTTCAAAACCATAATGATGTGAGAACCATATTCTCAAATATTGTTCACTATAGTGTGAAGGTTCTAATCAAGTTAGACTATTATTTGATCAAATTCATTCATGTTGTCTATTTAAACTTGTTTCTTTTTAGAACATTTGATGAAATTGTAACATGAAACTGAAGAAAAAGCAACTAGTTTATCCGACCTATGATCTAGTGTATGTTAAATTTATATTTTCAATTGTCCACCTTATTCTTAATGTTTAATATGTAATATGTTAAATTTCATTAGACTTATTATTAACTATTCATCTTAATATGTTAAATTTCATTTGATTTATTTTTGACCATTCACCTTAATATGTTGAATTTATATTTTTAATAAATTATTTATGTTCATTGCACTTGTTCACTAAATTCAACATGTTAGAGTTCTAGAATTCGAGAGTTTTAAAAACACATTCTATATTCAATAATTCGAGAACATTTTTGTCAAAAGGAAATATTTTAGAGATTTATAATGGCTGAAAAAAGAAACCAGTGACATGAAATATATAGCAAAACCAATTATATAATACAGATTTGTGAGATTTGTGTTAAATTGTAATTCAGTGTGTTGAAACTATATGTCGAAGGATTAGCTTGTGGATCGAAGCAAGCTAGATTTGTTTAGATTAAAATAGATTTGATTTAAGTCTAGAATATATTAAATTTAATTTAGTAACAAAATAGATATTTTGGGCTTTGGGCTTAGGGTACAAGCTCAGTTATAAATAGAGGGAGTAACCCCTATTTTTTTGTAAGCAAGTCATTTCCAGTACTTTGCAGTTGTAAAGTGAATAAGAAAGTTTTCACAGATTGTGAGCAGAGAGAAACTCTGCAGAAATCATTTGGCTTGTCTTCTTTCTTTGTTTGTCTCATAATTAAATTTTCATTATGGTAGAAATTCATCATAGACTTTGGTGAATTTCCAACATCTGGTATCAAGAGCTTTGTTTCGATTCGAGGGAAGTGTCAATCAAGAATGATTGAAGAATTCATGATGGCAAATTATCCAGCAACTCTACCAATTCTAAAAGTAGACAACTATGAGAATTGGTATAAACAGGTGAAAGTCTTATTCAGGTTTCAAGGTCTTTTAGACCTTGTAAAAGATGGAGTCGAAGTGCTTGAAGAAAATGCTTCAGAAGAAGAAAAGAAGAAACACATAGAAATTGAGAAACTGAGTTATAAAGCGCTCTTTATAATTCATCAATGTCTGAGTCCAGAAAACTTTGAAAAAGTGAGTGATTCAGAATCTGCAAAAGAAGCTTGGGACGTTCTTGAGAAGTCCTTTAGAGGTGCAGAAAAGGTAAAAGAAGTGAGTTCATAAACTCACAAGAGAACCTATGAATTGCTTCAGATGGAAGATAGTGAGAGCATATCTAATTTCTTCACTAGAGTTACAAAACCAGTGAGTCAAATCAAGGCATGTGGAGAAACATTAACAACAAGAGTTGTTGTTTCGAAGATCTTGAGATCTTTAGCTCCTAAGTTCGACCACATAGTGGTGGCGATAGAAGAAGGGAAAGACTTGTAGAAAGTGACAAAATAAGAACTTCAAGGGACGCTTGAATCTCACGAACAAAGAATGATCGAAAGAGCTGCATACAAATCAAAGAGTGATGTGGCCCTGCATGCACATTCAGCAAAAGAAACCAAAGGTAAAGGAAAGTGTTTCAACAGAGGTAGAGATGGATACAACAAATCGAATGGTAGAGGAAACCAGATCGAAGGAAACATGTCGAATCAAAGAAAACCATACGAAGGAAACCAAAGAGGTGGTGTTGCAAATAGAGGAAGAGGTGGTGGTCGAAAACCTGATAAGAGTCACATTCAATGTTACAATTGTCAGAAGTATGGTCACTATTCGAGTGATTGTCCAGAAAAATGAAAGAATCAAGAAAGTGATGCAAAGCTTACAAAACATGAAGAAGAAGGATGATGCTGATGGTCACAACAAAAGATGAAGATAGATTCAAGGAACAATGGTACTTGGATTCAGGATGTTCATCACATATGTCTGAAAGAAAAGATTGGTTTGTCAACATAAAGCCCTCAACAAAAAATATGGTAAAATTTGAAAATGACAATACCCTAGCAGCTGAAGGTATTGGTGATGTTATGATTATGAGGAAAGATGGTAAAAGGTCAGTAATCTCCAATGTGTTGTACATACCAGGCATGAAGAGCAATTTTCTCAGTATAAGGCAATTGGTCGAAAAGAATTATAAAGTGTCAATCGAAGATAAGATGATGAGAGTCATTGATGCAAATGGGAGATTAATCTTGAAGGCTCATATGTCTCAGAATTGAACCTTCAAGATTGAACTAAATGCGATAAAGCACAAGTGCCTTTCGACTGCAGCTAGCAGAGATGAATGGATATGGAATTATAGACTATGCCATCTCAACTTCAGAGACATCAAAGATTTGAAGAGAAAAAATATGGTTTTAGGATTACAAGAAATCGACATTCCAAACGAGGCATGTGAAGAATGTGTGCAGGCGAAGCAACACAAGAATAGCTTCAGCAAGGATGTGGGAAGCAGGTTGAAGGTTACTCTTGAAGTCATATACTCTGATGTATATGGACCAATCCAGGTGGATTCGATGGGAGGTAACAAATACTTTGTTACATTCATAGATGACTTCAGTCGAAAGCTGTGGACTTACCTGATCAAGAAGAAAAGTGAAGTGATCAAAGTATTTGCCAAGTTTAAGTCTATGGTCGAAAGACAAAGTGGTCGAAAACTCAAAGTTTTGAGAACTGATGGTGGTGGAGAGTATGTGTCGAAAGACTTCGACAGGTTATGTGAAAAAGAAGGGATTGTGCATGAAGTGGTGCCACCCTATACTCCATAACATAATGGAATTGAGGAAAGGAAGAATCGAACCATCATGAATATGGTGAGAAGTATGTTGAAAGGCAAGAATTTACCTAAAGAGTTTTAGGGAGAAGCTGTTTCGAATGTAACATACATTTTGAACAGATGTCCTACGAAGAAGCTAGAAGGAATTACCCCAGAAGAATGTTAGTCTGGTGTGAAGTCTAGCTTGAGTCATCTGAAGGTATTTGGATCTATTGCACATATACATGTTCCAGATCAGTTGAGAAGAAAACTTGATGACAAGTTAAGTCAAATGATTCTAGTTGGATATCATTCGACAGGAGGTTACAAGTTGTTCGATCCAGAGAACAAGAAGATTGTAATCATCAGGGACGTGATCATAGATGAGTTTAAAGAATGGGATTGGACTGAAAATATCAAAAATGATTCAGTGCGAATCCTATTCGAAGAACCACAAACTCAAATCGAAAGAGAAGTTCGACAAGAGGAACCAGCAGATATACCAAGTACAATCAGACCTCAAAGAACAAGACACATGCCTGCAGATTGCAAGATTATGTGATTACATAAGATGATGTGATAGATGATGAAGGTGAGTTGGTACATTATGCTTTCTATGAAGATGTCGAACCTGTTAATGCAGCTGAAGCATTAAAGGATTCGAAGTGGGTGAAAGCAATAAATGAATAAGTGAAGTCTATCGAAGACAACAACACTTGGTCACTTGTCGAATTGCCTCAAGGCAAGAAGGAAATTGATGTCAAGTGGGTATACAAAGTAAAAACGAATTCGAAAGGTGAAGTAACTCGACACAAAGAAAGGCTTGTAGCGAAAGGATTCCTACATAAAGAAGGAATAGACTTTGATAAAGTTTTTGCACTTGTTCCTAGGATCAAAATAATCAGGTTGGTTGTTGGTCTAGCAGAAATAAACAGTTGGCACATATGTCAGATGGACGTAAAGTATGCATTCATAAATGGACCCTTAGACGAAGAAGTCTATGTTAAACAACCAGTTGGGTTTGTGAAACATGAAGAAGAAAGAAAGGTGTACAGGTTGCATAAAGCCATGTATGGATTGAAACAAACTCCAAGAGTTTGGAATAAGAAAATTGATAGTTTCCTAAGGGAGAAGGAATTTGTGAAGTGCACAACTAAACATGGAGTATATGTAAGAAGAAGCAAGAGTGAATTGCTTATACTATGTCTCTATGTAAATAATTTGTTGATAATAGGTAGCTGTAAAAGTGAGATCGAAGACTTCAAAGGTGATCTCAACAAGGAATTCAAAATGTCTTATTTGGGTGAGATTTCATATTTTCTTGGTATTGAATTCTATAAGAGCAGTAGAGGTTTTATGATGCATCAAAGAAGATATGCAGGAGAAATTCTCAAGAGGTTTGAGATGGAAGAATGCAACTCAACTTCGACACCTGCAGAACCAAGACTGCAACTGTCGAAAGATGCAGATGAAGATGATGTCGACCCAACCTAATACAAAAGACTTATTGAATCATTGAGATACTTTTGTCATACAAGGCATGACTTAGCATATAGTGTAGGTATGGTAAGTAGATTCATGCAGAAGCCAAAGGTAACACATCTAGCAGCAGTGAAGAGGATACTAAGGTATCTAAAAGGAACTTTTGATTATGGCATTTTGTTTCCTGCAGCTGATAAAGGAAAAGAATGCAGGTTAGTGAGATACACTGATTCGAGTTGGTGTAGTGATGCTGAAGATTGAAAATCAACAACAGGATATATGTTTATACTAGGTGGTGCACCAGTTGCTTGGAATTCAAGAAAGGAACCAGTAGTGGCATTATCGTCATGTGAAGCATAATACATAGTTGCTTCTCTTTGTGCATGTCAAGCAACTTGGATGGTGAACTTGGTAGAAGAGATAACAGGGAAAGATCATGGAGCAATTACCATGAAAATAGACAGCGTGTCAGCTATCAATCTGGCGAAGAACCCAATAACACATGGTCAAAGTAAGCACATCGAAATGAGGTTCCATTATCTTCGAGAGCAGGTAGTAGATGGGAAGATGAATTTGGAACACTGCAGAACTGAGAATCAGATTGCAGATATCATGACGAAGGGAGTGCAAGTCGAAGTATTCAGAAGACTAAGAGCCATGATGAACATAGATAGTTTAGACACAATGAATTAGATGGTGTGTTAAATTGTAATTCAGTGTGTTGAAACTATGTGTCGAAGGATTAGCTTGTGGATCGAAGCAAGCTAGATTTGTTTTAGATCTAAATAGATTTGATTTAAGTCTAGAATAGGTTAAGTTTGATTTAGTAACAAAATAGATATTTTGGGCTTTGGGCTTTGGACTTAGGGTACAAGCTTAGTTATAAATAGATAGAGTAATTCCTATTTTTTTGTAAGCAAGTCAAGTAAGTCATTCACAGTATTTTGCAGTTGTAAAGTGAATAAGAAAGTTTTCACAGTTTGTGAGCAGAGAGAAACTCTGCATAAATCATTTGTCTTGTCTTCTTTTTTTTGTTTGTCTCATAATTAAATTATCATTGTGGTAGAAATTCATCATAAATTTTAATGAATTTTCAACAATTTAAAGCGACATAAGCTTCTCACGTTTAAATAAGATTACATTGAAATAAGATATGAATAAATAAGAAAACAACAAATTCTTTCATGATAAAAAGAAATTTAGAAGTGTGAATGAGTGACATTTTTGCCTAAGATGACCCACCAAATGCATGTGTCTGTTTCCATTTGCTGGGTCAGGAAAACTATATTCATTGCATTGAAATAGTTTTCTTACATTGACTTTTGTTTCACTTGAGTTATTTTGTATTGACTAATCAATCAAAAAATTACTTATGTGATTGCATTCACACGTGCTGAGCACAAAATCTCAACCACTTTCAAACAATATTTTAAAGTATGTTTGGATTATAATTTTACAAAATTATGTTTGACTAAATTTTATTTTGTAAACTTAATTTTGACTAATAAGTAAAATATTAAATCAAACATTTCAAACGGATAAAAGAAAATGAAATAGTATTTCGGACTTTGTTTCCATGTAAGAAAACAGTTTAAGGAGTACACCAAACATAAAATTAAAATTTATCTACTCGTAAAAAAATAATTTAACACTAAATGTACTTTTTCTAACTACAAATTAAAATGTTTGTCTCTTATACTCAAGCATAAACAATTTACAGATTGTCATTAAAACCATTTCTCTTCGGATGTCTCTGATCATTGCTCGTTGATTATTAAATATGAAGACCGATTTTGGTTATGTTTAATTTGAATTTATAGTTTATAAACAGTTTATATGATAATAAAAAATTTATTTGATAATATCTTTTCATCACAAACTTTTTATTATAAATTTATAACTTATTTTATTAGTTTATAGTTTATTTTTCAGACGCTATTTTAAATAGGATTTTAGTTTATAGTTTATTATTTTTTCTCTCATTACTATCCTTATAAATTTTAATTATTTTAAATATATATTTAATTATTAATTATAATCTTGTAAAAATTAAAATATTAGGTTAATACAAAATTAGAAGGCAAACGAGCAATAAATTGTGTCGCTATTCTTTTTTTGATCACAAAATCAATTATCTTAAAAATTATATCCATTGACCTAGAAGATACAACATTGTTATTCATAAGTCTTCGAATTCTTTATAAAAAATTAACTGTTTCTGGTGCTAAGAAATTAAAAGTGTCAAAGACAACTAATACTTGTTATTTTACATTTATAAGCTAGTTAAACTACTGATTTTACCAAACATTTTAATTAATTTATCAATTATTAATTATTATCTATAAATTATAAATTATAAATTATCAAACATCAACAATAAATTATAAATTATCAATTAATTTATCATCTAACCGCTAATTTTATCAAACAAGTCATAAGTACTTTCATTTTAAATAAATTTTGGTTAAAGCATAGTTCTTTGGCATAAGTGGTAGAGGGGTCTTGAAGAGACTCCACTACCTCGGGTTGGAAGGCCACTGTTTTGAGAAATAAGTTGAATAACCTCAAAAGGTTGCTTATGTTTTGGAGTAAAGAGGTTTTCGGAGAGGTGGAAACCAAGACTTCTTCTTGTGATAGACTTTTCATTTTGAAATTAATTCAATGATTAATTAAATACATATGTTTTATATATTATATTATATATTTTAATATGAAATAAAATAATAAAATAAACATGTATATAATTATATAATCTACAACATATTAATATATGAAATATGAGATTTCAAAAATACATGAATCCATAAGATAAAATTTTTTTTATAATGATAACAGTAATTCTGAAACGCAAAAGTGTAGAGACAAGTGACCGACACTTGTTGGTTTGTGAATCTTTTTCAACTGATACTCCTAATATCTTGAACACTTTTCAGATGAAGAGAAGAGATAAATTGTTTGTGTACGATATATTAGAGATTATAACTTTTATATAGGGTGATATAAGGTGATGGTCAATTAGGGATTCTCATTATTCTGAAAGGAGTCATCTTGACATCCACTCATATGTGAGCACATATCCAATTAATTAATTAATTAATTAATTATTAAATAGAAATCTAATTATCCTTTTAAACTTTATTTTACAACTAAATCAATTAAGACTATTAATTTGATAAATAGCTAATATAATTCATATAAATATATTTTTCCACATAATAATTATTGTAATATAATAATTAAATAGTATTTAAATATAAAACATTTCAACAATCTCTCACTTGGACAATATATCTTAATAGTTATATCACAAACTTTAGGCACACATATGAATGTTATTTATCCTTAGATCTCAACTTTACAATCCGATCCATTTCATACTTTAAAAATGGGACCATCATGATTGTTGTCACTAACATATAACGTGGTGGAACCCCAAAAACCACCACATTAATGTACTTGATGGCATATATCAATATGGAAGAGTGACATAAAAATTTCATGTAACGTGATCTCTGAATAATTTTTATTTCCAACTGGTCCACCAAAAATATATATTAAGATCAAATTGAAGTTTGCAAATTCAATATTTGCACAAACAATTACGGAAATGGTTATAACAATATTAAACTTATAAACTTTATTTATGCAAATAATCTTGACATAAAATTTGTATCAATATCAAAACAATATTATAAAATATTAAAAATAAAGGTGGCAAAGCGGGCGGTCCGTCCCATTTAAGTCCGTCTCCTTTAAGCCCATCCAAAAGTGAGGCGGGGCGGGACAGATCAACATAGGGCTTCGAGCTCAAAAGTCAAGTCCGCCCCGTTTACTAACGAGTTGGCGGATTGGTGGGTCGGTCCACCAATTTTTTATTCTTTTAATTTTATAATTTGATTTAATACATAATTTAGAATTTTTTTAATTATTACCAAAGAGTTCGATAAAGAAATTTTTTTTAACAACGCATAATAGAACTTCAAGATGTCTTAAGTCCAAACAATTCAAAAAATTGAGTAAACACTACAAGAAAATTGGCAGATTGCGACAGGTATTTTTGTAGATTACGACGGTTAAAACCGTCACAATTTGCTTTCCACGACGGTTGCTTTACCGTCGCAGAAGTGTGTGTCCCCAACCTATTTCGCGATGGTTACAAAAACTGTCGTTCAAGTTTACGACGGGTTGATACCGTCGTGACTATCTTTTGAGTTTCTTTTAATTATTGATGGCGACGGTTCGATACTGTCGTGAATATCTTTTGAAATTGATTAAATTGTTTATGACGACGGTTCGATACCGTCATGACTTTTGTTGATTATTTTTAATTGTTGATTACGACGGTTCGGTACTGTCGCCATGACTTTTGTTTATGTCTTGATTTTTTTTTATTTTTCTATTATATATATTTTTTATTTAAATTATTATCTATGTAAAAAAAATTAAATATAGTTTTTTTTTGTGTTATTTTTTTCTTTAAATTATTTCTTCTTTAATATATTTATTTATAGTATTATTTTTTGTTTTATTTTCTATCACTTTGTAATATAGTAAAAATAATTTCAACTATCTCACCAATTCGGCTGTTCGAATCATGTCATGATGACCTGTTGAGCGAAGTGCCCAGAGTAGGATAAAGAAAAGATGTAACAAAGTTTCTTACTATACATCAAAAGCACATAATGATAAAAATGGCACTAGAGTTTCACCTATTGAAGAAAAAAAGTAACTTCATATGATTGAAAAACAACATATCTAAAAACCAACACTTGACAACTACTAGATAACTGATAAAAAACTATAGTCCTAAAATAGAACCTTAATGAAAAAGTAATAACCACCCAACATAAAGTCTTCAACACAATAATCATCTGAACATAACAACAATGTTAACTGATAATCTTATAGAAATTGATTGAATTTCGTGCAAAGAGGTCTTTTGCAGCTTCCACAGCCTCTGAAACAATGAGATCGCCATCAATGCACGAGTCACGCAGAACTGTGAAAACAACTTTGCGGGCATTTTTCGCACCTGTCACAACAAAACTCGTGATTTTAACCAATAATCTTCACAGAGTATAATCTTTGAAATTAAGTAACATAATAATCGATGTTAAACCAACCTAAGTAGAAGAGTTCAGGAAAGGCATAAGCATCAGTACTAAACATCACCTGCAATAATACAAAGTTTACCCTTTATGAATTTAACAAAAGGTAATAAAAAACAGTACTTTCTGAATTTCTTATAGTGTCACCTTATTTAATGGTGCTTGCTCTAAAAGATCTTTCACTGCAGAAACCATGCCATGAACACTAAGCTTTGGAATAGCCAACCCAAAATCAAGATAAACCTGAATAAGAAGATTGTGTTATTTGCTCTATAATCAAGTGCTAATATAAATTCGAACAAACTAACGCAAGTGACTGAGTTGCGAATTGTTTGCCTGGGAGTAGAGAGAAGCTAGATATGATGCTTCCTTTGAGAATGGATATGATGTATGTAAAAGAACAATCCTACACTTTGCAAATCTCTTGTCCTCAAGAATATTGTGGAGATAAAGAGGATTGGACATTCTCAGATTCAAACCTCTATCTCCAAATCTGATTAATTTTACAAAGTAAAGTTTATGGTAAATTCATCTAAAAATGTATAGAAATCAATAATTTGAAAGCATGCATTACCCTGTGTGTATCTGCATTGGCAAGTCATGTGATTGAGCAAATTCTAAACTTATCAAGAAGATGTAATCAACAAGGTTTTTGTTGCTACCAAGACGGGCTTCCAAACTGAATTATAAAAATAATCAGAAGTAATCTTTAATAAAACCATAAAACATATATTAATAAAACCAAGGTTGTAAAAAGCGGTTCGTTTCCGAGAAAACAGCCGTGACAAAACGGTATTGAAAACCTTGAATTAAATCCATTTTCATTTTCTACTAACCAGATAACACCTGTTGTAGAGCCTCTTCAGCTTCCATTTTGGTGACATTTGTATTGATATCTAAACCAAAATAGTATGCTGCTATGCTTTTCAAACCAACTATCTCACCAGCAACTGTAACATTCATCATGTTAAGGAATCCAACTCAAAAACATTCAACATTAGATTTTTTCAACAACTAAGAATTTATTTTATGGTTGTGTATAGAAAAAGAGAGACAGAAGCTTTTGAAGGATATGATTCCAACTTGGATAGAAATGCAGTAGTGAATGAGTCCAGTGTCCAAGAATATCCATCTGCCAAACCCTTCATCAAGCATTAAAATATAAATATAACTAGAATAGTTGTCTATTTTCAACATATAGTCTGTTACCACGAAAACGGCCGCAACAAAATGGTATCGGAAGGTGATGATACAATGCTGTTATTCACTTTCACAATGTAGTGTAATACAAGGATTGACATCTGATTCTTTGAAGGCATCTGCTTCAATGACTACGGCATTTCCTGATGCTCCTGCCCAGAAAGGTCTGTTTAAATTTCATTCATAAAGAAACAACATTAGGTTCTTATAACTGTTTATTTTGACAATTTCATGATGAGTAGTCTTGTACATCAAAACTCTAAAGCTAGATAAACACTAATGATAGTTGAAA
This sequence comes from Vicia faba, assembly GCA_948472305.1. Lineage (NCBI taxonomy): Eukaryota > Viridiplantae > Streptophyta > Magnoliopsida > Fabales > Fabaceae > Vicia > Vicia faba. Next base: position 1,343,335,838 of record OX451737.1, read on the forward strand.
CAAGAAAACAACACATTTATGAACTTCTTTTTGGAGAATCTAAACTAGTTAAATATTAATATATACTCAAACAATCCAATGAAATCCAAAGTAACTAAGAATGCATCTCTCAAACTCTTCCACCAACTTGACATAAAGTGAATCAGCATCTGGTTCATTCTCAAAATAGGAATATATATCATCTTCAAACCCTTCATATTTGCTTATGTATTCAGAAGCCAATCTACATATATCAGGACCGATTCTCCTATCCTTGAACCCCATTTGCCTAGCTGTAACAAATCAAAGAAAATGACATATAGATTCATTCCAATTTCCAAATGATAAAATAATAACGGATCCATCAATGTATGTAATTGAATAGAATACATATTTTTTTGTATACCTACGTAATGAGAGAATCTTTCAAGCTTTGGGGGGTGACCTGCACGCGATAATCTTAAACGCGGAATGATCTTTTGATCTCGAATCTTTTTGAGATGATAACGCAATGCTGTGAAAAATATCAACCAAATAGATGAGATTACCAAGATCTGTGTAAAGCTGGGTTTAGCATCATAATCTGAATCAACATTGGATTGTGTGAGGAATATACATTATATATAATACCGTTATTGACATTGCTATAGGAATTTATGAAAAACAAATGGATAAATTTATATACATGCTGATGAAACTTGACTTGTTCTTAACAAATGCATTATTACTTGTCTGTATGTCATCCATAAATCAAAAGCCAATGACCACAAAAGGTGTAATGAAGGATATATAATTTTGTCTCGTTTGCCTTTGTTTTTTTTAACTTTGAATCTGTAATGAAAATGATTGGTACAAACTCACACAAACACAATGGAGAACAGACATGAGGTGTTAGTGCTAATCTTCTTTTACTCCATTATACCTATTTTCTCTAAACAATACACTCTTGTTCCAAATCAGTTTATCCAACATCATGAAACACTTGTTTCTGCAGCTGGAACCTTTGAAGCAGGATTTTTCAACTTTGGAGATCCACAACGTCAATACTTTGGTATATGGTACAAAACCATATCACCTACGACTATTGTGTGGGTTGCCAATAGAGATACTCCTGTACAAAACTCAACAGGATTGCTGAAACTCACTGATCAGGGAAATCTTGTTATTCTTGATGACTCCAAAGGCGTTGTTTGGTCCTCCAATTCATCAAGAATTATGGTGAAACCAGTTGTTCAGCTTTTGGATTCAGGAAATCTTGTTCTGAAAGATGCAAACAACACTCTGAACTTTTTATGGGAAAGTTTTGATTATCCTGGAAACACTTTCCTTGCTGGAATGAAGCTGAAAAGTGATTTAGTTACTGGCCCATATAGACATCTCACATCTTGGAGAAGCACAACGTTACTCATTTGGGTACCAAGAGCCTATGCCCGTTGAGCAGTTGGTTCAATCTCTCTGTGATACTAAGCAGGGTTACACACAATTCAATTCTAAAACAGGACTAGCGTTGTGCCATTGGTGCCAACAATCAGGCAGCACAGTCAATTCTAAAACAGGACTACAAGGATGATATCACAAGGGAAGAAGCAGTTCAACTTGCACTGAAGGTACTGAGTAAAACTATGGACACCACTAGTCTTACCTCGGATAAGCTTGAACTTGCAGAAGTTTTTCTTTCACCCTCTGGAAAAGTTAAGTATCAAGTTTGCTCCCCAGAGAATTTGACTAAGCTGTTGGTGAAGTCCGGAGTGACTCAACCCGCAACAGACACTGCTTAGCTTTCTGTTCTATGTCACGGGTAATTTACTTGCTAAAGTTTCCTACATGTGAGATTGTTCCAAAGTTTCCTACAGTATCTGAAGTAATCCTTGTTCCCTTTCAGCACCTCCCTATGTAATTTATGGACAATTAGAGTTTAATTGGACAGAAAAAAGTGACCACCAACAACACCATTATTTTATAGGACACCTCACTTGTCAATGTTGATTATTGTCAGTTAGAGATAAAACACTGACATCAGTTCTAGAACAATTGAGATTTCAAAATTAATAATGTAGTTTAGTTCTATAATGTGAATGATTAAGTGGTTAACTTTATCTTCAGGACCTTTGACAATAATGGAATAAAGTTTAATAACTTGGGTGAAAGCAATATAAAGCAAAAACTGTTCATATGCATCAATTTCTAGATGAAAACCTTTATCTTCTCTATAACCCTAATTTTCATCAAGCAAAGTTACATTAAGATAAAATTATAGCTAACACAATAAGGGTTTTTGCTTCTGAATTGAATCATAGAAAAAAGAAACATAACCTGTTTGATAGCACTGGAAACAGAGAGAGTGGTGCTTTGATTGAGGCATTCAACACCAATCCAATCTATGAAGCCTAAGAGATCAACCTAATCAAGAGTATATGAACTAGGTTAGAACTTGTGTACCCTAAATCAAATAAGATAAACTTGACGATGATCATAATAGTGAATGATAGAATTTGAATCTTACTTGACCCTTGTGAATAGCGGTGGCGGATTCTCCAGACATTGCTGCTGATTTGTGCGACACGGAATACCTTCTTTGTGCGACTTCAAAGAGAGATCTTCCCCTTTGCTTAGCAATCGAAGGAGGCCAGTACGAAGACCTCTAGAGGACATTTGATGCTTTCGATTGGATATCTCAGATCTGACACGTAGTCGTCTTTATGTACAAAGGAGTTTGTGATTCTGAAAAGAAAAGGAAATTGCGGTAGAATTTGAGAATCTTAGCGCGTGAATTGAAAGAACGTTACGAAAGGTTGAGAACGATCATAAATCTGAGCGGGGTCGGTTCTTAAACCGTCGTGGGATATGATACGTTCCAGCCAAAGGGACGGTGAAAGGAACCGTCGTGGGATATGCTATAATTCTATTTTTTATTGAATATATATTGACATTACTATTATATTATTTAAATACTACTAATATTAATATAGTTACTATTATATTATATAACTACTATTAATATAATTAATAGTTAGTAAGTAATATTATAATACTAATATTATAATTAATTAATTACTATTATTATATTTAATTAATAAAAGTGAAAAGATGGAAAAATAAAACAAATGGAAAAAGTGAGAAAATAAAATAATAACAAAATAATAATTATGATTGGTCAAAGTAGTCGCGACAATCTGTTATACTGGTCGCGAGTGTGGAAAGAGGGCAGTTCTTTGGCAATTGTCTCAATTATGTTACTCAATATGCTTAAAAATCTACGACGGTTGGCTCTAACTGTCGTGACAACTGTCGCAGTCCAAGAATAAGGACAGATTTATGGGAACCGTCGCAACTCGTGTGTCGTAAAACTCATTTTTTCTTGTAGTGAAATAAAGACCAATTACAACAAAAAAAACAAAAAAAACTCAAACACAATAAAAAATATCAAAATAAATAAACAATACATATCATCTTAATTCTATATTTAAAAACTAACTACTAAAAGAATCCAATTTAGAATTTACACAAAACCAACAATGATAACAATAACATTCCATAAAACATCACAGTGCATAAAATAGTAATGCATAAAATATCAACACCGAACGGTCTCACTGTTTACATTATATAGACTCTTATATTGACCATTCTTTAATAGTTAAATCTTAAATTTGTCACACATACACAATAATCAAATCCTTTATTTTCATAAAATCAACATCTATTTTTAAAGAAAACATCTTGCTATATTGAAACTTAATAATTATGCATGTCATACATTTGTTCTTTTATTTCAATCATTTTCAATCAACGCATGTATTAAAAAGTTATAGAAAGAACGTTCCAATTATAATTCAATTTGTTTGTATATTAATTTATAATACAATTCTAAGAGATAAGTGTTGTTTTTATAATTAAAGTTATTTTAATTCTTAATAAAAAGAGTAAAATTTTAAAAAAAAAGTTCACGGGGAAAACCCGTCCCGCCCCGCCTCAATCCGCTTTTTTAAGCGGGTTAGACGGGGCAGACTAACTTAAGATACCGAGCCAAGAATCTCAGCCCAGCGAGTCAAACGGGCCAACCCGGTGGATCCAACCCATTTTGCCACCTCTAAAAATGAGTGACTCCCACTAATCTAAAACATCCTTAGTAACAACAATCATATGAAATACCTTATACGTCAAGTCTTTGATTATTGAGTCTTTAGCTTAAACTCCTTATGTATATATATTCTAGTTTCAACAATAATAACTTATAAGTCAATGAACTTTTTAAAATCTATTGTTGAAACACTATAGATTGTCTTACAACACAATATAACTAGATTGGTCTTTCAAAGCATTATATTGAATTGTAACTGAATAACATAAATACTTACATTCATTTATTTTGTATTAGGTTGTTTATTCGACATCTAAAATATCTGAGTCGAACATACTAATGATCTCTATTGTCATATCTCAGATTGGTAAGCACAAACTCTTTGTTCTCTATAATAATCCTAATGGTTGTCCTTTTTATTTTCAACAATTCAATTTTCACTACGCCAAATAAACTATTTAATAGCGCTTTTTTTTGTTTTTGATAGCGCTTAAAAGTGCTATTAACCGCGCCACTATTGTAAATATTTCTTATTTAATAGCGCTTTTAAAGCGCTATTAAAGTACCAATTTATAATAGCGTTTTAATTAAAGTGCTATCAAAGTCAGTATTTTGCATGTTTTTTGTTTGTTTTTTTATAGCACTCTAAACAAAAAGCGCTAATATATAACATATGTTTGATAGCGCTTTCAAATAAAGTGCTAATAAATGGTACATATTTGGTACAATATTTTTAATAAGTACAGTACAATATTTTTTCTTACACAATCATTTTTTTTGGTGTAAATATAAAATAACTATATTCAATTCAACACAAATAACGGTTTAAGTTACTCATTGCATATATATTATGATCCATCAAATACCAAATAATCAATAACATATTTATCACATGATTCTGAATTATCACTTGAATCATTACACGACTCAGAGTTATAGCGCAAATTATCAATAACATCAGGGCTTCCATTCACTTGGCCATCACATTTATTAGACTCTCTACCTTCACTATTTAGTTCATTCTTTGCATCAAATTTATCAGTGGACTTTAGAAAGATCTCAGATTTATCACTTGTATTGCCACATAGTTTAGCATGGCTTTCACAAGTTTCAGTCAAGTTCTTATTACATGAAGAATCTGATTTGGCTTGCACCATGGGCAGTCCATTGGTTTCATACGATGCATTGTTACCTTGTTTTTCTTTCACCAAAAGCTCTTCAAGTTCTAACAACTGCTTCAAATCTGCAGATTGATGCTGAGCAAGTTCAAAGCCTTGCTCCCATACCATTAAAGCATCTGCTTTCCTTCCCAAAGCAAAAAGCGCATGACCTAGATGACAAAACGAAAAACAGTATAAGTTCAAAAGCCACTGTCTATTTCAATGAGTTTTTGTTATTTGAACATCAAAATACAGAGAGACCGTAAGTAAAACCGTATGTTTATCTCTATCTTATTTAGTACTCCCTCCATCCTAATTTACAAGGAAAAAAACTAATTTTTCGTGTCCAAAATTATAAGAAAAAAATAACTTTCATCTTGTTTCAAAAAAATACTTATTCCGGTGAAATCGAATGAAAATTTCATGTAATTTGTTATCCCTCCCATTTTCTCTATAACCAATAACCAATAAAATTTGTTTATACATCTTCCTGTGAAACTTTTTCCAAGAACAAGTTATACTTCAAATTATTATGTTTTGGTTTTCTTAATAAATTACTCTCTCCGTAACGAATTATAAGCAAATTTGACTTCTTTTTTTTACATTTGACAACTAATGTATGTAGTCTATATATGGACTATATACATTAATTGTCAAATGAACCAAAAATGTCAAATTTGCTTATAACTCGTTACGGAGGGTGAGTACAGTCCTGACAGTAACAGGCTTAACAACCGGAGAAAATCTCTCAGTGAAATCACTTCCTGCCTTTTGATGAAATCCTTTGGCAACTAGCCTTGCCTTATACCTGTTGATTGAGCCATCAGGGTTCTCCTTTACCCGAAAGACCCATTTGCAGCCTATGGGCTTTTTTGTATCAGATGGAGACACCAAGGTCCATGTCTGATTTTTCAAAAGTGCTTGATATGCTTCCTGCATTGCTTGAAACCAGTGAGTGGAGGCCAAAGCCTGCTTAACAGTTGTAGGTTTCATATGGGTGAGTAAAAGGGTGGGATGAATTCTGGGTTGGACAATCCCACTCTTGGCTCGAGTTTTCATTGGATGAACATTAAGAGGATTGAGAATATGAGGAATGGGAACAGGACTGAAAGTAGAAGTAGAATTGGCTGCAGAATTAGAACCAGAACTGTCCGGATTAACAGAACCTGGTGAGGAAGATGGTGAGATGGTGCTGGCTTCAGCTAAGTCAGAAAAGGCAGGATTGGGTGAAGGAGAGTGAGACTGAGATATATTAGGTTGGCCTGAGAGAGATAAAGGGCTTGATAGATGTGAGTTTGCATTGGCTGCAGCTGAAGACTGAGCAAGAGTAGGTGAAAACTGCCTGTTAGTGGAAGAGGCAATGGGACTGACATGTTGTAGAGGAGTAACACGGTGAGTGGGAATAATGGTTGGAGAGGCAACAGATGGGAGTCAGGACATGTCAGAGGGAGAACTAGAGGAAGTAGAAGGATGGAAGAGGTCCAGATAAGGAAATCTGGATTCATGAAATAATACATCCTTATATATACATATATATATAGCCATTTGCTGCAAGGCACTTGTATCCTTTATGGACAGATGAGTATCCCAACAAAACACATTCCTGAGATCTAAAGGCAAGCTTGTGGGAATTATAACGGCGCAGAAATGGGAAGCATGCACAACCAAAGACACGAAGACCAGAATATTCAGAGGTTTTTGCATTAAAATGAAGTAAGGGGACTGGTTTTGCAATGAGGAACTAGGCAGTCTATTGATGAGATAGACTGCAGTGACAAAAGCATGATCCCAATACTTGAGAGGAAGCTTGGAATGAGCAAGCAAAGCTAAGCCTGTTTCAACTATATGACGATGATTGCATTCAACTATACCATAGTGACAAAAGCATGATCCCAATACTTGAGAGGCAGCTTGGAATGAGCAAGCAAAGCTAAGGCTGTTTCAACTATATGACGATGATTGCGTTCAACTATACCATTTTGATGGTGAGTATAGGGACAGGCGAAGCGATGGACAATTCCTAATTCAGTAAGATACTTGGCGAAAGGTTTGAACTCACCACCTCCATCACTTTGAACTCCTTTAATTTTGCAATTAAATTGGAGTTCAACCATGGATTTGAAGGGAATGAATTGGGTTAGGGTATCAGATTTTAACCTAAGAGGAAAGACCCAAACAAATCTAGAAAAAGCATCAACACAGGTGAGGAAATATGTATAGCCACCTGAAGACTGAATGGGTGCAGGCCCCCATAGATCACACACAACAAGTTCAAAGGGATGGTGATAGACAATAGTAGAGAGGGAGGATGGAAGTCTATGGGACTTGCCCAGGCAATAAGCAGAACATGAGGCAGTGGGAGGTTTATGGGGGATGGGCATATTGCATAGTTTAAGGACTTCAGGAAGAGCTTGGTGATGGGGGTGTCCAAGTCTTGTGTGCCATAAGATATATTTTCTATCAGATATGGTGGTAGTACAGGGCACATATGGATGAGAATTAGGAGTATTAACTGTAGAAACATGAGCAGTAGGAGGAAATTGTAAACCTGAATCAGGAGTAATTTTATTAATATGGGAAACAGGATTACAGGAACTCAATAGCACTTATCATGATACTAACTAGTAACTACACAGCAGATATTTCTGTACAAACAATTTGATAAAGTAGATAAAGCTGAATGAAATCAATTAACAACTGAGAAGAAACCTTTCAGAATGTAAGCTTGAAGATGCAAGGAGTTAAGCTGAATCGCTCTATCGCAATCCTTAATCACATGCTTATGCAGTTCCAATTGGCTATAACAGAAGGCTCGGTTACTGAAAACAAGCACAATAACAAAATTGAACAAAAATCAGCATACATGAGACTAATTAACAAACATCGATTGCAAATTGAATCGGAGAGAATTGAAAATTGCACCAGATGTCTTGAACAGCAGCAGACTGAGAAACGAGTGAATCGAGGATTCGAATTGCCTTGGACCAGTCCTTGGAGCTACAGAGCTTGGCGAGCTCGGTGCGATGAGAGGGAGCAGAAGCCATTGATGAGAACGGAACAGAGTTTCGCGAGGGTTCAGATGTGGAGGATTTTGGGGATAGAGTTTGAAGATGTAGAAGGTGAGGGTAAAATGGAGGATTTTCTGAAAATGTGTTTTGTTTTTTTTTTTTTATCAATTAATTAATTAATTCATTATTATATATAACATAGCGCTTTTTAATAAATGCTATTATATAGGTAGTCAAATAATAGCGTTTTATACAAAATACTATCTTAAAGAAGTTTAATAATAGCGTTCTGGTACAAAGTGCTATCAAAATTACATAGTCTGTATTATATAATAGCGCCCGATTAAAAAGTGCTATTATAAATGTGTTTTTTCCATTTTAATAGCATTTTTTTTAAAAGTGCTATTAAATTAGGTGATACAAAAAATCATTTTTGGCGTAGTGTTTGAATTGTTCAAGTATCTACTTAATGATTTTATATACGCATTTTCATATACGTATAAATAAAATCATATATAAGATTCTTACAACCAAAGTATATGAAAATACTTCGTTTTTCAAATGTCCATATTTTTCTTTAAGGTAATTATAATTGAGACATAATTATCTCTTTTAATAATTGAAACTAGATTAAGACCCGCGTATCGTGTAAATTATTATATTAATTTTTAATTGAACTTTAAATAGGTTAAAAATTTGTTTTGAAAATACATGATTACAAAATTTATACTATAGAAATTTATTGCGAAATACAATTGAGACAATGATATTAATAACTGTATATAAAAAGATAAATTTTATTTAAAAGAAAAATATGCTTGTAAATTGAGAATAACATTCGTAATTAAATTTGTATATTTAACTGAATATAAAATTATTTTTATTTTGTTTGACTCACATGTAATTTTAGTAGTTATCTTTGATTTATTAATTTAATTTTAAGTTGCTAAAGATATGTATTTTTTCTTAATATAAAATAAAATTAAAATATCATTTGTAATTGTTATCAAGCAAAACTTTATTGCCTTAATAATATTTATATATTTTTTGTTAAATTTTAGTTATTTAATGAATAAAGAGTTGAAAATGATAGTTTCTATAATAGCATAATTGTTTTTTTCAATATCTATTTTAATTTTATTAAAGGGGTTTGTAGAAATACATCTGTAAATTTATATTATAATAATTTAATTTGAAATATAATTGAGACAATCATATGAATTACACACATAAAAAGATACATTTTATTTGAAAATAAAATACATGCTTGTTTTTAGTGTGTTGTTTTTTGTAAATTATTTTTGTTTTGTGTAAATTGTTTTTGAATTAATATATCATGTAGTTAAAGAAACACATGCTTGTAACTTGAGAATGATATTCTTAATTAGTTTTATAAATATAAATAATTATAAAATGATTTTTGTTTTGTTTTTTATTATCATTTATCTTTGATTTAGATATTTAATTTTAAGTTGTTAAAGTTGTGAATTTATAAAATGAAAGATATATTTTATTTGAAAATAAAAAGACATGCTTGCAAATTGAGAATAATATCCTAATTAGTTTTGCAAATTTAAATATCTATAACATGATTTTTGTTTTGTTTTGATTATCATGTCTTTTTAGTAGTTGTCTTTGATTTATATATTTAATTTTAAGTTGTCAAAGTTATAAATTTATAAAAATATATTTTTTAATTATTATCAAATAAAAATTTATTAGCTTTATAAAATTAATATCTATTTTTGTCAAACTTTAGTCATCTAATGAATAAAGATTTGAAAATACTAATTGCTATAGCAACTTAATTATTTTATTTTTATATAACTATTTTAAATTTATTAATGAGATTGTAAAAATTTATCTGATTTTATTATTGATATCAATTGAAAATGAGTGTTCTTTTTTTAGATATTATTTTTAATATTTTATTATACTATCTATGGTCATTAATATAAACGAAAAAGAGTAAAATATAGTTGACTTCTGTAATATATGTTTATGAAAATAATATATTTATCTAAGTTAGTAAGTAATTGACAGATTAATATTTTTTTTTACTATTACTATTGTAAGATTAAAAACATTTATTTAGCTATTCATTTTTTATTATTTAAAGAAACCATAATTCTAATTTTAATGTTTAGAACTTTAGATTCACATGTGTATTTTAAAACTGGAATTTAGGATGTGTTTGTTTCACGGATAGAAAATATATTCTCGAGAATGTGACATGGGAAAGACAATAATCTTATGTTTGTTTTAAGTTTCTTAAAATATTCCCATGAATTATTTTACGCATGATTTTTCTCACATTTATTCACATGTCTAAAGTGTGGGAATCCAATATTTTCATGGAAATAAAGTTAACTAACTACAACTTTCCAGTAATATTCACATTAATATTTATTTTTATTTTCTCATTTTTAAATCAAATAAAATGCGTAAATGTTCCTAGAAAATTTTATTTTTAGCCAAACACATGGATAAGTATATTATTCCTAAGAATATGAAACCTTGGAATCAGAATATTATTTTATAACTTGAAACAAACACACTCTTAGGATAATATAGATAGTTCAGATAATAACTGTCTTGTTAGATTATTTTAGAAAAAAATATTTTTTTTGTCTTTTTCGAGGTTCGAACCCGTGACCTCTAATAAAAAAAATTGTATTTGTTTATTTGAAAAGAGAAAGTAAGATTTTAGAGGTGCCACATAGAACTATGTGATGATGTGGCACAAAAGAAATAAAATTTTGTTAATATATGTCGTGATATAATCCGCTGCTTCAGATTTAATATATTATATAGATATAGATTATATAAATATAGATATCCCAAAGTCTATTGTATGTCGAATTTACTTTCAACCTTATTGGTAAAACTCTTTTGTGATATCTAAAGAGTACCTTGAGAATAATCTCAAAATATCAAAATGATTTAATACAAAAGAGATTTCCCCAAGATCTTTTATAGCTAATACAATAAATTTGACAGGTTATACAAGAAATATAAACTTACTCCCACCTATTTTATAATATCCACAATTTTCCCTCATATTCATCTCAAACCCAAATGAGACAATTAACTTTAAAATATTCATCTTAAAACCAACTAAGACAATTAACATCACAATATTCATCTCAAAACCAATTGAGACAATTAACATCATAATGTTTATTTCAAAACCAAATGAGATAATTAACTTACGGGACTATGTGGTATCGTTAAAGAAATACATTTATTAACTCATAAACAAATTTTGTTAATTTGCTAACCATATTCTTTTTGTCTATGACACAAATTTTCTCATGGTTGCACCATATTATTTTATTAATATTTCTATTAAGAAATACAATATTAACATTCTTCTCATTTAGGTTCAAAATTTTATAACGAGTAAAGAGTGTACTAACTAAATAGAGGGTGTTGAGTTTCCGACACATGGTGCCCTAGTTTTCGAGGGTGTTGAGTTTGATCTTCATAAATTAATTTATCAACTTGCTTGAGAGGAAAAAAAAACATAATGTTATCATGAGGATCAAAATTTACAATATTAATAGTAACTATATGAATTGGTTTAGAACTAATTCTTCCTCATTTAATTTTGTTCTTTAATCACATCTCTCTCCCAAACTCAATATCCTCAAAGAACTTTGAAGATTCTCCTTCGAATAATCTTTAACTTGTGAGATCAAAAAATTATATTTCTCAAACATTTCAACAATTATATATTTACACAAGTAATAAATGAAAGACTCTAATAATATTTGAATTTAAAAGATAAATCGAATCATTATTTTAGAATAATATAAAAATGATATTGTTTAAAAAGAAATTTAAAAAACAAAAAAATTGATCCTAATAATGATTCACCGAATTATCTTTCAAATAAAAATATAATCAAGTGACAAAAAAAACTACCAAATACTTAAAAGATATTAATATTTACTAAATTTGTTTACTCCATATTAATGTATATTTTAACATCATTGAATATTTATACGTTCAAATAATAATTCCATAATTTCTCCTTTTTTTTTTCTCTTGTTTTTCCCTTATTGCACACTTTATGAAATAATCATATAAATAATTATTACTAACATTTACTTAATTGTGCAAAGAGAATAATAAATCTTAAAAAACATTTTGAGCAAATTACTCGATAGTAAGAAAATACAACACCTTAGCAAGAGTAAAATGAAACAAAAATACTAAAGATATTTCCTTTGCTTATTTAATGAGATTCTAACTCTCCAAACAAGAGTTTGTCAGTCTCATTATTGCTATAAAAGTAATTTTGTTATAATATGCCTTAAAACCTTTATTGATAAAGAGAAAAAAACATATTTCGATATTGCCAAAAAAATCAGGAAGTCGAAAAATATCAAGAATGTCTGGTTTGGAAGGTCCATGTTATTTAATATTAGAATATCGGATATATATATATAGTCTAAATTAATATAAAATATATTATAAGATATTTATAATATTTTATTCTAATAAATAATCGATTGTGTTTTTGGGCTTGAGTTTTAGCTATTATAAATATGTATCTCTTTATTGTGTTTAAATGTGACAATCTTAGAGTTTGCAACAACAAGGGAGAACGAGGGTCTAAAGGCATAACATATGATTTTGGCTATCCTCAAGAGAAACTTTAGAAAGGAAAAGTTATGGAAAATTTTTGGAGTTATCTAAGGGAATTGGGAAACACTTGTATACACTCTGGGTTTGGGTTATTCATATATAGAAAAAATAGGGTTGTTTGGGCGCACTCAAGGTTGTTCTTGGGAACCTGAAGACGAAAACTATTTTCTTGTAACTCATCTATAATCTCATGTAACAACTTTCTGAGTATAGTGAATTAGAGAGTTGCACTCTCATCATAGTAGATCGTTTGATCGACTTGAGTAATCAAACCTTCATATTTTTCTCGCATTATTATGTTATATTATCTGTGTTCGAATTATTATTCTTATAGACCATTTATTTTGGTTACTAAAATTCTTTGCCTCACAAATTGATATTGAATTTTTTCATAATTCACAACAAGTGGTGCAGTGAGCATGGAGAAAAGGGGTATTGTTTACAAGTGAGCACCATGATTAGATGGGAGATCGAGAAATTTGCTGGTAACAACGACTTTGAGTTATGGAAAATTAAGATGCAAGCAATTTTAATTCAAGATAAGTGTATCGATGCTTTGAAGAGTAAAACATTGATGCATGTAGGGCTTACACAGGTACAGAAGACTGAGATGTTGGATAAGGTCAGGAGTGCCATTATCTTGTGCCTCGGGGATAAAGTTCTAAGAGAAGTCGCCAGGGAGTAAAATGTGGTTGCTATATGGGCAAAACTTGAATCATTGTATATGACAAAGTTTTTGGCTCACAGGTTGTATTTGAAACAACAACTCTATTCATTCTGAATGGTGGAGAACAAATCCATAGTTGAGTAACTTTCCAAATTTTACAAGATTATTGGTGATCTTGAGAATATTGAAGTGAATATTGAAGATGAGGACAAGGATTTACTCTTGTCGAGTTCATTATCCAGATCCTTTGAGAACTTTAAGGATGCCCTTCTTTATGTTAAGGAAGGTACTATTATTTTGGATGAAGTTCAGAAGGCGTTGAAATCCAAAGAATTTTCAAATTCGAATGATTTAATGATTGAAGGTAGTGGTGAAGGCTTAAATGTGTCAAGAGGAGGAGGTGAGCGCAAAGGGATGTCCAAATCAAAGAAGACAGACAATTCAAAGGTAAAATGTTTTAATTGTCAAAAAATCAGTCACATTAAAAGGGATTGTCCTAAGAGAAAGGTCAATGAAGATTATGTTCAAACTGTAGTTTCCTTTTCTGAGGAAAGTTATAAGGATGCCGATGTATTAGTGGTATTGAGTTTGGAAACTAAAGATAATAGGGTCATTAACTCAGGTTACTTTTATCACACGTGTCCAACAATAGAAGACTTTGAAACTTTAAAGATAGTTCAAGGTGAAGTTGTTCGTCTTTGTGATAATAAGGTTTGCAAGGTTCATGGTATTAGTATGGTCAGACTTAAAATGTTTGACGACCATGAACTTCTTATTCATAATGTGAGGTATGTTACAGAACTCAAGTGAAATTTGTTATCTATAAGTATGTTTGATGATCTAGGATATTGTACTAGAGCTGAACATGGAGTGTTGAAGATTTCACGTGATGAATTGATTATTGCTAAAGAGTCTAAAATATATGGCTTATATATTTTAGAAGGTTCAAATGTTACTGTTTATTCATTATTAACTAGTGGGGGCTTTCATGACAAGGAAGAACCACGCGATTTGGGTTTAAGGCGTTATGAATTCCTTGAGAAAGTTTCAGAGGAGTATAATGAATTTTTCAGAAATCAAGGAATAAAAATGCATGTTACCGCTGAATTGCTATTGAGTTTTTGGGGAAGATATGAGGTTAAAACAATGTACTTGGTTGGTAGAGATTTTCTTCAGAGGGAGAATGGTGAAAACTAAGGGAGAAACCTGGTAAAAATTATAACAGAGAAAATTCAGTTTGAGGTGGAGTTTCCTACTATAGATGCTAGAAGTAGTGAGGGAACAGTTACAGAGATATTTGATTATCATTTGACTCATGATAAGGAAAGTATGGTTATTGTAGCATCTCAAAGGGACGAGTATGCTAGCCTTGGATATTATGTTTTTAATGTGGCTGAAGGACTACAAAATAAAAGAAGAAAAATCTTCAAGGAGGCATTTGAAAATATGTGGAGTCAAGGATGGTTGAAAAATCATACTTAAAGGCTTGTTAAATTATCTAGGCAGAAAAAAGTAATTGGAAACAAGTGAATACAAGTGGCGAGATCAAGATTTAAGGGTTGTTTGAATTTGATCAAGGTTATTGATTAAGAGTTTCAACCTCGTAGAGAGAAGCAATGTTGTTAATGGTTAAATTAGTATCAATATGGTTTAAAGTTAAGGTGAATATCGTTGTAATGTGACTTAAAACCTTTGTTGATAAAGAGAAATAAAATATGTTTCGAGATTGTCAAAAACATCAAGAAGCCAAAAAACAGCAAAAATGTCCGGCTTTGGGCGGTTTGCAAATTTCGGATTTGATCGGTTCACGTTATTTAATGTTAGAATATTGGATATATATTAAATTAGAAATAGTATAAATTATTATAAAATATATTATAAGATATTTATAATATTTTATTCTAATAATTAATGGGTTGTGTTTTTGGGCTTGAGTTTCAACTATTATAAATATGTATCTCTTGTTTAAAGGCATATCATAGGGTTTTGGCTATTCTCAAGGAAACCCTTAGAAAGGTAAGGATTTTAGAAAACCTTTGGAGTTATCTAAGCTAATTGGGGAATTGGGAAAGACTTGTCTACGTTCTTGAGAACTTGAAGGCGAAGACTATTTTCTTGTAACTCATTTGTAATATCTTGTAAAAAAACTTCTGAGTATAGTGAATTGGAGAGCCATTCTATCTCCCAGAGTAAATCGTTTGATTGAACTGAGTAAATAAACTTTCATCTTTTTCTCGTTTTATTCTGTTATATTATTTATGTATGAATTATTATTGTTGTAGATAATTTACTTTTATCTTTTTCTCGTTTTATTCTGTTATATTATTTATGTATGAATTATTATTGTTGTAGATAATTTATTTTGGTTACTACTATTCTTTTCTTCATAAATTGATATTGAATTTTATCGTAATTCACAACAAGATTCACAACAAATTTAGATTAAAATAAGAAAATATGACAAAATTAATTTCATCGTAAATAATACCTTAAAAAAACTAGAATGTTATACCTTATGATCATAAGCCCTTTTAAATTGGAGCATACTCATTTAGTATAATTTATTCTTACTTTTGAGATATTGATATTGATTTGAGATTTTCATCATCCTTATTAAACGTGTAGATCCAAGAACATGTTAATATTCTCATTTCAATCCTAAAAATTATAACTTTTAAAAGAGAAAAAAGAATAATCAAATTTGATAACACGTAAGTTAGATTTAGCTTAAAATAGAACAACGTAATGATTAAAATTTACTCACTAAAATACTGAGTGCACTGCTGATATTAATTATTTAGACAATAACATTAGTTACTATTAACATCATTACTTATATGTCAATAAATTATTATATAAATATGTATCTTTACTTGTAAATTAAAAGACTCAAACGATATATCAAACACACCATTAATTCTTAATCATTAATTGCAAAAATTAAAAGTAAACGATACTCTCACACAATAATCAAACATTAGTAATAAGTTCGGTTAGATAATGGACGTCTTTGAGACACTACATCTTTTGTAATTATGATTGCAATATTTTGCTTCAATCAAAATTACTAGATATTTTAATAAACTAAATGAGGAGAGTCTTAAATTTACAAATCACTACTTACAAACGTAGGTCATAATTATTTATGATACTCTTGATAATAATAATAATATTTCTTGATAATCCTTAAATCGAGAACAAAATGACAATAAAACATAAATTTTATGAATTTATACAAATTGCATGATTAAAAAACATAATATTGTATAAAACTTAATAACAATAAATTCAAACAACATAATCATGTTAAATGTATAACTTTAAGTAAGATGAATATAAAATATTTGTATATCCACAAAAATATCACAACAAATTCACATATACATCAAATAATTCTTTAAATAATTTTAGAATCAACAAAATCAATTCTAAAATCTACTCTATAAAAAATTTAAAGAATCAAATCTTTAATTTTAATTTATAATTTTGAGACACATTTAGAAAAATCCTATATATATATATATATATATATATATATATATATATATATATATATATATATATATATATATATATATATATATATATATATATATATATATATATATATATATATATATATATATATATATATATATATATATATATATATATATTTGTGTTATCTCTCAAAATCTAAATTAAGGTGCATATTAAATGTGAATCAAACTGAAAGATAAAATAAAATTAAAAACCAAATAAAATAATTTGATAATAAAATTTTCAAATTCAAAATAAACAATCAAATTGTCAAAATAAGATCTAAATTCAATATTTATCCCATTCAAATAATTGACATGAAAATATATTTCTAAATACATTATCTATAGCCACAAATAAAGTGTTAGAGAATCAAAAAATTTTAAAATAAAATACATTAAATTTTATAATTCTCAAATATCAATCATAACTAAATATTTATTTTCAAATATTTTTAGCATAACATATAATATCTGAAGAAATTCAAAATTTTAACAAATATGTTTCTTTCAAAAATAATATTCAAATTTTATTTTGAATCAAATCTTTATCATATAATATCCATATCAAGTTCAACAAAATTTATTTGATGACAAAAAGTTATATTTGATTCAAGTCTAAAATTTGTGATATATATCACAATAAAATATTTTAATTCAAATGAAAACTTTATTTCTATTAAATTTCTTTGGTTTTCTTTTATAGGAAATCATGATCAAAACAAATATTTAAGATTATAATGCAATAAAAGACCAAGCAATTGCAATCATGCATGAAGAAATATTTATTCATTTTTATGTAAAATATAAAGAAGATGTATAATCTTTAATTTAATAGAACATAAAAGAACACATGTGCATATAAATTTACATGGAAGAATCTAAATCCATACAAATTGTTTCAAAACAAATATACTCACAACTATAAATTTCATACTATCACAATAATTTAAAAAATAAAAGAAAACATCCTCAAATATAATAATAATTTTTTTGTCTTATAAAACAAAATTCACACAATCATGAACTTAAAACATGTTTCATAATTGCATTTCCATGGAAAAAAAATTGAAATTTAGTGGACAAATCTCAATAAACTAAACATGAAGACATGTTTCTTAGACGTTGCAAAGTACCCACAGTGGTTTGCCAATATTGTGTCAGTCCCAAAGAAAGATGACAATGTAGAGATGTGTGTATATTACCGAGATCTGAGCAGAGCTAGTCCAATGGATGATTTTCCTCATATTGATGTATTGGTTGATAATACAATTCAATTCTTGGTCTTCTCCTTCATGGATGGTTTCTCCAGTTATAACCAGATCAAGATATCTCTCGAGGACATGGAAAAAGCCACTTTCATCACATCATGGGGCATCTTCTGCTATAAAATGATGTCTTCCGGCTTGAAAAACACGGGTGCAATGTATCAAAGGAAAATGGTGATCTCTTCTATGACATGATGCATAAAGAGATCAAGTTCTACATGGACCATATGATTGATAAATCCCAAATAAAGGAAGAGCATATTATCGCACCATGAAAAAATACAAAGTCTCCACCAAACTTTATTTATCCCGAAGAGAAAGGAAAATATCGAGAAAACCCCGAAAGAAAGGATAAGATGGTCAACGCAACCAAGAAAAGGATACAAAAGTCGGTTATGCAAGGGGAAGGTATTCGCACCCTTCACATCCATTATACTCAATGGGATCCACTTCAGTTGTTTGTTTCTAAGGGCATGTATGTCTAAAGCTTACTTTCTAAAATTGCATGAATGAGTTATTGGGAAAAAGAAAAGGTTTTTGTTATTGAGTTCGCTCAGGTCTTGCAATCCAATGTCTACGTATCCCCGAAAGGAATCAGAACTCCGCATTTTTTCTCAAAAATGTTATTTTGTTGGTGTTTTTTAATGGACGTTGTTACACTCGCATTATAGTAGTTAGGTGTTGCCTCTCATTGTGTTGAGACTCGTGCCTTACCTGTATTACCATAGAACGAAAATAACATTCCCTTTTGAAAAGGTTCTAAAGAAAATCGAAAAGGAAAAAGAGTTTTTATTTGTTGAAGTGTTTTGTTAGGAGAATACATCAAATGATCCTCCAAGGTCGGAGGTATTTTATTATTCTCCTTTAGTTTTGAAATTGTTCAAGTATGATTAAGTGTTTTGAATTTTTGATCAAGAAAGTGTTTTTAGTCTTAAAGGGAAAAGAGAATGCAATGCAAAAAGCAAGAGAAAAGGGAATGATCTACCCTAATGTTATCATGTATCATGGTCCTAAGGTTGGGATCAAGGGAATTAATCCTAATTGTTATCATGCTTGAATTAAAGGCCTAAGGTCTAATTGATTCAATTTAATCAAGAGATTAAAATTGAATCAATAATCCTAAGGGATCGTGAATCACACAAGAAAGCAAACAAGGCAACACAATCGATCAACAATTATCAAGATAACTCAACAATCATCTCAACATTTTATCAAGAACAAATAACAAAGCCATGGAATCAACTTGAATTAAAAGCATCAACACAAAATAAAAGAAACTAAAAAAGAAAATAAAATTAACTATATGCCAAAATAGAATTCTAAAATTCTAATACAATTCCTACTATTTTTAGTATTTTTTTATTACTAAAAAAAGTGAAAAAAGAAAATAGCAAAAGAAAAAGGTAAAAAGAAAATTAAGAGACCAACAGAGAAGGTATGGGATTGGGATAATGATGTGAAAAGAAAAAATGTCATAGGCGCAAGGTGAAGGATAGAAAAACACAAGAAATGAGGTTTGAATTTGGGTTTTCAAAATTAAAAACAGTATAACACGTTTGATTATCCTGGTTTGTTTGAACTCAAACTACTTCAGTCCACCCGCCAAGGTAATTTCGCCTCTCTCAATTGAGGTCTTAATCCACTAATCAAACCTTTGATTATAAATCACAAAGACTTTCGTTAATGTCTTCTTGAGAATAAACTACAACTTGGTTTCTCAAAGAATTACAAAAAAATGTGAATCAAAATGTGTACAAGAATGTTTCTAGAAAATTATATCACAACTGTGATGTTTTACATAATGTTAAAGCACAATTAATAGATAAAAGAGCTTATAAATATTTCTTGGTATGCGTAAGTGTTATATTTGATCTTCCTTTAAGACTCCTATATATAAGCGAAGCATTTGAGACATGAGAAGATGTTTTTGGAAGGCTGATAAAATATTGTTAATGCACTTTCCACAAATATAAATCTTGTCTAGTACCAACCATTACTTCTCTGATTTGAAATGAATGAATTGTAACACATCAGAATATTCTTCTTTGAAAACTGTTCAGAATAAGAATATTAACATTGAGATTTTAGAGCATCCGTGTATTGCTTCATCAGAGTTTAGCTTGTAGCTTTGGTGCTTCAGAAGTTTATCAGAACTTCTTCTATTGAGCGCGGTGCTTTAATTGTGTTTATACATAAATTTTTATCAGATCTTCTTAGCGCAAATTGTTCGCCAACTTCTTATACTTCTTTTATTAGAACTTCTCTGCATATTTAAATAATTTTATTAGAGAGAATATTTATTCTTTATGTATATCATGTATTTGTTATCATCAAAACTATTACTAAGATGCAGAACCCAACTATGTTCTAACAATCTCCCCCTTTTTGATGATGACAAAACTTGTATATTTTGATGAACAAGTAAGAACATAAAGTATTAGGGTCTCCCCCTGAGTTGAATACTCAGATAAAGAAAAAAACTTTGGAGACTTTCCTGAAGATGTTTGGATAAGTCTATGTACAGAAGTTTCTTTCAAGATGCACTTTTCCTGTTTGCTTTTCAAAAAGAGAAACAAAGGTTATCTTATAAAAAATGTTTGAGACTTAGTCCCGACAATGTTATATTCAAAATATCTTATGTTATCCCCCTTTTGTCATTAATCAAAAAGCAATAAAAAAATTTAAAGACAACAAAATAATTATGCATTCAAGAACAAAGATTAATACAAACAGAAATAGATAAATAAAAGTTTAAGAAAAGAACATTGCAGAAACAAGTAAAAGATCTAAACTAAGGTTGTGGAGAAGGTGTAATTCGTGTGAACAATGCTTCCAGAAGACTCTTGATTTGATTGTTTGATTCTTCTTGCTTGCATAACCCCCTTAATTTCTTTGTTTGTTTCATCCTGTTTGTCCAGCCTTTTCTTAATAATTGCATTCTCTTTCTTCAACTCATCCAAATTTTTCAACACAGGAAAAGATGGAGTTGTTTCAACAATAAAAGTCATATTCTCAGAAGTTACTGCAACAAATTCTTTCTTGGGAGATTCTTCAACTGACTTTCCTTTGTCTTTAAAAACGACCAGAGGTTGAGGTTGAGGTTCAAGAGATGGTTCGTGAAATTTTGATTCCTGTGGAGCTTCCCAAGGAGTGTTGTCCAGAAGACGAAGGTGTTTCCTTACCTAGAAACGTAGAACTTGATCCTTAAAGATATTCAAGTGATCGCAGAAGTTCTATTTAGAAATTTCATAACTAAGTTCCTTCATCTTCATTGATTCAGAATTAAACAATTTTCTGAACTGAGTCCAAAGATAATCAGAAGCAGCTAGATTAAGATTATCCTCACAAGCTTGCTTCAAATATTAAACCCATTCCTATATTTCTGTCTCAAAAAACAACAGAGATTTACCAACATCTGATTTGGACAATTTTGGTGTTGGTTTTGGAATGGCTATTTTCTGAGAAGATGTAACAAGATTGTCATAGGCTTCTAGATCAATTATGGTTCTGAGAGGATCTTCTGATAAGTCAGTGGGATTTAGAGGGTCAAAGATGATGATAGGAGTGTTAGGAGGTGTTGAATCATAAGGAGATGGAATATCTGGAAGGGAAAAATCTTGTGATGGATTGGTGGAGATATTTGGTGGTTGAGAAGTGTTGAAAGGGCAGGTGATTCCTGGAATGACTGATGTGGTTTCGGGCATTTGTTCAGATGCATTATTTGGATTTTCTGTTTGGGGAGCTTCAAAAAAAGGATCAAATTAATCAATATCAGATAGAACTTGTGCAATTTCTGGATGAGTTTGAGCAA
Organism: Vicia faba; assembly: GCA_948472305.1. Taxonomy (NCBI): domain Eukaryota; kingdom Viridiplantae; phylum Streptophyta; class Magnoliopsida; order Fabales; family Fabaceae; genus Vicia; species Vicia faba. Next base: position 1,343,357,983 of record OX451737.1, read on the forward strand.
ATTGGATAGACGTGGGAATAATCAGAGGATGATCAGTGGGTATGATGGTATCAATTTCAATGTCAAAGTCATCAATAGTTTGTGATGAGGGATTTTCAGTAGTTTTTGGAGACGAGGAGGGTTCAAATGTTGATAATAGAACTGATTCAATAACACAAACAAAAGAAGAGTTACCTTTATTTTTGGCAACTTTAGGAGTTTTCTAAGAAGTTCCTTCTCCAGCAGATTTCCTTTTCCTTGATTTTCTGGTAGCAACTCAAGAGGTTGTTTCCTGAGATCTAGAATATTGACATCTGGAATTGTACCATCACTTTTGCAAGCTTTCAGATATCTGAGGAGAATTTCTGGAGATGAGTGAGCTTGAGTGAAGAGAGAAAAATCCTTCAAAGGGACTCTTCTGGTGGTGATGACTTCCTTTACAGTAAGTGTAGGATCCTTCTTAATAGTTTCTATAATCCTTATCTTCTTGAGGTTCTTGGCATTGAGATGCTTTTCAATACATGATTCTAGAACACTAGCTTGTTGAGCCTCACTCACATGTTCTATCAGTTTATTCTCTGTCATAATATCTGAGATAAGCCTTCCCAGCAGAATCCAGTCTCTTTTGGTTCTTTCTTCTTCCCTTGTTTCCTTAACACTGGTCTTTAGATGATTGAATAGAATATTAGGGAGGTGGACTTTGGCTTTAGTTGCGATAAAGTACAACATGTATTTGTTGATCAATATTGATATAGTCAGGAGAACTTGTTGCTTTTCTGTGATTGATACATCCCAATATTATTCTAGACAAAATTCTGAGATAGTCCTTTAGATCTTTAATCTTGTTTGAGGGTTATCCAGAAGAGAATATTTCTTTGGATACAATGGTTAGGTCAGAACCTTTTTCTGCCATTTCATTTCACCTTATGCGGCTTCCATCGTGAGCAATGAGCTTTCGAATGAGATCTTCGGTGATGATGATATTATTTCCCATTACATAAGAAGTTACTTGATAATTTAATGCAATAGAATGAATCTAAAATTCTTTAACCTGTTTGGGAAAAACTGGACCAATTAATCGATCAAAATATTTTCTCCACCCTTAAAACTCAACATCATGAGTAAGGTCATACCCATTTTCTTTCATGCTTTCAAAATCAACTATGAGTTCACAGAGAACTTCAAGAGAATCAACCAGAGTTAGGAGATTTCTTGTAGGTTCAACATACCTTTCTTCATTGGGAGTAGAGGATGAACCAAGGATGTTGATTTGAGGATCTTGAGACTTTTGTTGTTGTTGAGAAGAAAAATCAATTGTTCACAGACTTAGGGTTTGGGAGCACACAAAAGGGAAAAGATAAAATTCATAGAAAATAGGGTGAGTGAGAGTGAAGGTGTGAAAGTGATTTGCAGAAAGTAAGTATAAATAACCAACAAAGAGAAAACATGAATTTAATTTCAATTAATAAAATAAAATAAAATGATTAACAGTATTAATGATTTCTGAAAAGGGGGATGGCGTGAAGATTTTGTGAACAGTTACCAATGTGACTCGCGCCTCAATGCATCAACTCAACCGTTTCAGCCCTTTAGATTTTGAACATGTGTTCAGCCTCAGAGAGTGACTTAGCGATTAGGGTTGAAAGATGTTGATATGGTGAACTGATTGCGTCTATCTTTGAAATGAAGCGTTTTCCGAAAACTCGTTCAGATCTTCTGGATAGTTTCTGAGACAATTTTCCTTCTTACTTCTGAAGAACTATTGTTCAGATGTTCAAAAAAACAAATCAAAATTTTTTGAGGATTAAATATACAGAAACTACACTTTCATTATGGGAAGAATTCTATACTTAGGTGTTTCAAAATGAAATTAAATCTATCTTCAGCAAAGGGTTTTGTGAAAACATCAGCCCATTGATGGTCTGTGTCTATAAATTTTAAACAAAGAATTCCCTTCTGAATATAGTCCCTAATGAAGTGATGTTTAACTTCTATATATTTAGTCCTAGAATGTAAAATAGGATTTTTAGAAAGACAGATAGCAGAAGTATTATCAAAGAGGATAGAAATGTTACTCTCATAAATATGAAAATCTTCAAGCTGACTCTTTATCCAGAGCATCTGAGTACTGCATCCAGTTGCAACTATATATTCAACTTCAGTAGTTGATAGTGTAATAGTGGATTGTCTTGGACCATGAGATTAAGTTATCTTCCAGAAACTGGAAGCTTCCAGAAGTACTTTTTCTTTCTATTCTATCTCCAGCAAAGTCAGCATCACAGTACCCTACTAGTTTATATTCTCTGGATTTTCTATAACAAAGACCAAGATTAGTAGTACCTTTCAGATACTTGAAAATTCGCTTAACTGCTGTTAAGTGAGATTCTCTAGGATCTGATTGAAATCTGGCACAAAGACAAACGCTATATAGAATATATGGTCTTGAAGCTGCAAAATATAGGAGAGAACCGATCACACCTCTGTAGAGCTTATGTTCTACTTTCTTACTTACCTCTTCCTTTTTCAGAATGCATGTAGGATGCATAGGAGTTTTAGATGGCTTAATTTCTGACATATCAAATTTCTTCAAAAGTTCTTTAACATACTTGATTTGATGTATGTAGGTTCCTTCTGGAGTTTGATTGATTTGAATTACCAGAAAGAACTTGAGTTCACCCATCAAGCTCATTTCAAATTCTGCCTGTATAGTCTTAGAAAATTCTTTTCCCAAAGAGGCTTTAGTAGATCCAAAAATTATATCATCTATGTATATTTAACAAATCAGAATGTCATTTTTAAATGATTTGCATAATAGAGTTGTGTCCATCTTCCCTCTGGTAAAATAATTTTCTAAGAGAAAGTTACTTAGTCTTTTATACTAAGCTCTATGAGCTTGTTTCAGACTATATAACAATTTCTTAAGTTTATAAACATATTATGTATGTTTTGTATTTTCAAAACCAGGGGGTTGGTGCATATAAACTTCTTCGTCGATATAACCATTTAAAAAAGCACTTTTGATATCCATCTGATAAAGAGTGATGTCTTAATTTATAGTGAATGAAATTAAAAGTCTGATTGATTCTAATGCAGTGAATGGAGCAAAGATTTTTGTATAGTCTATCTCTTCTTGTTGACTATAACCTTGTGCAAGCAATCATGCTTTGTTTCTAAAAACTTCTCCTTGTTCACTTAACTTGTTTCTAAAGACCCATTTAGTTCCAATGATGTTGAAGCCTTTTGGTTTAGGAACTAGATCCCATACATCATTTCCGGTAAACTGATTTAGTTCTTCTTGCATTGCAAGTATCCAATCATTGTCTAGAAGTGCTTCTTCTATGGAAGTAGGTTCGATCAGAGACACTAATCCCAAGAGAGACTCTTTAGTATTTCTGAATGTAGATCTTGTTCTGATTGGATCATCTTTCTTTCCTAAAATCATGTTTTCTGGATGTGCTAAGCTGCTTCTGGATGGGTTCTTCAGAAGTTACTGTAATATTTGTGATGTCTTTTTCTGTATTTGGCTGAAGTTCTGAACTTTTATTTTCTGAAGATCTGTCTTTAGTTCCTGTAATTTGAACTTCTATATATGCAAAATATTCACCCTTCTTTGACTTTTTAGAGCCAAGCTTATCATCAAATCTAACACTAATAGATTCTTCCACAATTCGTGTTTCTGTGTTATATACTCTATAAACTTTTGAACATTCAGAGTATCCTAACATGAAACACTTTTGTACCTTAGAATCAAACTTGTTCAAATGTTTTTTTTATGTTCAATATAAAACAAGTACATCCAAATGGATGGAAATAAGAGATGTTGGGCTTTCTGTTCTTACACAGTTCATATGGAGTCTTTTCCAGAATATGTCTTATTGAGATTCTATTCTGAATATAACACACTGTGTTAACTGCTTCTTCCCAGAAGTGTTTAGCAATGCTAGTCTCGTTAATTATAGGTACCCATATCTTTTTGGATCCTTGTTTGTTAGATTTTCCAAAAATCAATTTGAATTTTGATTTCACACGAAGATTCGTAGAGTAAGATTCACTAGTATATTTTATATAATGTGTGTGTCCATATGTGAAGTGTGAGTTTAAGGGTGTGTGTTTTATGATCATATCATCAACTTTATTTGGTTGATATGGTTCTTTTCCTTTTGGTTTCACATATCTTACATCTTTTCTGCCATTTCTGCCATTTTTGCTAACTCCATAGATTATTGAATCCATCTTGTTTCTATCTATGTTTCTAAATAGAAATTTTTGAAAGCTGTGATCATATTCTTTTATAATGTTATCATAACTATTTGAAACTTCTTAAACAGATTCTTTCTGAGCTTTTTGTAATTCATTTTTAAGTTTATAATTAGTTTCTTTTAGCCTAGAGTTTTCTACTTTTTGTTTCCTAATTTCTTCAATTTTAGATACAAGAACGCGTTTTTTGGTTCTTGTATTTGACTCGAAGTTGCTGATATCTTTCAAGAATTTCATACAGACTTTCTTCTAATTGAGATCTAGAGAAGTTTGAAAATACCTCTTCTGAATCTGATTCAGATTCTGATGTATATTTGTCTTCTGATATGTTGGCCATTAATGCTATATTGGCTCGTTCATCTTCTGATTCAGTTTCAGCTTCAAAAGATTATGATTCATCCCATGTTGCCATAAGACTTTTCTTCTTTTCTTTGAAGAACTTCTTTTTAGGCTTTTCTTTCTGAAGATTTGGGCAGTCACTTTTGTAGTGACTTGGATCTTTGCATCTGTAGCAGGAAACATCTTTGTTGCTAGACTTTGTGTATCCATAGGATGATTCAGAGTGATTACATGTTCTTCTAGGGTTTCTGAATTTCTTCTATCTGTGCTTCCATAACTGATGGACTCTTCTGGAGAGTAGAGATAGTTTGTCTTTTCTTCTGATGAAAACCCACCAGAGTTTTCTTCTTCTGTCTGAAAAACTTTAGTTTCATATTTTTTTATTAGATTTAAGGCTAAGACATTTACCTTTCTCTTGGGGCTCATCTTCTTCTAGTTCTATCTCGTGACTTCTCAAGGAGCTGATTAGTTCTTCAAGAGATATTTTGTTCAGATCTTTGGCTAGTTTTAAGGTTGTGATCATGGGTCTCCATTTCTTGGGTAAACTTATGATGATTTTATTTACATGATCTACTTTTGAGTACCCTTTGTCCAGAACTTTTAGCCCAACAACCAAAATTTGAAACCTTGAGAACATTGTCTCAAGTGTTTCATCTTTTTCCATCTTGAAGGCCTCATACTTCTAGATGAGTGTAAGAGCTTTGGTCTCTTTGACTTGAGTGTTTCCTTCATGCATCATTCTCAGAGAGTCAAACTTGTTCTTAGCCGAATCTTTGTTTGTTATCTTCTCATACTCGGTGTACGAGATGACACTCAAGAGGATTGTTCTCTCTTTGTGATGATTTCTGAATTCTTTCTTTTATTGATCTGTCATTTTATTTCTATCGATCTTCTGACTGTTTGCATCAACTAGATAAGTGTAGCCATCAGTTACCATATCCCAGAGATCAAAGTTATGAGCTAGGAAAAAGATTTTGATTCTGTCTTTCCAGTAATCGAAGTTTTCACCATCAAAGATTGAAGGTTTGTTGTTGATTCTATCTTTCTTATCATAGTTGTTGTTTTGAACTGGTTCTGCCATAGTGTTTTTCTTGCTAGGATCTTTTTCTGACACGGTGAAGTGTTAGCACCCAGAACCAGGCGCTCTGATACCAATTGAAGAATAGAAAAACACAAGAAAGGGGGTTTGAATTGGGGTTTTCAAAATTAAAATCAGTATGACACGTTTGGTTATCCTGGTTCGCTTGAACTCAAACTACTCAAGTGCACTCGTCAAGGTGATTTCGCCTCTCTCAATCGAGGTCTTAATCCACTAATCAAAACTTTGATTACAATTCACAAATACTGTCGTCAATGTCTTTTTGAGAATAAACCACAACTTGGTTTCTCAAGGAATTACAAAAAATGTGAATCAAAATGTGTACAAGAATGTTTCTAGAAAACTATATCACAACTGTGATGTTTTACACAATGTTAAAGCACAGTGAATAGATAAAAGAGCTTATGAATATTTCTTGGTATGCACAAGTGTTGTATTTGATCTTCCTTTAAGACTCCTTTATATAAGTGAAGCATTTGAGACATGAGAATATGTTTTTGGAAGGTTGATAAAATATTGTTAATGCACTTTCCAAAAATACAGATCTTGTCTAGTACCAGCAATTACTTCTTCAATTTGAAATGAATGAATTGTAATGCATCATAACATTCTTCTTTGAAAACTGATCAGAATAAGAATACTAACATTGAGACTTTAGAGCATCAGAGTATTGCTTCATTGGAGTTTAGCTTGCAGCTTTGGTGCTTCAGAAGTTTATCAGAACTTATTTTATTGAGTGTGATACTTTAATTGTGTTTGTACTGAAATTTTTATCAGATCTTCTTAACGCAAATTGTTCGCCAATTTTGTATGCTAGTTTTTGTTTGCTAAGGAAATTGGACTAACAAAAACAATACGTTGGGCTTAGGAAGATCCAGCGTGACAAGGCCCAACAACCTGCTTTAGTCTACAATCTAATTCCTCATTTCCAATTCAGACTCTATTCAGCATTTTATACCAATTAATAAATAATAAGAAACAATTAAAAAAAAGAAGGAAAAAACAAAAACGGTGACTTTGAGTGTGTGGTTAAGGTTAGAGTCGTTTGTGACTCTTAAACTTCTTGGTGAACAGAGTCTTCTTCTTCTCTAAGTGCCATTCTCAAACTCCTTCCCTCATCTTCTTCTTCTTCGATTCACCACCGTGGCTAAACGCTTGCCTCCACGCTTCACTCTCATCTCAACATCTTTGTCTCATGTTTGTCAAAATAACAGGAGAAGATGGAAATAATTTGGTTGTATTTTATTCATAAACATTAGAGCATTATATACACATATACACCTCTCTAATAAGATGATTTTGTTCCTATAATTCAGCAATCTATTCCTATTATACTGATATGACAGTTGCCATGTTACCATATTTACAACAAGAATCATGGATGCAATTAACTCTCATAATAACAAGAATCATAGAATATAATTTCCTTTCCTAACACTCCCCCTCAAGTTGGAGAGTGGATATCAAGAAATCCCAACTTGTGCTTCATTGTAAGAAAGGATTCCTTTCCTAATGGTTTAGTGAATACATTGGCTACTTGTTCTGTCGAAGGAACATACTCAGTTGCTACTGAACCATCCTGAATTTTGTCACGAATAAAATGAAAATCTATCTCTATATGTCGAGTTCTTTCATGAAATACCGGATTAGACGCTATGTGAAGAGCTGCTTTGTTGTCACAATATAACAGTGCGGCTTTTGGGTGCAATGTCTCCAAATCCTTGAACAACAAACGTAGCCAAGACAACTCACAACATGCGCCTGTCATAGCTCTATATTCTGCTTCAGCTGATGATAGAGAAATTTTCTTTTGTCTTTTTGTTCGCCAAGAAATTAGTGAGGATCCCAAAAAAACACAATACCCCGTAGTTGATTTTCTGGATATCGGCCAACCTCCCCAATCTGAATCACAGAAGGCACGTAAAGATAAGTCATTTTGGGAAGAGAAAAATAAACCTTGACCTGGATTTCCCTTTAAGTACCACAATATTCCCATGGCAACTTCCATATGAGGTTTGCGAGGGGCATGCATGAATCTACTCAATATGTGCACTGAGTAGGTGATATCCGGACGAGTAACAGTCAAATAAATTAGGCGTCCTATAAGTCGCCTATATGAGGATGGATCTTTCAACAATTCTCCTTCATCTGACAATTTTACATTTTGCTCTATGGGAAAATTCACAGGCTTAGCTCCCAAACATCCTCCATCTTTTAGAATTTCCAAACCATGTTTCCTTTGCGAAACGAATATACCTTTCTTTGACCGAGAAATCTCCATGCCCAAAAAAAATTTCAAGTCACCTAAATCTTTAATCCAGAATTGATTATGCAGAAACTGTTTAAGAACAGTTATGGCATTGAGATCATTACCAGTTATGAGGATGTCATCAACATAGATCAATAAGGCAGTAAATGATTTTCCTTTCTTACACGTAAACAACGAGTAATCCGCTTTTGATTGAATAAATCCTGCACCTTGAATAGATGTAGAGAACTTGGCAAACCATTGGCGAGAGGCTTGTTTTAATCCATATAAAGATTTGTTGAGGCGACACACAATGTTCTCCCCCTGTCCCTGAAAACCAGGAGGAAGAGACATATAAATTTCTTCAGAAAGATCTCCGTGAAGAAACGCATTGTGGATATCAAGTTGATGAAGTGACCAATTTTGAGCGGCTGCCAAAGCTAACAAACAACATATTGTAACCATTTTAGCAGTAGGTGAAAAAGTGTCGTGGTAATCAATCCCTTCAAGTTGTGTGTATCCCTTTTCTACTAACTGCTGTTTATAGCGTTCAAGAGAACCATCTGATTTTCGCTTGATTTTATAGACCCAGTGACAACCAATAGCTTGCTTTCTAGGAGGGAGAGGTGTGAGAAACCAAGTATTATTAGCCTCTAAAGCAACCAACTCAGATTTCATTGCTATTTGCCAATGAGATTGGGAAGCAGCTTGCTCATAACATGTAGGTTCAACATCATGAGTAATAGTAGCAATAAAGGATCTATGTTGTGGTGAGTGACAATCATATGAGATAAAATTGGAGATCGGATATCGTGTACCTTTACTTGGAAAAGATGGCGAGAATGGCAATGATTCGGGAGTACTTACTTAATTACAAACATAGTCACTCAAGGCTACAGGAGGAACATGGGTTCTTTGAGAACGACGCGGAGGGGCTGTTGGAGAAGCATGAGTGGGAGTTGATGGAAAAGCAGGAGTGGCAGGAGTGGTGGCTGCTGGGAAAGCGGGAGTCGCAGGGTTAGATTCTTCATGTGTTTGGTGGATGAGTGAGGAATCTAAGACAGCAATAGGTACAACATAATCTGTTTTAGGTAGTGAAGAAGAAATGGATTCATAGGGAAAAATATCCTCGTGGAAAATAACATCACGACTAGTGAAAACTCTATTAGATTCAATGTCATATAATTTGTAAGCTTTCTGACCAATTGGATAACCAATAAAAACACATTTGGTGGCACGAGGAGCAAACTTATGGGGCACATGAACATTTGTAGCATAAGCTAGACATCCGAAAACTCTAAGGTGGGAATAAGAGGGAATTTTTTTATATAGTTTTTCAAAAGGAGTCTGGTGAGAAAGGATATGTGTGGGCAACCTATTAATTATATGAACAGCAGCATAGACACATTCTTCCCAAAAGTGTAAAGGGAGGTGAGATTGAAAACGAAGAGCTCGAGCTGACTCAAGGATATGTCTATGTTTGCGCTCAACCACCCCATTTTGTTGAGGTGTATAAATGCAAGAATGTTGGTAATTAGTGCCTTGTTGTTTAAAGAATTCTCGCATAGAGAAAAATCTCCCCCATTGTCAACCCGAATATTTTCTATTGTAGTATCAAATTGGGTTTTCACAAAGGAGAAAAAATCGGTTAAATTTTTTTGTGTCTCACTTTTATGATGCATTAGAAAAACCCAAGTAAAACGAGAAAAGTCATCCACAATAGTCAGAAAATATTTTGCACCAGATAGGGAAGGGACTCTAAAGGGCCCCCAAATATCACAATGTATTAATTCAAAAGGTTTAACATAGAAAATAGAACTTGTAGAGAAAGGGAGTCTAGTTTGTCTTGCAAGAGCACAAACAGTACAATTGTTATTTTGTTTGAAAGGGAAATGAAGGAAATTTTTGGCTATAAAGTCTAATCTGGAAGAGGATAAGTGTCCTAGACGCCTATGCCACAAGATACTCGAGGTGTTTGAAGTGGAGGCAGCTTTGATGGTATTAACCTTGTGTGACTTATTCATTGCAACCAAGTAATAGAGTCCATTTCGTTGTTCACCCAAACCAATCGTCATCCCCGTCATCAAATCCTGCAAAATACACAATTGTGGGGAAAAAGTTACTGAACAATTTAAATCACTTGTGACTTGACTCACAGACATCAAATCCACCTTACAAGATGGAACCCCAAGTACATTCTTCAAATAAATAATAGAACTTAAGGGAAAATTTCCAGTAGAAGTAATTGGAGCTTGATCTCCATGTGGCATAACAACTGGTGGTAAAGAAGTGTTTTCTTTACTGTTGACAAGTAAAGATGGAGAAGAAATTATGTGATTTATTGCACCACTATCAATTATCAATTTTGGTGCGGACAAACCTGAAGAAAAATTGACATTATTTGCCTTGGGAGCAGCTGATTGAGATGTTCCATTACTCTGTATAATAGCCAAAATTTGTTGTAATTGTAGTTCAGTAAATCCATTCACAAGGGGAAGAACATGTGCTGATGTGGTTTCTTTGACACTATTGGCTGAAGATTGATTATTGCCATTGGACTTGAAATGATGGTTTTTTGTCGTGGTATGCTTGGATTGTCCTGGTGGATAACCATGTAACTTCCAACATGTCTCCTTCGTGTGATGATCTCTGTCACAGTGAGAGCAATGCAGCGGTTTACGATTATTGGAATTGGGACGAGAGTATTGACCAGAATTGTGTCGAACAGCGAGGGCTATTGGTTCCTCTCTTTGGATAGCCATGGCAGAGGCTTCTATAGTATCTCTTCTTGCACCCAAATTTCGTTGCTTTTCTTCTTGAATGATGGAAGAATAACCTTGTGAAACATCTGGTAGAGGATTCATCAAAAGGAGTTGACCACGAACAACATTATAAGATTCATTCAACCCCATGAGAAATTGCATCAACTTGCGTCTTTTGTTGTTCGCTCCACATGTGCAAATAGCATCATTGTAGGATCCTAGCTCATCCTACAATTTTTTTAATTTTGTGTAGTATGCAACAACTGTCATTTGATCTTGAGTAATGCAAGAAATCTCTCTCTCGATCTAAAAAATGCGTGGTGCGTTGCTTTGAAAGAAACGATTTTGAAGATCTTCCCAAACTTCATGAGCAATGTTATAAAAAATAACACTATCTGCAATATCAGGGGTCAATGAATTAAGAATCCATGACAAAACCATATCATTGCATTTTTTCCATGCCGCATAGTCTTCCGGTTTTGTTTTGAAAAATGGTGCTTTGAGGGTACCATCAACAAAACCAAATTTAGATTTTGCATTCAATGAGATGGTAGTGGCTCGATGCCAAGTTGAATAATTGTCACCATTGAGAGGTTTAGAAACAAGAATCATTCTCGGATGATCAGAATGGTGAAGAGAGTAAGAGCTATTGGAATCAAATTTGTTTCCATCATTGGCCATAATGATTTAGAAAGTAAAAAAAATTGATAGGCAAAAAAATATGGAAAGGAAATGGAGCATATCGTTACTGCTCTGATGCCATGAAAATAACAGGAGAAGATGGAAATAATTTGGTTGTATTTTATTCAGAAACATTAGAGCATTATATACACATATACATCTCTCTAATAAGATGATTTTGTTCATATAATTCAGCAATCTATTCCTATTATACTGATATGACAGTTGCCATGTTACCATATTTACAACAAGAATCATGGATGCAATTAACTCTCATAATAACAAGAATCATAGAATATAATTTCCTTTCCTAACAATGTCCTCCTATAATCTCTCGGCCTTATCTCATCTTCTCCGTCGTGAGTGGATTCAATTTCGAATCAAACTTCAACCCAAACGAAAAATAAAAATCACAGAAGGATTGGATAATACTTACCGACCGGAGAAGCGTCCGACGTCTCTTTAAACTCGATGAAAACGAAGATGAGATCTCCAGAAATTGTGAAGAATCAATAGATTGAAGGTGATGAATATGTTATATAGAGATGGAGAGTGAAGAAATTCAGTTAGAGGGTGAGTTAATCTCGACCCTATGATGTCGAGAGTTTTTTATGCAATTGATGGTGATAATGAGAGTTGGTTATTTGTATTTCTATTTTTCCCGAGCTTCTCTATTTTGATCTATACATTCATATTTTTGTTAGTTTCTGTTAGGAGTTTGAACTGTTGGAAGTTAGTTGTTAGTTAAGTAACTTTGAAGGCCAGTCATGGAAATGGTGAAGAATGCAAGATTAATAATAAATGAAGTCTCCTTGAAACATGAAGGGCTTTAGCAAATGGCGTGAAGGCTTTATTGGAGATGGAGCAAAGATTGGAGAAAACTTTAGGTTTAGGTTTAGTACTTTTGTAGTTTTCTTTGTGTAATATGATGTGGTTTTGTATTTATGAATTTATACATGGCCTTGAAAGTTTAATGACTCCTTATATTCAATTGATAAAGTTTCACATTCAAAATAACTTTGTCCTCAAAATTGCATCTTCTCTCTTTTTGATTTAGGTTGCATATGGAATGATAATGGTTTTGATGATGGATATGGGTACTTTGATCTTGTGAAAGAAATACTTGTGAAACTTTCCAATGACATACCTTTCTCTAAAAGTATTCACTAATGCCTTTGCATCATGCCTTGTATTATTAACATCATGAGAAAAATTTGAATGAACTTAAAAAATGATGAATGAAATAGTGTGAAGTTGCTTGAAATTCAAAATCAACTTTAATGAATTTGTGTGCTTGAATAACCTTGAACTTATATGTCTAAAAATGAACCTTAATCTCCCTTGATTCCATAAATTCAAATTAACTTGTAATTGAAGAAACTTATTCCAATTTGAATGACCAATGACCTTAGTGTATATGTCAATCCATCCAGAAACATATCAAAGCAATCCGTAACTAAAATAAACTCCCATAGGAAGAATGCCTTGTTCACAAAGAACCCATAACTTCACATCTTGTGCCATTATTCATGCTTTGCAATTTAATCCACAAACACATCCTAGTTTGACGACCAATAACCCTAGCTCATAAGATTCCTATCATACTCCAAATTTGCCCACCTCGGTGCTACAACCAAAATTATTTTCAAAATTAAGTTTTAAAATTCTTTTGTTTCGTTTACAATAACATTCTTTAGTTTTTATAAATATTTATTTTTAAATTATTTTGTTTATTTAAAAATATACATAATAATTTATTTGTATTTTTTAAAATAACAAATACTTGCTCGTCTTCATATACTTTCAATTAGGTTTTTATTTCAAATAAAGCACAATTGGTAAGAATTAAAGCTTGCAAACAAAAGGTTATGAGTTTGAATCTCACTTGATGCACTTTGAATATTTTTCTGTCTATATCTTACTAATTTTATTTTCACTTATATTAAAAAAATCACAAAAGATCTCTTTTTATTATTTAAATATTATTTTCGTACTTTTAATTAATGTATTTTAAAAAAAATTATTTATTTGATTTTATTCACCATTTATCAAAATTGAGTAAAAATTATAATAAATACCAAATATATTTTCTTTTATGTTTAATTGTTTTTTCTTTGTTAATCCGTGTCAATTTGTGTCATGCTCATCTTATGATTGGTTAGCTTGGTGACCAAGGAAAATTTGATTTGTCAATTAACTTTATTTCATAATTTTTTGATCTAATTATCACTCTAAATAGGCCACTCTTTCACAATATTAGATCAATAACTCACTAGAGTTCTCCTAAAGTTGTTGCTCTTTAGATCGAAGAACAACAACAAAGAAACCATGAAGTCTCCTACAACAATCATTTGGAGATCAACAATCTTATCAACAATTATTTTAGGATTATGAACATAACACCTAAAATTTTTCTCACAATTTAAGGGCTAGTTTTCTAACATTATCACACTCAACCTCTCTCTTTGAATGCTTCTTGTCAGGTGTCACCTCTTTTTTTTCTTTTTTTCTTTTTTTCTTTTGTTTTGACAATAGAGCTTTTGATTTATGTTTGATTCAAATTTTGGTGGAGAAAGAAGGTAGAAGGAGAAACATTGTGAACGTGAGAAAGAGAAAAAGAATGTATGTTTGATTGTTCTTCTAATATAAGTTGTTTATGTTTTTATTATAATATATGTTGTTATTATAATATGTGTTGGTATTATAATATTGATTGTGATTATAATTGGTGACCTTTGTAAATCAAATTATGTTGCTACTTAGAAGCAGACGGCAGTAGGTTTCCCCTATCTTTCTGTTGTTGTTGTTATTTATTTATTTATTTATTTATTTATTTTTACCAATTAGTTATTGTTACTAATTTAATTATTTATTAGAATTACGATTAATGATGGGCTTGGGCCATTCTCTTTTAATCCACACCCCCTCCACGCATTTGAGTCAAGTTTAATTTCTGAACTTGAGTCCTAATTATTTGCACCCCTTGAAATTACTACCTAACACTAAAATGCATCCCTAACCTTTTTGAATTCAAAATTACTTTGGGCTCAGATTTCTTTTTATATACAACATCCAATTCTAATTTTTATAATCCTTAAACTTAATTAATTAATTATAATTATTTTTTAAATTTATTTATTTTCTATATCAATTTATTACACATAATATCTTTAGCATTTTGCATTAAACATATTTCTTTGCATACTTATTAATAAATAATTATTAAGTTTTTATTAAAAAATATTTAATATATTTTTAATAATTAGAAAATAGTTATTTATTAATTAAAATATTTTCTAAAACCATTAACCTTACTTTTTAATTATATTAAATCTTTTTTCTCATTCAAAATTATTTTTTTATAAATTGCATTATACATTCTAAGACAGGTAACCCATCAAATACTAACATTTTTCTCTATTAACATAATTTAAAACTCAAGATATTTTCAAAAAGGATTGTGGAGATTTTCTTTATTAATTGCGAATTGCGTCTACGATTCCGCTATTTTCAACTCAGACTTGGTTCAATGATTAACTCAAAATATTTCCACAGTCCATACATAAAATTAACCAAACACTACGAACTACGAAATGAGACTCTGATTCTTCATAAGAAGATACATAGGCACGCGGCTTAAAAACCAAGGCGAGTCCCCTAATTAAAAGACTAAAAATCTTTTCCCCTAACTAAAAAATTAAAACCATATTCCTAAACCTTAAACTTAAACCCTAGTATCCTTGTGAACAAGGTAGATGAAGGATGCCTAACGCCTTCCCTTCGTCTAAAGTGAGTCAAGAACTTAGAATCTTTGTATCATCAATTAGGGTTATTCTATTACATTCCAGTCTTAGGATAAAAATTAATGGTGGAGACTCTATAGTTTTTATCGGTTATTACAACTCGGGACTCTGTTGGGGAATTTCAACCCTAGGGTTTAGAAGCCTTTCCTTTTTGGGTTTAGGGTTTTTGGTGTTGTTTCTATATTTGTTTTATTTATTTTATTTATTTGTTTATTTTGTCTATTTATTTATTGTTACATTGTTTATTATATTTCAGTTGTGGTGGGATTTTAATTTCGAATAATTCAAATCCTTAGAAAGAAGGTTCGTCTATTGGCCAAGGGGATATATCATCCCTGTGAGCTTTTGGCACGAATTCGCCTAGAGTCAGTGGAATTCCAAAAAAGGAATATATCTCAAGAGGTATCCTCTTGGGGGATAGGACTTTGGAATGAAACATATGACTCTTTGTATAATCCTAAACTAAAATCTCATGGTGAGACCTTGTACGACCTTAGAGACGAAAATTTTGGTCTACAATGAGGCTCTGCTTAAGGGAGGCCCTTGTTCCTTTCCCTCAAGTTTTATCCATGATACCCTTAAGGAAGCCACCTTATAGAGATGGTAGAATATCCATAGGCCGAAACTAGGAACCTACGTACTAAGGAAACTATTTTCATCCCATCCTTCACAGGAAGCCTTCCCACGAGGGACGTTCTATTATAAATTTAAACCTACATGAAGTTACCTCTTATAATTATTATACCCTAAACTCATAGGGATATTATTTGTTTAGCTCGTAGGATTTTTTATTTATTCACAATATATAGCCTGTAGGGATTCCCTTTTATCCGTCATTATCCTTAGAACCTTTATAGGATCTTGTTCCCCATATGGAACCTTCCCATGAAAGACGTCCTCGTTGATGCACACCACGTGGCCTATATTAGGTCATGGGATTTGGTGACTGTTTACCATGTGCTCTCTTCCATGCTATTCCCTTAACTCTAATCTCCGTCTCAACTGTCAATTGGTCTATCACAATTCCTAGCCTGTAGAAATTCCTGTCCCTCTGTTGCAATCCCTAGCTTGTAGGGATTCCTATTCGTCTTTCATTATTCATAATCATTAAGGAGTTCTTGTCTGTCTCAATCTCTGAGTCAATGTAGGATAACCCCATTTCCATGTCTATCATTAAATCTATATAGGGTACTCTTATGTTTACCTTCATACTACATCTGTGTCGCATCGTATATCCATGAAACTTTTTTGCATACCCTTAAAGCCAAAAATATTTTTGCATACCATACATTCATGCATACACATTTCCATCTTAGTCCTTGTCCAACTTTCATCCATCTAATAGATTTCCCGATACTCAAAGAACAAATTCCAAGCATGCTTCAAGAAAGCTTGACAGAACTCAAGAAATTCATAAGTTGTTGAAGGAGAAAGGTAACCAGTGAGCTTGGTCCCTCAAATCTTGTTAAGGAGAGAAGGAAACCCTTCGTCATACAAGTCAAAGGCCTACAATGCCTCAAATGCAACTATCATTGGTGACTCCTCCATATCAAGAGCAACTGCCATATCGGCAGAATATGTATGCCCAAGAAACATCAAGGGTCACCCCCATGCTCTGACAAGTCTAAGAAGATCCAGAAGCTCTCCTAAAGTCAAGAGGATCAACAAAGAAGCTCTTCCATAGGATCATTATATTTTATCAATTTTAAATTGTAGTTTCCAAGTTGCTAAGTTGTATTTGGTGTAAATCTGTATCTTTTGACTAGTGATTCAAATAAAATGAGCATGCATGTGTTTGAAATGAATCCATTCATTTCACTCTTCCATCACTTTCCATAAATATCAACTATTCACTTCCATCTCCCATTTCACAACTTTAACAAACTTTGAGTAAGAATGATGTAAACTAAATAACAAAATTTTGCTAAACTATGCTTTCAGTGGTAAGACCGAGCTGACGATGTAAGGAATTGTTTCACTTCCCAAACAATGGAGATATAAGGAGATAATCTGTAGTTAACCCCCTCGAGCCATAAGTTGGAGTTTTGTTCTATTTTCTAAAATAAAAACCTTAATTTCAACCGGAGGTAGAGTAGATTTCAATTAATTCATTATTGCATTCCAATCCCAGGAGAATCGGGCCATCTAAGCAAAGGTTCAAGCATATCTCTTTCCTCGATACATCATTGAGGGGACAATCTAAGCAAAGGTTCAAGCACATCCTTTTCCTCACATTCATCATCCAAGATTGAGGAATCAATGAAGATAAAGCCCACAACGTCTTCTTCCTTAGAACATCATTTAAGACCGAGGAAACAATGAAGACAAATCTTACAGAAATCAATATGGTCGTAAAAAATGTTCAAAAAAAAAGAAATTCAAAAGGAGAAAGCCCTCTAAGGCAAGTAAGAATTAATAAAATTTAGGAAAAAGTAAGGGCATCCCGATGGACTGAAAAATTCAAAAGAATCGGTCCATGCAAAAATAAGGGATTGAAAATAAATAAATTGGAGAATAATCTTGTGATTGCCACCTCAAGAATCATCAAGGATTCTCATCAATGCTTGGATCTTATCAATGCTTTTCATTGGTGCTTGGATCTTTACCAATGCTTATCATCATCTCCACGACTATGAAAATTCACGTGCAGACTTAACGCATCTGTTGGATTAAATGAACTTAGGATTGGATAACATCAAGAAGAATAGGGTGGGATAAATAAATTTTGAGCCTTATATCCTTTGTTTCTTAAACCACGAATCATGGCCATGTTACAACCTTTGTCCTGTACGATGGAGTCTCTTGCCCTAAGATGCACTTAAAGTCTTATGTCCGCGAGATTCAACCATACACAACTGATCTGAAGCTTTGGATCCATTTCTTCCAAGAAAGACTAGTAGGGACTCAACTCGAATGGTTCTATCAATTAGAGAGTTCTCGCATCCACACCTGGGAGGATTTAGCTGCTGCTTTCTACAAGCAGTATCAGTACAACGCTGATCTTGCACTAACTCGTGTGCAATTGTAGAACATGACCATGGGTTCCACTGAGAGTTCAAAGGATACGCCCAAAAGTGGAGAGATCTAGCTAGTAGGGTGCAGCCCCCTTTAACTGACAGGGAGTTGATTGACATCTTCATGGGAACTTTGATAGGGCCTTTCTTCAAACACCTAATCGGAAGCTCCTCAACCGGGTTCACCGAGCTAATATTGATCGGCGAAAGGGTCGAAGCTGGCATCAAAAGTGGAAAGATCCAAGGAGCTACACCTCCTGGTGCTCAAAAAAAGCCATACAGTGGGAAGAAAGAGTCCAATGCAGTGACTGGTCAAAAGAGTCGTCATGACCAACACGTAGGGGCAGTCCTGATCTCTGGTTCTGCGTCACACTGACAACAGCAAAGGGGAAATCAACGAAGGCCAGACGAGCCCAAAAGATAGTTCACCAACATCAACATGCCATTGTCTCAAGCGCTACAACACTTGTTGAAGATGAATTTGATTGCGTTGATAGGACCTCATCCAAACCCTAAAACTTCTTCTCCTAACTACAATCCTAATGCAACATGTGCTTATCATTCTGACAGTCCCGGGCATGACACTAATGATTGTTGGGCGTTGAAGTACAAGATTCAGAATTTGATTGATGCCAAGGAGATCGAGTTTGACCCTCCGGAGACTCCAAACGTGATCACTACTCCTTTGCCAAATCATTGAGAGCGCCTTGTTCATTTTGAATTTTCAATTGTAATTTCTTTTGTTACTCAAACAATTATCTATTAATGTTAAACTTTGTTTCATTAATGCATTGCATATGTTTGTCTTGATTTGATCTATTCATTTTAATTACATTTAAACTATGCTTTTTACTCACTTTGTGACATTCAACTCTTGCTAAAAGTTACAAGCCTTTAGAGGGAGGATGACGAAAACAATGCCATAATCTCATACAGTATGTTCTTGAACAGACCTTGCTGACGATGTACAGGAATTCTTTCAAATCCTAAATACTGGAGTTATAAGGAAGATAATCCCTAGTCAACCCCTTTGAGCCAAAGAAGCAGAAGTTTTCTTTCTTACACAAATTGAAACTTTAATCAAAACCTGGGGCAGGGTAGTCTCTCAGTTGATTCAAGAGCGCGTTTGGCCGCAAACTCTCATCTCGTAATACAACGAATGACATCAAAAATATTCCTCTGGAATCAAAAGACAGTGATGGTTCCCTATCGCATAGGCAGTCATTATCTCTCAAAGAGAAAATCCCACTAAGTCAAAACCTACAAAGGAGACTTAAGAAAAACTGGGGCATCCCGCTGACTGTAATCTCAAAACAAGAATAGTCAATTCAAGTAGGATGACACTCCGTAAACAAAATCTTCTATCAATTCAAGTAGGATGACACTCCCATTGAAAAATCTTCTATCAACAAGGGGATATGACATGTCACTATCCAGCACACCTGGGGCAGTCCAATAAAGATTTTGAGAAATCTCTCAAGAATTGCAGAGTAACCAGGGGCAAGTCTCCATATCCGTCACTTGGGGCATTAAACGTCAATCTCAGTGAAGGGTTATGTACAATCAAACATTTTTTTGGCAATACCAGAAACATTTGCTGCTAGGGGCAATGATAAAATTCTTCTCATAGGATGATTCCCAGCAAGAGTTTAATCTCTGAAAACCTTTCCCCAGCTGAGACAACCTCAAGAGTCCTCGAGGACTTTCCCCAACAAAGTCGTCACCACACTAGTAGACCGAAAACAGGGTTTATTTCTCCAACAAACTACAGATTCCCTAGTTTAAGTTTACCTTTCCAACTACTACAAATCAAAGGACCACAACTCCTTTTCCCCAGTAGACTACTCTACAATCCCCAACAAGTTAATGTGAAACCTGGACCCGACCAGATATCAGTTCAACTTCGACCCCAGTAGAGCAACAGACAACCAAGACTCCTGAACTTTTTTCCCAAGCAGGAATCAACACTCTCCAACAGAGTCTTCAATATTCCCCAATGGAGTTCTCCTCAAGCAACAAAACAGGAATCCCCGGTGGAAATATTCTAAGAAAAGTTTGAAGACACACCAACTCTTCAACAGCAGTCCAGGATTTAATGACTCTCCAACATTTGTCAAGGATTTATTTTCCCAGACAAAGATACACTTCAATAAGCATTTCATACATCCTATTTACATACATGATAAGTGCATACGACACAATTTCATTTATTTTTTAGAACATCATGCATTTCATACATCATGACATTGCATACAGCTAACGTTTTACCTTTTCAGGAAAATGTCAATTAACAAATGGCTACCATCAACCTTTTCAAGTTCCGGATTAATACCTGTAACAAGCCAGGAAAACTATCTGTGGATGACTGATTGTAGATTAATACCTGTAACAAGCCAGGAAAACTATCTACATGAAGAGATTGAAGATTAACACCTGTAACAAGCTAAGAAAACTATCTTTCTTTCTCAGGTCAGAGATTAATACCTGAAACCAGACAGTAAAACTATCTACTCGGCCATCATGAGGCAACCCTACACAGGTTCCTTCTTGCCAAGATGAAGTTTTACACGGACTCATCATAAAGAAACCCTACACAGGTTCCTTCTCTTTCCAAGATGCAGTTTTATACGGACTCATCATGAAGCAACCCTACACAGGTTCCTTCTTTCCAAGATGCAGTTTTACACAGACTCATCATCAGGAAACCCTACACAAGTTCCTTATTTCCAAGATGCAGTTTTACCCGGACTCATCATGAAGCAACCCTACACAAGTTCCTTCTCTTTCCAAGATGCAGTTTTACACGGACTCATCATCAGGCAACCTTACACAGGTTCCTTCTTTCCAAGATGCAGTTTTACACAGACTCATCATGAAGCAACCCTACACAGGTTCCTTCTCTTTCCAAGATATAGTTTTACAAGGACTCGTCATCAGGCAACCCTACACAGGTTCCTTCTTTCCAAGATGAAGTTTTACACTGACTCATCATCAGGCAACCCTACACAGGTTCCTTCTTTCCAAGATGCAGTTTCACACTGACTCATCATGAAGCAACCCTACACAGGTTCCTTCTCTTTCCAAGATGCAGTTTTACACGGACTCATCATCAGGCAACCCTACACATGTTCCTTCTTTCCAAGATGCAATTTTACACGGACTCATTATCAGGCAACCCTACACAGGTTCCTTCTTTCCAAGATGCAGTTTTACACGGACTCATCATGAAGCAACCCTACCCAGGTTCCTTCTCACTTCCAGATACAGTTTTACACAGACTCATCATGAAGCAACCTTACTGTGATACGGTGGGAGAACTGACTTGAAGGTTTTGTGTTTTATCGCAAATATCGCATTTAGCAAGAGTCGCCACTGACTTTTCTTTTATCCAAAAGGAAAGGTAAAAAAGCACAGGAAAAACCTTTGAGATGTTTTCTTGAGTTCGGGGGGTAGATTATGAAAAGGGAAGGTGCTAGCACCCTTTTCATCCATGGTTTTTCATGGGCTCTTAGTTACTTGCTTAGATCACTTACTTTATTTTGTTTGAAATGGTGTTTGGTGTGATTTTGAAAGTATTTTGTGAAAGAGGCCATTTGTTTAGGCAATCTTTGTAATGATTACCGTTCGTAAGAATGTACACAAAGATGTTTGTCTTTTGAAAATGTTTTCAATGTTTTGTAAGATGTTTTGAAATGTGTGTGTGTTTCTTTTTTAAAATAGCAAGGATTTTTTGAAATGGAGAAAGTAACTTAGAAGCTATCTACCTACTCAAATGTCTTTCTTGTGCATTTTCTATTCCTTTGACATTGTTGACTTACCATTGATTTGGTAAGCAAACCTATCTTTGGATGTAAATGGGACGGGTGTGGGTCATCGTATAACCATGATAGCAATGTTGCCAAGTATCTTAGCATTTTTGAGGGACCAAGATCATTTTGTTTAGGAAACTTTTGAATAGCGTCATCGAGGGACTATGATCTTATACTTGTTTTGTTTTGCCAAGATGCTTCGCATGCGTAACATGGCCATTTTATTTTAGGCAACCAAGTGGGAGAAACCCTAAGGGTGCTTGTGTGCAAAGTGTATTATTTTCATACTTTTGACTTTGTCTTGTATTTAGGGTTTTCTATTTTGCTTTGTTTTGTTCTTGTCATGCAAAACCCTAATTACTAATCACAACATATAAAGCGGTAAATTGCGTAATGTAAATATACTAAGCTATTACAACAATTTTTATGGGAGGGGGGAATACAAATTTGAATGGGGGTTTGCACAAATATAAAGCTAAATATATTATTACAACCAAATCAAATTTGCGCGAATTAAATAAATATGATACAAATATTTAAAATGCAACGCAATGTTCATGTTAGAAAAATGTTTTATGTCTTGTTTTTGTGTAAGAAAAATATTTAACTTAAACCCTAAAAAAAGGGGAAAATATATATATTAATTCTTTTTGAAAGGGGTTAAACCTTAGTTTTTATTCAAAAGAAAATAATGTTCTATATTATTATTTTGTGTATTTTTTGTATATAAAAAATAATAAATAATATTGTATTTGAATATTAAAAATTAAATATGTGTAAAAATTGGTATTTGTAAGTAAAAAATATTAAGTATTTTTAATTATATTTATAAGTTATTTAAGAAAATAAATTATATTCTATCAAAATAAATAAATTTTTTATGTGTCAAATAATAAATAAAATAAAATAAAAGTGTGAAAATAAATAAATCATTTTTTAGGATTTTTTTATCATTTAGAAAAATAAACAAAAGTATTAAATATAAAAATGTGAAAAAAAATATAAAAATATAAAATAGTTAGTCAGGGGGTGCAATAGCAAGTCAGAGGGGGTGTTTAGCAAAAACAAAAAGGCCCAAGCAACAAAAAGCCCAGAAGCCATCGTCCCTGTCCTTCGTTCATCTTCTTCGTTCCATGCCAGTTCAAACCTGTATCTTCCTCATGCTTGCATAAAAATGAAAACTCATAACATAAAAAATATGGCATTTGAGCTCACGATTCCAACCATATAAATTATGTAACCTAACTATCAAAGATCAAAGAGAATTTTGGAATCCCTAAATCGTGACCTAATTTTTCCAGAGATTTCAAGCTTCAAATTCTCTTAGCACAAGTAATATAAATGCAAAGTATTGATATGTACAGCTTCGTTATGATGAGAACTACATTTTTTCTTCACAAATTGTGGCTTGAGGTTGCCTGTATAAAGAGATAGAGTTTAAGAAAATACCTCCTTCAGCTGGAATCGTGTATGACAATGTAGGGACTTTAATGGAGGCCTGATGATTGCTTGAGCTTCCTTGAGCTTCCATGAATCTATTCCAACCCTTATCTTGCTCTGAGGATGGATGGAACTTCCTGACCAAGTCCAACTGCAAGCTTCCAAGTTGAAAATGGCAGATGGTGAAACCGAGGTTACTGAACCAGAGTGATGGCTTTGATTGACTAGGTATCAAGTGTATAAGATGTTTGAATCAGATAAACACAAAATGCATGAGCCAAATGAGATTTGACTGAGCTTTTGCAGAAACTGTATGCTTAGGCAGATTTTTTGGTGTTTTTTCAGTTTGAGAGAGTTCTAGGTTCAAGCCAAGCGTGTGATGCCTTGTACAATGTTTGCATATTAGTATAGAAGTGATCCAAAGTCAGCTTTCCACTAGTTGTGCAAGCCTTAGCCCTTTTGCAACTTTTCTTGTACTTGAAGTAAAGTTGACAAGACCAATCTCATATGCTTGTACCAGCTTGCTTTAGGGTTGATATAAGTTTGTACCAATTTCTTGAGACCTGTATAGTTTGCTTGTATCAAGGGAACAGGTCCAATGCTCCAAGTTAACAAAATTGCAAAAGTGCATCTTTATGGAAATGGCAAGGAAGCCTTTTTGCCCAAAATGGAATTACAACTTGTGTAAACTTTCAAAAGCAAAGATAAAGGCTTTGTCAAATGGGTATGCATTTAATTAAGGAGTGTGTAGCAAGTTTAGGACCTGTAAAGCAAGAGATAGCCAACATAGGTTTGGTTTGCAACTTGTTTCTTCATGGAAATGGCTTGAACAAAAAGTGAGAAAATGCCAACTTCCTCTCTTCGATTCTCGCTATTCAAAAATGATCTTGGAGATTTCTTGGACATTTTGGAAAGCTTGCAATGTGCTCTATAATCCATATTTGAAATGAATTTTGAGATACCTCTTGGAACTAGGTGAAAAATTTCCATGAAGTTGGGTCCAAAATATGCCTATATTAGGGCAAAATTTCACTAAGTTAAGAAGTTCATGAGCGTGTATTCACAAATTTATAACTTGAGATCCAAGCATCTTTAGGGAAAAGTTTGTGAAGAAAAGTTGTAGATTTCATGGAGGAATACAACTTTCATGTTGAGAACTTTTCTTGAATCAAAATGCATCATGGTGAAAAAGTGCTGAAAAGTTGAGAAAAAATAAGAAAATTTTTATACTTAGAAAAATTCGAAGTTATGAAAATTTTCAAATTCAAACCCTAATTTTCAAATTTGGTTTTCTTGGTGAACAAGTTTCATATTTTGACATATCTTGATGAATTATGACTCTTGGTACTTGATTTTGACCAAAAAGTCAAAGTTTGACTTTCCAGTATACAATTGACTTTTGATCAGTTGACTGCAAATTTCATCTATCAATCCAATGAACTTGAGATCTTTTGAACCATGTAATTAGGTCAAGATGATTCCATTGAACCCTTGAAATCATGCTTGAACTCAATTGGTCATTGGCTAGGTTAAAAATCAGAAATTGCCCTTTCTTAGTCAAAACCCTAATTTTGACCATTTTGCCCTTTTGATGATTTGATCAAATTTCTTGAGGAGTTGTGATCCAAACTTGATCAAATGGTACATATGAGTCTAAAATGTTGATTTGGATAAAAAATTATGAAGTTTGACTGTAAATTGGCCATGGTTGACTTTTTCCTTAATACAACTGATTTTTAGGTCAACTGTCCCAATTGACTGATAAAAAATGTGGTTCAAGGCTTGAAACTTAACATGAGCAATCTTAGGGGTCCAAAATGATGTATGAAAGCCACATGAAGCATTGTTGGTCCAAAAATACTTGTGCAAACTCAAACCCTAATTTTGGATTATCAGTGCAAGATGAGATGTCTTGAGCTGACCAAACCTTAATCTTGTCTTGAGTCCAAGAAGTCTTGTGAGAAAAGTCTTGATAAATGAGAGGGCAAATTTTGGGGGACAACAGTTGTCTCTATTCAATCTTCTTGAACCTGAAGAATTAGATTGGCGAGCTTTGTCGTTCGTGACTCGAATCTAAAAGATGATTGGACACTAGAGTGCCCATAAATTTGCACTCGATAAAGTGTAGTTGAGGGAATGGGCTTAAATATGCCATTTGTAGAGGTGATAGAATCTTGTTGGAGATGGGCTTGTAGATTCCATCCAAGAATGTTTGTTGTTGAATTTTACGTTGTAAGTCAGAAGAATAAGTATCAGAATAGTTTTCGTATCTGGAACGTATCTGAACTGTATCTGGAGACTAAACCTGTATGAGCAACGGAATAACATCTGTGTCTGGAGCGTATCCGATCTGTATCTGAACTTGAAATCTGAATAAGGGTCAGAATGGCATCCGTGTTTGGAGCATATCTGAACTTGAAATCTGAATGAGTATTAGGACGGCGTCCGTATCTGGAGCGTATCTGAACTGTATCTGAAATCTGAATTTGAATGAGTATCAGGATGGCATCCGTGTCTGGAGCATATCTGAACTGTATCTGAATTTGAAAACTGAATAAGGGCCAGAATGGCATCCGTGTCTGGAGCGTATCTGAACTTGAAATATGAATGAGTATCAGGATGGCATCCGTATCTGGAGCGTATCTGAACTGTATCTGAAATTTGAATCTGAATGAGTATCAGGATGGCATCCGTGTCTGGAGCGTATCTGAACTGTATCTGAATTTGAAAACTGAATAAGGGCCAGAATGGCATCCGTGTCTGGAGCGTATCTGAACTTGAAATCTGAATGAGTATCAGGATGGCGTCTGTATCTGGAGCGTATCTGAACTGTATCTGAAATCTAAATCTGAATGAGTATCAGGATGGCATCTGTGTCTGGAGCGTATCTGAACCGTATCATGATTGCATATTGTTAAACGGTAGCTGTTAATCTTATCCTGAAAAGGGTAAAATGTTAGATGAAACACAAAGTTATGCTGCATGAAATGTATGATGCAATATATGTGTTTTATCAATGTTTATGATATGTGGATGTAATGTATGCGCATGTAAGCTGATTCGCTGTATTGCTGAGGAAAATAAATCCTTGACTGCTACTGAGGATATGTGGATTCTTCATGTCTTTAAGTTGGAGTAAATTGACAAAAAATCTGTTGTGAGCAATTCCATATACTTCCTGAGTATTTTTCTTGGGGAATCCAGAGAATTTTGATGGCTTCTACTGGGGATTAAACAATGGGAATCCTCGTTCTATTGGGGAATAAAGAAAGCTCTGGGAAAAAAGCTTATTCCTATTTGGAAAAAGTTCAGGAGTTTCGGTCGTCTGCCACTCTACTGGGGAATTATCCTAGGTTAGGGAGAAACAGAAGTTAACCGTTATCCGGTTGATTTTCAGGCTTCAAGACAACTTGTTGGGGAACTTGGAGAAACTGGATGGTTTCCACCAGGGATTAATAGTTTGAAGCTTCAACTCTGCTGGGGATCTTAATTACGTACTGTAGGGATTGCTCATGGAATAGCCTAAAGAAGTCTTCCTATTCTTTCAACCCGTCAGTAATTGTTCTTTTTCATTTTGTTTATTTGTAAACAGTAATTATGTTCAAATGCATATGTTTATTAATGAATCATTGGACGTTTTTACAAATAAAAACACAAGTGTAAAGAAAAGGGCAAATAGTTTTCTGTACTTTGAAAGAGATATATTTGTATTCATTTTGAATAAGTATTTTGTACAAAAGAGACAGACATCCTAGTAAGAGGATGGTGTCATGAGAAAAAAATTATACAAAGATAGATATATGTGATAATCCCATGGGGTTCCCATTCTGCTATAGCCTCCATATCTCTGAATATCTTGTCTATCTGTTGCTTCGTCCGAAGATGATTGAATCGATCAGAAGCTCTGAGTTTGTCAGTGAAAAGATTATACTTAAAGTGATCCGACGAGATATAGTCATACGCTTTAATTCCCTAACTTTTTCCTGGACCTCCCTTTCGGGTTTTCGATCCACCGGGAAACCCTATTTTGCCCAAGTCGCTCTTTCGGGTTTTCAACTTGTCGGGTGTACATATTTTTTTGTTTTATCCCTAATTTTTGCCCGAACCTTTTGGTTCGCCGGGATGCCCTTGTTTTTCCTAGGTGTGTCAACCTAGCGGGTCTCTTATGCGTAGTATCTTTTGACTATGTCTGCGTTCACAGGGTGTGGCAGGTCATCATCGTCCATGGTGGTTAAGATCATTGCCCCACCGGAGAAGATGTTCTTAATTACAAATGGTCCTTCATAGGTAGGAGTCCATTTACCCCTGGGATCACTTTGTGGCAAGATGATGCGCTTGATCACCAGATCTCCAACTTGATATACTTGGCATCTGACTTTCTTGTTGAAATCCTTGATCATCCGTTTTTGATACATCTGACCATGGCAAACAGCAGTAAGCCTCTTTTCATCAATTAAGTTCAATTGATCAAGCCGGGTCTGGATCCAATCGTCCTCACTCAAACATGCATCTCTCATGATTCTCAAAGAGGGGATCTGAACCTCAATAGGTAAAACAGCCTCCATGCTATAAACCAAAGAATAGGGTGTTTCCCCAGTTAATATGCGATCCGCGGTACGGTATCCATGGAGAGCAAACGGTAGCATCTCGTGTCAGTCTTTGTATGTGACTGTTATTTTTTGTATGATCTTTTTAATGTTTTTATTAGCAGCTTCGACTGCACCATTCATCTTTGGCCGATAAGGGGATGAATTGTGATGTTGAATCTTGAACTGCTTGCACAAAGCGGTGATCATAGTATTGTTAAGGTTTGTACCGTTATCAGCGATGATCCTTTCTGGGATACCATACCGGCAAATAAGATCCTGCTTGATGAAGCGGGCAACAACATTCTTAGTAACGGATGCCAAGGAAGCTGCTTCGACCCACTTGGTGAAATAGTCAATGGCCACTAGAATGAAATGGTGTCCATTGGAGGCTGTAGGCCTGATCTCCACAATCATATTTATTTCCCACATAGCGAAGGGCCAAGGAGCTGTTAAGACATTTAGAGGAACCGGAGGCACGTGCACCTTGTCTGCATAGATTTGACACTTATGACAGGTCCGGGAGTGTTGATAGCAGTCTGCTTCCATGGTAGACCAATAGTAGCCTGCCCGTAGAATTTTCTTCGCCATCGTATGCCCACTAGAGTGAGTGCCAAAGGTACCTTCATGTAATTCAGCTATGATCCTTTCAGCCTCAGCCTTATCCACACAATAGAGTAGAATAGAATCATGATTAAATTTGTACAGGATGCCATTACTTAGGAAGAACTTAGCAGAGAATCTCCTTAGGAACTTTTTATCATTGATTGAAGCTCCTTCTGGATATTCTTGAGCCTTAGAATACTTTTTGACTTCATGAAACCAAGGCTGGTCCACTACTTCTTCAGTATTAATCTCGTGACAGTGTGCTGGTTTGTCCATTCCTTCAATAGTGATCTGGGGAGCCTCGTTATCCCAATTAAGTTTAAACATAGATGACATTGTGGCTAGAGCATCTTCTAGCTGATTTTCTTCTCGCAGGAAGTGCTCGAAGGTAATCTGCTCAAAATGTGGTAGCAACGTCAAAACATGTTCTTTGTAAGGGATAAGGTTTGGATGCTTAGTGTCCCATTCTCCTTTGATCTGACTGATGACCAAAGCTGAATCTCCGAACATAACTAAGGATTTGATTCCCAAGTCTATGGCAACCTTGAGACCAAAGATGCATGCTTTGTATTCTGCCATGTTGTTCGTACAGTTGAAGCAAAGTCTGGCAGTAAAGGGAGTATGACACCCTTCCGGAGATATGAGTACAGCGCCGATACCATTAACAAGTGCATTAGATGCCCCATCAAAGAACAGGGTCCATCAGGATCCTTGTCCAGGTCCGTCATATGGTCTGATTTCTTCACAGCTGTCTAACGTCATGATGTCTTCATCCAGGAATTCAAACTTCATGGACTGATAATCCTCTACAGCTTGATGAGAAAGATGATCAGCTAGCACACTGCCCTTTATAGCTTTTTGGGTCGTGTACTGTATGTCATATTCTGTTAGGATCATCTGCCATCTAGCTATGCTCCCAGACAGAGTAGGATTCTCAAAGATGTACTTTATCGGATCTATCTTAGATATCAACAAAGTGGTATGAGTCAACATATACTGTCTTAGCCAGCGAGCAGACCATACCAGAGCATAGCAAGTTTGCTCGAGCAGTGAATATCTGGTTTCACAGTCGGTAAACTTTTTGCTCAGGTAGTAAATAGCATGCTCTTTTCGGCCAGACTCGTCATGCTGCCCCAATACACACCCCATTGAGTTCTCTAAAACGGTCAAATACATGATTAGTGGTCTTCCCTCGACTGGTGGCATCAAGACAGCAAGCTCTTGTAAATACTCTTTGATTTTGTCAAAAGCAATCTGACACTCATCATTCCATCTGACTACTTGATCTTTCTTCAACAGTTTGAAGATTAGTTCACAAGTAGATGTTATGTGAGAAATGAATCTGGCAATATAGTTCAGGCGTCCCAAGAATCCTCTGACTTCCTTCTCAGTGCGAGGAGCAGGCATTTCTTGTATTTCTTTAACCTTGGCAGGATCAACCTCGATGCCTTTGTTACTAACAATGAATCCTAAGAGTTTACCGGACCGGACTCCGAATGTGCACTTGTTCGGGTTTAACCTTAGTTTGTACTCCTTCAATCTCACAAACAGCTTTTGCAAGTGATCAAGGAGTTCTTCTTCAGTTTGTGATCGGGCTATCATGTCATCTACGTAGACCTCTATCTCATGATGTATCATATCATGAAACAAAGCTACCATGGCGCGTTGATAGGTTGCCCCGGCATTCTTCAGTCCGAATGGCATCACTTTGTAGCAGAACGTACCCCACTGTGTGACAAATGTAGTTTTCTCCATGTCCTCAGGTGCCATTTTGATCTGGCTATAGCCTGAGAATCCGTCCATGAAAGAAAATACTTTGTGTTGGGCTGTATTGTCAACCAGGATGTCGATGTGTGGAAGTGGAAAATCATCTTTAGGGCTGGCCCTGTTTAAATCTCTATAATCCACGCACATTCTTACTTTGTCGTCCTTTTTAGGTATGGGAACAATGTTGGAAACCCATTGAGGATAGGAAGTAACAGCCAGAAATCCAGCATTGAACTGTTTCATAACTTCTACTTTGATCTTCTCTGACGTGTCAGGTCTCATGCGGCGGACTTTTTGCTTCACTGGTGGACATTCTTCTCTTGTGTGTAGACGGTGTACCACAATGTCTGTATCGAGTCCCGGCATGTCTTCGTATGACCAGACAAAGATCTCAACATAATCATGAAACAACCGAATTAGGCGCTCCTTGACACTCGAATCTAGATTGGCACCCAGTTTGATTTCCTTTTTATCTTCCTCGGTACCCAAATTGATTGTATCCAACAACTCCTCATGAGGCTGAATAGCTTTTTCCTCTTGTTGTAGTAGTCTGGCCAATTCCCCTGGCACCTCACAATCTTCCTCACCTTCGTATTCGGCTTGGTAGATCAGATCTTCAGAGTCACTGAAGGCTATAGCAGTATCGTTACCCATGGGATCCGGAATGGAAGGGTACCTGCATTTATGAGTGTGGGTGTGTGTAAGGGTATAGCCATCTTTAAACAATAAAATGTAAAAGAAAGACAATGAGCACAAAAATTTTATATGTGAAAAAGCGTCCATGATTCATTGAATGTCATATGAAGATGAAATAAAAACCCTTACAAATGGACCATTGTGCCTCGGGTAAGACACAAGGTTTTTAAAGTGCGAATTGTTCGTGAATATTACAAGTCCAACAGAAATGTAAAAGATAAATTACTGAGAGATGAAAGTTATTGGGACAAAGTCTCTGGCTTCCCAGTTGCAAAGGCCTCCGCTGACAGTAGGAAATATCCAACCTTCCAAGTTTCCATCCTCTTCATTGTCTTATACTGCATTGACCCCTTGGTTGCTAATCTTCACAGGTGGCCCCCCAGCACGGGCACGGCGCACAGCCTTCTGAGCAGTTGAAGTAAACCCCAAGCCAAACTTGTCTAATTTGTACGGAATGTCTGGAAGCTACCCTCAGATGGTGCATCCACCCTCTTCCACTACTGCCTTTGCATCCTTTAGAGATGACATCCGAAGTGGAGGTCTTGTGATCTTAGGAATTGAGGATACCTCCTTGGTTGCCGCTACTTCTGGAGAGACTTCTTCAAAATGTTGGAAAGGGGTTTCAATGAACTCGCCATCTAACTCCACATATCGGAAAGAATTCAGATGACTAATCATATAATCCTCCTCCCCATGGATAATTATGATCTTTCCTTGGACCAGGTACTTCAGCATCTGATGCAATGTGGAGGTGACATCACCAGCATTATGGATCCAGGGGCGTCCTAACAGACAGGAATAAGAAGGACGGATGTCTATCACATAGAAGGTTGAGTTGAAAATCTGAGTTCCCACCTTTATTGGGATGTCCACCTCCCTGTGGACCATCCTCTTCGAACCATCAAATGCTCTCACCACTATGTTACTGGGTTTTAAAGTCAGCCCTTCGTAATCCAATTTGCCAAGGGCTTTTTTCGGTAAGACGTTCAAAGACGATCCCGTGTCCACCAAGACATGGGCTAGGGTTGTTCCTCTACACTCCACTGAGACATGTAATGCCTTGTTGTGTTTTCTCCCTCTGGGTGTCAAATCAGCATCGGAGAAACCCAAGTCATTATCAACTGTCAAACTGGCCACACAGTCTTGGAACTGGTCAGCAGACGTCTCTTGTGGCACATGGGTTGTCTTCAAAAATTTTACCAGAGCTTTTGCATGTGCTTCAGAACACAGCAGCAGAGCTAGCATAGAGATCTTAGAAGGGGTTTTCCCCAACTGTTCAACCACATCATAATCACTCTTCTTTATTATCCTCAGGATTTCTTCCATTTCCTTCTTGGATGTTTCGGGAATAGCTAGTGATTGAGCCTTCGTCCGGAGAGGCTCCTCTTGAACGTTTTTTCCTTTATTATCAGTAGTGGAAGTATTGGTAGGGATAGGGCTTGTGTTGTCTTTGTCGGTAAGTACACTTGCAGGTATAATCACTGGTGCAGAGGTAATCATCGGAACAGCCACGGGTCCAAAGACTACCTTTGGAGGGGAAATCTCTGGAGAGAAGATCCTACCACTATGGGTAATCTTGCTAGTTCTGGCAATATTGCTAATGTTGGAATTGTCCTCTTTGGAGCTCTCTTCTTCAACAGTCAGTTCATCCTGTTTGATACCATGGTAGTAGATTTCTCCACCATAATTCCATGGTACTGTTTTATCTGATTTGTACGGGACCGGCCCTGGCATTGTAATCTTAAGTGGAGTAGTCTTTGGAGCAGGTGTAATCCTAACGGGTCTTTTAGGGGCCATGGAAGGATTGGCGTAGATGGTTATAATTGAAATGTCTTTAACTGGAACGGGTGAAACAGGAGCATTCTCGAACATAATTTATTGGTTATCAATCAGTCGTTGGATACCTTTTTTCAACAGAGGGAAGTCAAATGATGAGGATAGGAAAACATGGCAGTCTTTGTCACAACCTGGGAATATACCAGCTTTCAACAAATTCAACTTAATAATCGGGAGTGGAGTCAACAGTTCATCCATGATAGCAACAAACAAATCTTCTTCAATAGCGTTGGCATTGTGACCATGCCTAGGCATTGGAGCGGAAATAACATTTGGTTTCTCAGGCGCTTCAAACTCAACTTCCTTCGCATCTATCAGGTCTTGAATTTTATTCTTCAGAGCCCAAAAGTTGTTAGTGTCGTGCCCTGGACTTTCAGAATGGTGTGCGCATCTGGCATTCAGATGCTAGTGAGGAGACGCAGTATTGGGATTCTTTGGGGCCTCTTTTAAAGTTGTCAGATTCAATTTCAGAAGATGTGGTAGAACTTGGGCTGGAGTCATGTTAATCCTGGTGAATTTCCGGAGTGGCCTTTCCACCTTTGGCTGGTTATTTCTTGGCTGGTCTGATGCAGGCTTAGGAATCATAACGGCCCCCACCGTTGGTCGACGTTCAGTTCTTCCCTGATTCCTCTGTGAATAAACAGCAGATACTTCCTTCCTCCCAGTGAAGGGTTTTTTCACAGCTGTAGAGGCAGACGCATCCTTCTGAATCTTCCCACTTCTTATACCAGCTTCCACCCTCTCGTCGGTTAAAATTAATTCAGTAAACCCTACAGAAGAACTCCCAATCAGATGATTGAAGAAAGGGCCTGATAGAGTTCCCAGGAACATGCCCACCAACTCCCTTTCAGACAAAGGGGGTTGCGCCCTTCCGGCTAGATCTCTCCACTTTTACGCGTAATCTTTAAATCCCTCATTGGAAACCATAGCCATACTCTGAAGCTGAGTATGGGTAGGCGCCAAATCAGTGTTGTACTGATATTGTTTATAGAAAGCTGCGGCCAGGTCTTCCCAATTGTGGACGTCGGCCCTTTCCAACTGGTAGAACCAATCAAGTTGCGTTCCTGATAAACTGTCTTGGAAAAAGTGGACCCATAAGTCTTTATCGGCAGAGTGCGGCTGAATCTTCCTGACATACGATCGGAGGTGCATTTTAGGAAAATACACCCCATCATACTTGGCAAATAATGACACTTTAAACTTTGGCGGGATCACAATTCCTGACACCAACCCCAACTCTTCAAAATCTAGCCCCGCTACTCTCTGTATTTCCATAGCGCTTAAACGCTCTTCAAGGTGTTTGTACTTGTCATCAGTCGGAGGGTATTGGTGTTCAGAGTAGTCCTCCTCTTCCTCTTCTTCTTCAGAATCTGATGGTACTGCCATTTCTTTTCCTTTTCTTTCCCCTTCATCAGATGTTGTTGGAAAATCTAAGGTCCTTCTAGCTTGTCCCTGAAACCTTCTGCCCATGATTACCACACCAGTTGGCTTCTTCTTCTTTTTCTCTTTTTCTTTTTCTAGCAGAGTCTTCAGCTTCTCTTTCCCCTTGGCTAAGGTCATGAGTAACTGTTGAAATTGCGTGTTCTAAGCTTGTAGGTCTTTAACCGTCTGTTCGAGATCCATCTTACTGAAATAAACAGTAGAGAGATGAGGAAACTTGTTGTAAAGACTTGTTTATGTTTATCATGAATGATATGTATTCATGCAATGCTTTCAAGGATTTTAAAAATTCAAATTTGTTTCAAACAAAAAGAAACACATGTTATATTAATAAGATAGAATTTGAGTACATCAATACCCCTTGGGAAAAATAATACAAAATTCTAAGGTAAAAAGACGTTGCGCATCCTCTTTGGTGCAATGTAGGTATTTAGAGTCGGCTCTTCATGAAGTAGCCGAGTGAGTTCCAAAACCTTCTTCTCTCTTGCGTAGAATTGGGCTTCGAAAGTATCGCTCTCTCCTTTGAGCTGTATCCAATCCCTTTGTAGGTCTTTGAGTGATGTAGGCATGTCAGGATGTAGGATAGTGTATGTAACTTCTCCTTCCTTAACAGGCTCTATAATCACTGGGAGATTGGAAGGATAAGGCATCATAAGACTTTGAGCGCGGGTTCATACCCACTTGAGGTAAGGCTCAAGAGGGATGGAATTCTTGTGTCCCAAAGTCTTGATATCCACCTAGTTTAGCATCCTCCAAGCTCGGATGAATCTCTGGAAAATTCCTTGATCGTTGTTGTCGTAGTCGAATACCAGGCCTTGAATCAGCATATCATGTGGGCCATCCTGTGATACGGTGGGAGAACTGACTTGAGGTTTTGCGTTTGTTTTCGCAAATGTTTCGGTTGAGCAAGAGTCGCCACCGACTTTTTATTTTATCCTAAGGAAAGGTTAAAAAGCACAGCAAAAACCTTTGAGATGTTTTCTTGGGTTCGGGGAGTAGATTATAGAAAGGGAAGGTATTAGCACCCTTTCTATCCATGGTTATCCATGGGCTCTTAGTTACTTGCTTAGATCACTTGCCTTTTGTTTCAATTGTTTTAAATGGTGCTTGTGTGTGTGTGGGTTTGAAAATGTTTTGAAAAGAAGCCAATGTGGCGGCAACCTTTGTAATGATCCATGTGGGGATGTATACAAAGATGTATGTCTTTTGAAAAGGTTTTCATTTTGTTTTTGAAAGTTGTTTTGAAAGTGTAGTGATGTGTGACTTAGAAAATAGGCAAGTGTTTTGTTTTTGCAAGTTTGATTCAAGTAACTAAGAGGTTATCTACTCCTAAATTTCTCAAAGACTATTGCTATGTTTTAACCCTTTTAATAAGTTTGTTCCACCATTGTATTTGGTGGACAATCTCATGTTAGGATATGAAAGGGACAGGCGCAGGTCATCGTTTTAGACCATAATTGCAATGGTGCCAAGTATCTTTGGGCATTTTCTTTAAGGGACTTGATCATTTGTTTTGGCAATATTTTGAAAATGTTATCGAGGGACTATGATCATTTGATTTGTTTGTTTTGCCCAAAGAGACCTAACATGCAATATGGTCCAATTTTGAAGGCAACAAGTGGAATACCCTAGGGGGTGCAAGTGTGATTTGTGTGTTCATTTTCATGCTTATTTGTCTTGAGATTAGGTCATAACTATTTTGTCGTTTTTTCACATACAAACCCTAATTCTAACATGGTATAATTAGAAAGCAATAAAGTGCGAAAATAAATTAACTAAGCTATTACAAAACCACATATGGGAAGGGGGGTACAAATGTTCAAATGGGGATTTTGACAAGGAATTTAAACCTAAAACTATTACATCAATATTGAATATTTAGAAGATGATTAATTTGCACAAATTAAATAAAATAAGACAAATATGCAAGAATGCAAAAAAGAATTTTTTATATGTATGAAAAGAGAATTATTTATGTAAAATAAAAAGAAAATAAAAAGGTATTATTTTTTTGGAGTTTTTCATATTTAAGGCCAAAACCCTAATTCTATTAAATAAAGTGTATTATTATTTAATTTAATACAAGTATTTATTTATTATATACAAAAAATAAAATAAAGTGAAGTATTTGTCAAAAATGTATTTTTATATTAAATATTAATAATAATAATAAAAAAAACAAAAGTGTATATATTTTGTGTTTACCCTAAATATATTAATAAATATATATATATATATATATATGTATTATTTTAAATATGTGTTATATATATATATAAATAATAATAATTTTTAATATTTGCAAAAAAGGTATTTTTTATGTAAAATATTTTCAGAAGGTATAATAAAATAAAAATGAAAATAAAAGTATTTTTACATATTTCTCAATATTTTAATGAAATGTATATATTTATTTATTTAGGTATTAATCAAAAGAAAATCATATAAATACCTAATAAATTAAAAAATGGTGAGAAAAAAGATTTTTATATTTTTAATAACATGAGAAAAAATAAATGAATCAATCAAAAAAAGAAAAAGTCAGAAATCATTAAAAATAAATGAAATGGGCTCAGGGGGTGCAAAACAAGAAAAGTGGTGTGAATAAGAAAATGGTTCAGGCCCAGCCCAGGAAGACATTGTCTTCAACCTTCAGCCAAAACAATTCAAAAACGCGCGCCCTGTTCTTGATCTTCTAACTCCTGATTCCTGGCTTATTAATAAAAACTCATAACATGAAAAATGTTCAGCATGAAGAGACGAGTCCAACCATATGCAGAACTTGACCTAACTCTCTAAGATGAGGGAGAATTTCTTCTCCCCCAAATCCTAACCTAGATTTTCTGCCATTTTCAGACCTCAAATTTTCACAGCTCAAGCAAAAGAAATGAAAAGTAAAAACATGTACATGTTCAGTGGCATGAGTAGAACATTGTTTATTCAAAAACTTAAAGTTAATGATGCCTAATAAGAGAGATACGAATTCAAAAACTTACCTGTTCAGTTGAAGTTCTATCTGGAAATGTAGAAACTTTCAGTGCAAGGTGATGATTGGAAAAGCTTCCTTGAGGTCCAGGGATGCTATTCCAATGTTTACTTTGTCTTGAAAGCTTCTGAATCGAGCTAGAGCACTTCACCTGCAAGTCAGAAATGTGAAAATGGTGGAACCAGTTAGAGGGATTACAGGTCGTGTTTTTGCTCTTGGTTAGCTTGCATAGGTGTTAGGGAATGTATGTGAACTGGTTTGGGCAAGAATGCTTGAAGGGATTGAGAGTTGGAGCTCAATCTGTAGAGATTGCTTTGTTTGAGCAGTTTCAAGATGATTCTGAGTTTTGGGAGGTATGAGAGGTGTTAGGGTCGTGCAATAGCTTGGTTATGATCTTTGGAATGTGTTTGATAAGTTTGTCTAAGTGTGTCTAAGCTGATATCCAAGTTGGTACAAGTTATGCCATGTTACTTGAATTTGAAGCAAACAAAAGCCACTTGATCATTCTAGCCTGTACAGGCCCTCACACTATGTTGCATCTTTTAGTCTTGATAAGTGTGTTATATCCATGAATCTTGTGTCCAAAGATATGCATTGTACCTCTTGATTTTCAAACTTGACATAAAGTTCTACTTTGCAAAAATGGATAAATCACTTTTTCCAATTAAGGCTTAATTCCTTGTGTAATGACTATATGAACAAAACAAAGCTAAAACACAATGGATTGGCATTTAATTATTGAGTAAGAAAAGGATTAGAGGCCTGTAACTAGCTTGCCCATCATGATTTGAAAAATTGCAAAGTGTATGAACATGTACATGGCCATGAATCAAAGTGACATTTGCCCATTTTGCAAAATTCGATTCTCCCTAACCATGAGGTTGTTTGAGAAGTTCTTGGACATTTTGGAAAGCTTGGAATGTGTACTACAATCTATCTTTGAAATGCAAATTGAAATTCCAAGTGGAATTGTATGGAAAATGGCCTTGAAGTTAGGTAGAAAACCTTGTCAAAAAGGTCAATTTTTCACTAAGTTATGAATGATTTAGTGCCCTTATTCAAAAATTTGTAACTTGAGATACAAGCCTCATTTGGAAAAACTTTGTGAATCAAAGTTGTAGATTATGCAACAAGCTACAACTTTCATGTTTTGACTTTTGTTTGAATCCAAATAAATCTTGGTGAAAAAGTGGGGCAAAGTTGGGAAAAAATTAGGGTTTTCCATAACTTAGAAAAATTCTAAGTTATGAAAAATTCCATTTCAAACCCTAATTTGCATTTCTTGGTTTCTTGGTGAACAAGTTTCATGATTTGGCATGTTTTGATGAAAAATGAATCTTGACTCTTGATTTTGACCAAAAAGTCAAAGTTTGACTTTTCAGTATACAGTCAAAATTGATCAATTGACTGGGAAATTCAACTGTCAATCTTGTGTACTTGGGATCTTTTGAGTTTGTTGAGCATGACAAGATAATTCCATGGGGTCCTTGAGTCCATATGTGAGCTTGGTTTGCCAATGGCTAGATCAAACAGTCAAAAATTGCCTTTGTGCAGTCAAAACCCTAAAAATGACCATTTTGCCCTTTTGATGATCTGATCAAATTTCTTGTGGAATTGTGATCCAAACTTGATCAAATGGTCCATATGAGTTCATAATGTTGATGTGGGTGTTTCCAGTGATTTCTGGTAAACAACCGCTAGTCTTCCAAACTATCGAATAATCTTTATTAACGCTATTCAATCTCTCTGGTAACTCACAGGATCGACTAGATTGATCCTAGGACTCCTTGGATATTAAAGTTACTCTCACAATCGAACAATTATTCATGGTTGCTATTGTACAAGTGTTTGGTTTATTTCGATCCTTCTCTCTAAGAGTTTAAAAATGTGGTCAAATAGTACATGAAAACTAAGTTATACGAATAAATGCTAATCGTAATGCTGATTGAAGAGACATATAAAACTGCATGAAAAATGAAGTAAATGGTTTCGATTTGCAAAGCATTTAACATAAAAGATTTCTGGAATATAGAAGTTTAAAATGTGAAGAAAGCGTTTAATGCAATTTTAAGTAAAAGGATGCGTTTGAAAAACAATACTTTGAAGTAAAGGTATTGAAAGCGTAACAGTTCTCTGAAATATAAAGTGCTCGAAATATAAAGAAAGCAATAAAGAGTAAAACTTTGAGGAAAAGACTTTGAAATGAAAAGACAATAAATAAAGAAACTTGTAAATGTTATTCGATAAAAAGAAAAGAGGAAAGTACTGGAAATAGTAAAAAGGCTTTCATTAAGTTAGAAATACATGGTGCTATCATACATACATCTCTCTTGCATTCGTTTCCCTTGCCATGTGGTAGTTTGAATGTTATTGAGTATTTTGTATAACAGATATGACACACTGAAATCCTAATACTAAGACTTCTATTTATACTAATTCGACCCTAACGGTCTCGCTATAGGATCATGCCACGTTTTGAACATGCAAGACAATGCTTCTTTCATCTTTCCACGTGTCCCCAAATGCTCCAACACATAACTTTCAAACTTTGAAAGTCCCGCTTCTATTTGAATTTTAAATGCTTTAGTGTTCTTCCGTTTCGAACGCTCTTCCCAAACCTAGCCTCGCTGTTGTTTCGAGACCCTTTTGGATATGTTCCCATAATCACCGTTCGAAGCTTCAAGCTTTGACACACTCATTCGAAACACTGCTTCTGCAACTTCGAAATATGGTGTTTAATTCCATTTCGATCAGAACTTTTAACTCTTTTGAATCCAAGATAACATTATCAAAATCTTCAGCCAACAAATTGCCCCTTTAAAATATGTATTTCGATCTCTTTGAGAAATACCTATTTTAAACATCTATACAAGATTTTGATAGGATTTTCGAATCATCATAACATTTAATGCCTTTGACTCCAGTCACGTCAATCATAGCACCTTTTGGGTTCCTTAACCGCCCAGAGTCACTTCACAGCGTGGTGCAGTTATAAGTAATGATTGTTTTTAAATCACGCCTATTACCTATATCAATTTCTCGCCACCTCTTCATCACACCAACCCATGATCTCCACGTATCACACTTTTACTCGGTGGATGTTTAATCTTCTCATTATAAAACGTCAATTTACTCTTCCTTTTCCTTTTTTACACTCTAAGTCTTTCATACTCTGAATTTTCACTCTTCTTCTCTCATAAACAATCTAAGCTCTCAAACAACAAAAATGTCTTCCTCCACCTCTTCCCAACTCAAGAAAGTCTCAAAGAAGAAGGGAAAGACTACAGGAGCAACCATGGAGAGTAAAATCGTCACCATTCAAGGCCAATCTGCTCTTGCTCCTCAAATGATTTCCAAAGAAAAAGAAATGCTGTACGCATCACAGGTACTCATCCCTACCCATGTTGCTGGTAAGAGGTTAGCCTTAAATGGTCCTCTTACAGTTTTTGAAATACTAAAGGACACCAGGACAATTTTTCCCGTATGTTATAGCTTCAAACCTTTATTCAACAAAATGGACACCCCTAGGGTAGTAGAATCCCTCAGTTCGAATACCGCAGAAACCCCAACTGTTCCTCCCAAGGACCCATTTGTTTTGGATTATGTAAAAAGCAATTTTAAACCATTTAGATCTTGCCCTACTTCTGATGTTGCCTATCAAAATTGGTTCGCGAAAGTAGAAGCCAAAAAATCCCAGCAATGGGAAGAACTAGGCATTTATAACCTCATTAAGCTATCGAAACCTGGATTCACCTATAGCCATCCTTTGCTGTTTGCGTCCCTTTATTTCTGGGATAGTACCTACAACACTTTCCATCTCCCAGGTGGAATGATTACCCCAACTTTCTTTGATATAGCGGCTATTACTGGGCTGTCGCCAGTGGGAGAAACTTATGTTCCTGACAACGAAGAACATTCCATCATAATTGACTTCGAAGTCAAGTTAGCCAGCTTTTCCAAATTTATCAGCCATTATCATGCTGAAGGGGATAATGTGTTTGACATAGAGCATATTGCATTCTTAACCCTGTGGCTGTCTAGGTACGTTTTCTGCAGTAGATCCCTGCAGGTAGCTAGTAGGTTCATTCCTCTAGCTAGGGATTTACACGAAAATCGCAAGGTGTGCCTAAGTGAGTTACTCTTAGTTGACCTCTACGAAAGCCTGAGGTCAGCCGTTTCGAGTCTCAAATCCCATACCTCTAAAAACATTCTATTAGCTGGCCCATTTTGGTTACTCCAACTATGGCTAAACGCCATGTTCGAACCTTCTTTACCAACCGCCAACACCATAGATGAGCAAGATTCATAAATAAGTGATAGGATAGTCGAAGGCACTAGGCTTCGAAGACTAACTCCTAATGATGACAAGGATGACTTCAAGGTTCAATTCTCGAAGTACATCATGATCCTCTCCAAGAGGCATAAGTTCGAAGAGAGCATGGCGCCTTTTGCTTCGAGGACTCATGGACCCTCTTGGTTCACCATGGCTCTCTCAGAAGCCATCAAGAGCAAGGAGATCCAAGATGTATGGAGAGCTTTCTTGCTTCCTAGACTCATCTCTTCGAGGATAACCCCAGCTAAGAACCAAATTCTTCTCTTTGCCTACCAACCAAACTTCGTTTCGAGGCAGTTTGGCTTATGCCAACTGATTCCTGAACCTTTGTTCCAAACTGAGAGCGCCATTACATCTGGTCGAACTTTCAAGGCAAGGGAAGCCAAGATTCAACAAGAACAATATCAAGGCTTTGCCCAATTTGAGCTGATAGCCTTCGAACCTACCCATCTCGCGGCAAAAGGATTTCTGGAGTGGTGGATTAAGTTTTATCAAACTTGCATGTTCGATACACTTACAATTCGACAGAAACTAATTGATGCCTTCGATGTGCAGGTACCAGCAAAGAAAGGTATGTTTACTCATGCCAAAGAGATAAAAGCTTTTCAAAATTATTTTGAAACTACTTACGACCCCACGCGCTTGGACTCCACTGTGCATCAAGCAGCTGAGACCTTGAAGGAAAAATTTAAACAAAAAGTTTCTAAGCTAAAACTTCCTTCAGGGCTGTCACCTGAGGATAGGTATAGGTTGGCATTCGAAATGCATCCACCTAAATTTCCCAGATTACCTACCTCAGAACTGGCTCTGGCTTGGTTTCCCCCATATCCATGGTGGTTTACTTGCAAAGAGATGTTCAAATATCTTCAAAGGAAACCAAAGCCATCTGAGACTGTGACATGGGCTCGACACTGGCTTCATGATTTCCCAGGACATCTTCGATATGACCTTTCTACCATGTCAATTAAATCTGATCAAGGCACAGGTGCGAATGCTTAGGAACAATCCCAAATGTCTTTTATTTTCCATATCTTTAACCTTTGCCTTAATTGTTTTGATTTTCAGCTATCAGGATAAAGACTGCTGCCTCGAAATCGAAGGAAGGGAGTGCCTCTCAGACCTCCAATGAAACTACTGAAAAAGCTAATCCACCCGAAACAACTGCTACTGCTGCAACTACAACAACAACAATAACGCCAACAACAAGTGCCCCAATTCCAACGGTAATCACTTAGTTTTTGATGCTTCGAATTCACTCAAGCTTTTTATATCTAACTTCGTTAAAATTCGTTCAGACCAACAAGCTTCCTCCCACTACTCCTAAGAAGCGAAAACCAAGCACTACTGGGGAAGATCCTACTGCTGGAGGAAACTCAAATACTGCTTCGAAGAAGAAGCTAAAGAAAGCTACACTTAAAAGCACTGTTCCGACTAGCGTCTCTGGACTCGACTCCAGGGATGCTGCTCCCTTACCAAAATCCAAAAATCCACCTTCGACCTCCAACCCACAGTTGGAACGCATAGCTAGTAACCTCTCCTCTGAGGGCCCACAGGTAAATCGAACTACTTCTAAAAACGTTTAACTTCTTATTACCTTGGTGAATATTTTTCTTTAACATTTTGCTGCTCCTTGCAGAACATCTTGAATCCCACTTCTACCATTTCGACCTCACCGTCCAGAGCTGCTGCTCCGCTTAACTCCTCTCCTCAAGGAGATTCCAGCAATTTGGTCCAAAACAAAGGTTCTTCCAATGTGGCGGTTTTGGCTGGAACTTCTGAACAGCCAGATGACCAAGGTACCTCCATTCCTCTGAAAGAGGTGAACGAAACGATACTTCAAACGTCTGCAGAGGATTCACAAAGGGTTCTTCAAAAGTCCCCTCTTGAAACTCTTCAAGAGGACCCAAAGGATACTCAGACTGAAGAAGAAAAAGCTGATTCTGGGCGAGAATTCGAAGAATCTGCAGGCGAAGAATCTGAGGAGGAAAACGCCAATGACGAGGAAAACGTCAATGACGAGGATAACGCCAATGATGGTTCGACTGCCGGGACGGAGTCTAACGCACATAGCGGCGAAAGGGATGGTATCGAAGTGGTAGATTTGGACGAAGATGAAGAAGAGCAAGAGCACGAAGCAAATGAAGGGGATGGTGATGCAATCAACGAAACCCTAGAGGTTGAAACAAACGTGGTTCCCCTACGCGTGGAATTCCCCCAATCCTCTCCGTCTCGAATGACTGACGAGGAACTGGCACTTCTGAGGCGCAATGACCCCATTGGGTATATGAAGGCAAAGTTGGCTCAGAGGGATGTTCCAATCGCTAGGGCTGGCACAAGTTCAACCAGCTATCCTCTTCCCACAGATGAAAGAGTTGTTCTTCTTAACAAAATTAGGAGAACTATTCTCAATGTGGATATCTTCGAAGTGCTTAAACAAGATAGTACTGCTTGCTATACTATGAAGGAGCTGCTCACAAAGGTCAATCTTTCCAATTGCTCTTTGCCAGTTAGTACTCTCTTGTTTGATCTTCAGAATTTGCTGGACAACGTAACTGGCTACCTTCTTCAAGACGAATCTGCTGCCAAGAAGGTTCATGAGAAACGCATTGCCATGGATGCCGCCTATGAACAAGCTTCGAAGCTTTCTCAAGAAGCTGAGGATCA
Source organism: Vicia faba (assembly GCA_948472305.1). Lineage (NCBI taxonomy): Eukaryota > Viridiplantae > Streptophyta > Magnoliopsida > Fabales > Fabaceae > Vicia > Vicia faba. The sequence continues at coordinate 1,343,402,328 of OX451737.1, forward strand.
GGCCATGCATCTGAAGCAGGCGAAAACTGAATATGAGGCTCGAGCTGAGTCCATTCTTATTTGGGAAAGGCAGATTCTGGAACTTCAGCAGAAAGTTAAGGAGGCTAAGGAACAACAACTAGCCTTCGAAACTAATCCTGCAGGTAACCAATTCGAAGAGCTTCTCAACCGGGGGCTTGCAGAAATGGAGACTGCAGAACAACTTAAAGGAGAAGTGGCAACCTTGGAAGGTGCCAGGCGGTTTGCTCAGCAGAGACTTGAAACATTTCGAAGCACCTTTAATCGATTGAAAAATAATGTTTATTTCTAGATTTTTATGTCTGTCTGACCATAACTTTGGCTCTTTACATGTAATATTCGAACAACGCCATTTTGGCATTCTTATCTTGCCATCTTGGCTTTTTATAATATTTTGTTTATGTTGTTATTATTCGAATCTCCCGCAGGCTTGGCTTATATTTCTTTAAATATTTCCCATTAACCTTTAGGACTCGTTTATCATCCAAGAGTTCTTCGACTTCGTATGCATTGTTTGAGAATACTTTTAATATTCGAAAAGGTCCTTCCCAATGAGGTGACCATTTACCTAATGCTTTGTTCTTCTTATCCATAGGCAATATGACTCTCCAAACCAAGTCATTAATAACGAATACTTTTTTCTTCACCCTTTTATTGTATGTTCTGGCCACTCTTTCTTTTTGCCTCATCAGAATTTCCAACGCATGTAATCTAATTTCGTCCAACTCAACTAATTCATTCATCATCATTTCCCAATATAATGCAGCTGGGATTTCGTTTTGTTTCTGGATTCGAACTGATTGCAGATGAATTTCTACTGGTAATACTGCATCATGGCCGAATGTAAGTTGGAAAGGCGTAGTGTTAGTGGCTTCTTTAGGAGATGTTCTACAAGCCCATAACACTTGGTCCAGAGTTTTGTGCCAATTTCTTGGCTTCTTGCCAATATGCTTCTTGATTAATCCTATTATTACTTTGTTTGCTGCTTCGACTTGTCCGTTTGCTTGAGCATAATATGGTGTTGATGTTAGCAATCTGAACCCCATTTCTTGGGCAAATCCTTGCATCTTTCTACCAGTAAATACAAAGCCTTGGTCTATAGTTATACTTTCTGGAAATCCAAACCTATAGATAATGTGCTTTTGTATAAACTCGATAATTGCCTCTTGATCAGCAACTACCAAAGGTATAGCTTCGATCCATTTGGTGAAATAATCTACTCCTACCAAGATATATTTCTGACCTTTGGACGAAGCAGGATTTATCTCCCCTATCAGATCCAATGCCCATCCTCTGAATGGCCATGGTTTGATGATCGAATGCAACTCACTTGCAGAGGCGTGTTGAATTCCTGCATGTTTCTGACATTCCTCACATCCTTTAGCAAAGTCTATGCAATCTTTGAGCATGCTAGGCCAATATAAACCATATCGAAATAGCAACCATTTCATTTTATGGCCTGCTTGGTGTGCCCCACATGCCCCATTATGGACTTCAGACAATGCTAAATATGCCTCACTTTCTCCTAGGCATTTCAATAATACACCTTCTTGGGTCTTTTTGAACAATTCGTTCCCCATGAGGAGATATGACAATGCTCTATATTTTGTTTTTCTATCCACCTTTAAAGTTGGGTCTGCTAAATAACTCTTTAATGGACTTCGCCAATCTGTATCTGACAAAGTATTTATGGATAGCATTTCGAATCCTTGTTTCTCAGCATATCCCAATCTCATACTTTCCAGATCCGATGGTGTGAATCTAGTAGCCATAACTCTTCCCCTTATTTCGACCAAATCTTTAAGATTCTTGGTAGATACTCTATAACCTGAAGCCAACTGCGCTAAGTCATTTGCTTCTTGGTTTTCTAATCTTGGTATGTGTTGAATATCCATGTATTCAAACTTTCTTAATAGCCTATTGACTATGACGAAGTATACCATTAAATTTTCCTTTATGCACTTGTATTCTTTTGTGATTTGTTTGACCACCAATTCAGAGTCTCCTTTAATTTCGACTCTGGTTGCCCCCAATTCCAACAAAGCTTCAAGTCCAACAATGAGCGCTTCATATTCAGCTTCGTTGTTCGAACAACGAGGACCATCCAATTTATACTTGAATTTTGTTGGAATTCCTTCAGGAGAAATTAGAAGGACTCCAACACCACTTCCATTCCTGTGGGTTGAACCATCAAAGTACAATTTCCATGGTTGCATTTCGACGTAACTCATGCTTGTCTGCTCAACCAACGAATGATCCACAATGAAATCAGAAATCACTTGACCTTTCATAGCTTTTAAGGGCATAAAAGTCAATGAATATTCTGTTAAGGCCAAAGCCCACTTTCCAACTCTACTATGCATTATTGGCTTTGAAAGCATATGTTTAATGACATCGAAGTGAGACGAAACATAAACATCAACAGGTTTTATATAATACTTGAGTTTCATACAAGAGAAGTATAAACAGAGGCATAGCTTTTCTAAATTGCTATATCTGGTCTCTGCATCATTTAGCACTCTACTTAAATAGTATATGGCTCTTTCGACGCCATTGTTATCCTCTTGTGCTAACATACTACCTATGCTAACTTCAGAAGCAGATATGTACAGTCTCATGGGCTTCCCCCATGATGGTGGAGACAAAATAGGAGGCTGGGAAAGATATTCTTTTATTTTGTCAAATGCCTCCTGGTGAGCTTCGTTCCATTCGAAGGCCTGACCTTGCTTTAGACGAAGTAACGGAGAGAAAGCTTGGGTCCTTCCACTCAGGTTCGAAATGAATCTTCTGAGGAAGTTAACTTTCCCTAATAGAGATTGCAACTCCCTTTTTGACGCAGGTGCTTTCGTCTCCATTATGGCTTTGGTTTTGTTCTGGTTGATCTCAATTCCTTTCTTGTGGACCACAAAACCGAGAAAGTATCCAGCCTGCACAAAAAATGCACATTTAAGGGGATTCATCTTTAAGCCATGTTTTCTCATCCGTTCGAATGATTGGCTTAAATGATGCAAATGTGCTTCTGCAGATATAGATTTGATGATTATATCATCAATATGCACCTGCATGAAGGTTTCGATGAAGTCATGAAAGATTGAATTCATCGCCCTTTGATAAGTTGCCCCAGCATTTTTTAAACCAAAAGGCATCACCACCCATTCGTAGGTGCCTAAGGCTCCTGGGCAACGAAATGCTGTTTTTGCAACATCTTCTTCAGCAATGAAAATCTGGTTATATCCAGAATATCCATCTAACATGCTCAAGTATTCGAATCCTGCAGCAGAATCTACTAGCATTTCTGCCACGGGCATGGAATATTCATCCTTAGGGGTTGCAGTATTTAAATCCCTAAAATCTATGCAAATTCTTAAAGAACCATTTTTCTTAATAACAGGTACTATGTTTGCTAACCATTCAACGTACCTTGTTGTTCTGATGAATTTGCAGCGCAACAACCTTTCGATCTCAGCTTTAATTTTTGTGAGAACCGCTGGTGCGAATCTTCTGGGAGTTTGTTTGATGGGCCTCTTGCCATCTTTGATTGGCAGTCTATGTTCGACCAACTCCCTCTTTAAACCAGGCATCTCATCATAATCCCATGCGAAACAATCTTTGTTTTTCCTAAGGACTTCGATCACTTTTTCCTTGAGGCCTGGGCTAAGTTTAGCACTCACGTAAGTTACTCTTTTGGTTTCTTCATCCCCTAAGTTGACTTCTTCGAGCGGGTCCTGTGCCAACATTTTGACACCTGAGTTTATGGGGTCCCTTTCGAAGCCTAAGGGTTCTTTGTCATAGATGGCATCCAACCTTTGATCCATCTCCAATTCTTTGATGGGTGAGCATTTCGCACCCCCCCATTGACTTCATTTGTCTTTACAGTTGATTCATTTATTTCAGCCTCTAAGGCCGCTTTCGATTCATTCTCAGCCATATAGGCCGAAATCCTTTCGAAGAAGGTAGACTCAGTCATGGTTAAGGTTGTCGAAGTTCCAGCCTGCTGGCCGTTTTTGTATAGCACCTTCAACTTCCTCTTCTTCACTGATTATTGTTCTATCCCAGTAAAGACCATCATGACGAAGTGTCATGTAGTAGTGGGCGTTCCTAGTTTCATTCATCTTATCGTTTGGGACACATGGAGCAATCTTTGCCAGATTTTTATCATAATCCCTTTTGTCAACTAAATTGACAGTTGACATAAAGTAACTCTGGTCTGCTTCGATGTTTTCCACGATTTCGTCATCTCTCCACAGAACTAGTCGTTGATGCATTGACGAAGGAACTGCCCCCACGCCATGAATCCATTCTCTTCCTAGCAGTAGGTTATAGTTGGCCTTGGCTTCGATAACCATAAACATGGTGGGCCTGCAACTTGGGCCTATTGTTAATTCCAACTGGACCACCCCCAGTGTTTTGCCCACTTTTCCTTCATAATTGGAGAGAACCATATTATGGGGCTTGATATCTCCTTCGCGGATCTCTAACCTTTTTAGCATGAAATGGGGAATCAGGTTGACTGCAGCACCCCCATCCACTAGAACTTTGTTCACACCATGGACACCTACTTTCGCCCGAATGAAAAGTGGCTTGAGATGATTCTTCATTGCAGGCTCTGGACGTTCGAAGAACGCATTTTGTTCCTCAACAGCCCCATTGTCCATCACGTAGTAGCACACGGGCCTATGTTTCATTAAATCTGTGGTGTCTTCCTCCTCATATTCATTGATTTCGGTTTCCTGCCCAAATTCGCAGGGAAGCACAGACACCACGTTGCAGTTCAGGTTGAATGAAGACTCCCCCTCCGATTCGAAGTTATCTGTTATCATATCTTCGTCCTCTTCCGGGCCTGGAGTGTATTCCTTTGGTTCGTCTCGTTGGTCTTCAGAAAAAAGCCTCCTATTGACTGGAGGTTTCTCTTCAGTATGATTTTTTGGTTTGTTGGTGCTTGATTCACCTTGTATCTTCGTTGAAGTATCCCCTTTGTTTGCCATAGCTTCTCTCTCACCCTTTCGAATCCTTTGCTGTCTGCGCCACTGGGATCTTGACATGGGGTTCCTTCCTTTGTAATTCTCTAATCTTACTTCCTCCATTTTTTGTGTGTTGAATTGCCTCCTGTATGTCACAACATGGCGTGCATTTCGTTCAGCACTCCTCCATTTGTCTTTGCCTTTGTCATTTCTGACTTGTAGCCATCTATCGGTTGGCACTTCAGCAGGGAGTTTGAAAGTCACTCTTCGAGCAACTTTGGGGTGAGGGCTATCAGGTCTTCGCTGTTTGTATCTGCT